>CM029017.1:82658133-83258133 GCA_016801055.1 Panax notoginseng | reverse complement strand
CACCATTCATACTCATCATCACATGCTACCCAATACACCTCTCACAAGAGTAAAAATTTTAAAATTGTGCTGAGGGGTTTTACAGACTATTGTCTGTCATTTTCGCAAAGGTTATATAGAAATTCATTCGTAAACCGTCTTAACTTACATACATAGTGGGTAATTAGCCCGATATGCCCTGTACTTATAAAGTACTATTGGTCTGATTTGTTCCTCGTATCCGCCTTGGGCGCATAAAGTTTTACCTCAGTCTTAATGGATTCCGCACCAAAACAATTTGGTTCGGGTAAATTTTCAAAGAACACTTAGAGTTTTCATAACATTAGTCTAGCTGAATCGAATAGCATAGACTCATATCAATAATTCAATTAAATCTAATTATTTAGATGTAGCCAAACCCCGTTGGCAAATTAAATTTTTTGAAATAGTTTGAAAATGACACTATGATGCCGTACTGTATTAACATTCCGTTTGAGGATGTCGTCATCGAGTGACTTTGTCATAACACATCATACAATAGTGGAACAATGATTTTCAGATTGGATTCACACTAAGTATTCTTGC
Organism: Panax notoginseng; assembly: GCA_016801055.1. NCBI lineage: Eukaryota > Viridiplantae > Streptophyta > Magnoliopsida > Apiales > Araliaceae > Panax > Panax notoginseng. The sequence continues at coordinate 83,257,569 of CM029017.1, read as the reverse complement.
ATTTACAACTCTATCAACTTTTATCATCTCTGCACCAGGTTACATGGTACATGATTGATAAATAAAAATAAATTTTGATATTTCAAATCATTTGCGTCTAGCCGAAATAAGTAGCATAGACTATACTTTAAACCGTTTCAAAAATGATTACGAGTCTACATATATATATATATATATATATATATATATATATATATATATATATATATATATATATATATATTCAAAAGCACATAGTGCGTATTTAGCTTGATGTCAAAATTTCGAAGTCTAGCATAGCTAGGAGTTTTGGAAAACTTATGTCTCCACTAATAATCATTTGCTTAAACAATCTATCTGTTCCTACTATCCTCAATATTCCGTTTACACACAACTATACCCAGTTCGTCAAACCACACTTATGAGTTCATTTACTTGCCACAATCATATGAGTTTAAGAACTTGTCCTAGTCAGACCTTTGGCATCCATTCGCTGAGGGGTTCATAAATATTTTATATAACTATAAATCAAGAATGTCACATAAGTATGAGTTTTAAGAACTCGTACTTAACCTTATGTTCTCTACCTATAACCTATCTATCTGTTATACACTTGAGAAAGGAATCACCCTCTTAACATACATATAGCAAATAGCGCGACCAAACATTTCAATGATTATCATTGCCAGAACTAAGTAGTTTTTACACCAAGTACAATTTCCCGCCCACACAAGGAATCATACAACTTAGCTGCTGACACGAGTCCTCAATTGAAATCCCCACCTAATCTTAACTCCCTTCTCCATACGAATTTCATTCAACTCGTATTCATACTCCTTTCCTGAATATGTACCAATTCACAGTATAACTGACACCCAGCAATCTTGCTGTAAACTTTTCAATCATTCGCTTGATCCTTCTCCATACTATAACCTTATCTGATCATGAAGTGATCTCATCGTATACATTATGATTCATTTCTATGTCTTGATTGTTTTATTTTACGATTTCCTATCACTGTACTTTCAGTCTTTTAGACTCTATCTATTCACCACTACTGTTCAACTTTATTATCAGAGTTAGGGAACTCTGTATCTTATAACTCGTCGAGACTCGTCTTTGAATCTTACCGACCAACTAACTCTATGTGAGTTAGTACTTATCTTAATCACTACAGTTATTAGTCTCGGGTATTCTTACCTAAGGTTCATAACCTACAGCTTTGATACCAACTGTGAGGGCCCCGAATCCGGGTCCTGAATAACCGCGGATATAGTTCAATCACTATACAACTATTTACAGAAGATATAAACATAAATTGTTTATACAATAACTTTACACACTATTCCCCAAGGTCGAGTAACCTTCACTTAATACACAATTCATAACTTATTTGACTTACAATTAAATTAAGATACAATATTGTTACAACTCTAACTGCACACGTATAATAAAGCTGGAACTGTCTATGAGCTTTTCCTGTATCCGACGTGTTCGTCTTAATCTGTAATGTTTATCATGATATAGCAAGGGTGAGCATAAGATTGCCAGCAAGTTTAAGTTCAATAATTTAACGATATATCATGATTAAAAAGATTTGAATAATAAGCTGACTATAATTCAACAATATAACTGTGAATTAGCAGGAACAAATTTATGACTGAACAAGTATTTAATGTGACGCCCCCAAAATTAGGTATACATCACCCATCTTGGGTCGTCAGATACATAGTACAGAATACAAATACAACTGATTAATACATCTGTCGTGTACAATACGACAAAACATAAACTGTGAGTTTGAATACAAATATTATCTTCTAGAGAGTATTCATACTCAAAAGGAGTCCTCATTACATTTATTAACACACCATTACATAGAATAGTGAGGACTACTAACTAATACTATCATTCGGACCATCACTCCGTACCCCGACTTGTCCCAGCTACGTTCTCATTTCCTGAAGAGAACAGTGAAAGAAAGGGTGAGCTCAACTAGCCCAGTAAGAAATATTATGACTAAAATAATGCATAATAAATTATCATTAGCCTTCAACAATGTTAAACTGATAAAATATAATAGACATCAAGTTTAACTGTAGCGGAACAAGCAATCCATTAAAAGAGTCAAGTAGAAAATAAACTCTACTATCTTTTATGATTTAAAAAGTTTTTCAACACTGTGATCGCTGAGACTCAGCTTAATAAAATAATCCACATCATCGAATCACCCCTGCACTACGGCCAAGGATATTCGTGTATTCATTAATGGTCATGATCATGCCAACAACTGTCCATCAATGCACTACGGGCCAATGAGGACTTTTACCACATCATTTGTAACATTACGGTCATGATTATACCGAATAATCCCTGGTCATAATCATACCAAGTCCATCTATGCACTACAGGCCACAGATGACTTTCAACATTTTATAAACATGAGGATGATGACAATGATATAAGAATTCAATAAAACAAGTTCAAGAATTAATTTATCCAGGAATTAACAACGTCCAAATTGTCAACATGATACTGCATTGTGGAGTAAAATTCAAGAATGCTTAGAAGAATATTTTCTTGAAAAGATACTGGATGAAACGCAACTATCAAGGATATTCCACAAATTTCATGGAGTATAGAAGTCAAAACTTAACCAACTGAGTATAATAAAGAATGGAATAACAAAAGAAATCACCATGCATGCGATAGACCGCACAGACAGGTTATTCCAACAGAATAATAAATAATGGAACCAGGTCCGGCGTAAACGCACAGACAGGATATTCCGACAGAATAATAAATAATGGAACCAGGTCCGGTGTAAAACACACAGACAGGATGTTCCAACAGAATAATAATAAAAACGGAACCAGGTCCGGTGTAAAACACACAGACAGGATGTTCCAACAGAATAATAAACGGAACCAGGTCCGGTGTAAAACACACAGACAGGATGTTCCAACAGAATAATAGAAGAATGTCACCAAGTATAGGGTAGACCGCGTATACTGGTTATTCCAACAGAATAATAACGAATGGAATAACAGAAGTTCTCTTCATGAATATAAAAGAAATAATATTCCCTACCTTAAAAGAACTGGATATTGGAAAAGTGATGTAGCAGAATACTTTTAGTCTCTCTCTCTCTTATTCTCTCTATACTTTCTCTCTCTATAGCTTGAATGAATTCGTGAAAAATAATGAAGCCCTAGGCCTCTATTTATAGAAAAACTGAGGGTGGCTCTTGGTCTTAACGAAGGGTCAAATGACTCTTGGTCTTAACGAAGGGTCAAATGACTCTTGGTAATATTGAAGGGACAACTACTATTGACGAAAGTAATTACTATTGACCAAGGTAAATACTATTGACGATGGTAATTACTATTGACCAAGGTAAATACTATTGACGAAGGTAATTACTATTGACCAAGGTAAATACTATTGACGACGATAATTACTATTGACGACGGTAATTACTATTGATGACGGTAATTACTATTGACGAAGAGACTCTTAGATGATGACATATGGCCCCCCATAAAATAACCAAACTTATCACAACGTCTCAATAATATAACATATTATACAGATGATACTATGACAATAATTTAAGAGATATGATGCAGCAATTACTGTAGCAATAATTGAGTATAGCTGAGTGACTTCTCACGTAAGCATCAATAATCAATACCGTGTGCTACTATGCAACCACACGTATTACTGTACTTTTACTACCAAGTAGTTCAACAGTTTTAACGATTTTAACGGTAACACCTCAGCTGTTATTTTTATAGAAAGATAATTCTGTCGTTTTCTCAATCCGACAATAATTCCGTTGTGGGGTCCACCAATGATTGTGCCGTCGTACGAATATTCCCCGACAAAAAGAATATTCCCCGACCAAACGAATATTTTATAACAACTTGCTTACTTTGCAAAATTTATAAATATTACCCACAACTATAACATTATATCAAATTAACTTCATAATATTCAAAAATGATATTTATAGAAAATTCATCTTTATTTATAAAAGTTGGGGTCTTACAACCTCCCCTTCTTATGAAATTTCGCCCTCGAAATTAGGGTACGTACCTGGTATGTCGAAGAGGTAAGGATACCTTGATTTCATTTCTGATTCTAACTCCCAAGTCATTTCCTCAACATCGTGGTTTCTCCACAAAACTTTAACTTGAGGTATAACCTTGGAGCGTAGAATATGTTCCTTCTTATCCAAGATTTGAACAGGAACTTCTTCATACGTCAAATCCTCCGCTATTTCGTCCGGTTCTAACTCAATAATGTGGTTCGGGTCTTCCACATATTTGCGTAACATGGATATGTGGAAAACGTTATGAACACGAGACATACTTGGCGGTAAAGCGAGTCTATAAGCCACAGTTCCTACTCGATCGAGGATTAAAAATGGACCGATGAATCGAGGATTTAGCTTTCCTCTCTTTCCAAATCTCGTAACTCCTTTCCATGGAGCAACACGTAAGAACACATGATCTCCTACATCAAATTCCACGTCCTTTCGATGAAGATCAGCATAACTCTTTTGTCGATCTTGTGAGGTTTTTATACGTTGTCGGATCGTTTGAATCTTTTCTGTAGTCATACGTACCAACTCCGGTCCCAACAACGTTGCTTCGCCCACCTCATCCCAGCATACTGGAGAACGACATTTTCTTCCATACAATGCTTCGAATGGAGCCATGCCAATACTTGCTTGATAACTGTTGTTGTAGGAAAACTCCACCAATGGTAAGAACTTGTCCCAACTTCCTTTGAAGTCAAAGACACAGAGTCTTAATAGATCTTCAAGAGTTTGAATAGTCCTCTCTGATTGTCCGTCCGTCTGAGGATGATATGCTGAACTAAATCGTAACTCCGTGCCCATAGCTTTTTGTAAACTAACCCAAAATCGTGAAGTGAATCTTGGGTCTCGGTCAGAAACTATGGATACTGGCATACCATGCAGTCTTACAATCTCGTTTATGTACATACGAGCAAGACGTTCAAGTGTATAAGTTTCTCGTATCGGTAAGAAATGAGCAGACTTGGTCAATCTATCAACAATGACCCAAATCGCATCAATACCTTGAGAAACCCTAGGAAGACCGGTAACGAAATCCATGGTAATGTGCTCCCACTTCCATTCTGGAATTTCAAGTGGTTGCAATGGACCTTTTGGTACTTGATGCTCCGCTTTGACTCGTTGACAAGTTAGACACCTTGAGATAAACAACGCTATCTCTCTCTTCATATTGCTCCACCAAAATGTATGACGAAGATCATGATACATTTTGGTACTTCCAGGATGGATTGCAAACGGTGTGTTGTGCGCCTCCATCATGATTTCATACTTTAAATCAGGGTTGTTAGGAACACAAAGTCTGGAGTTGACTCGAAGTATTCCTTCTTCATCGATTCTTGCTTCCGGTATAGCACCTTCTTGCACTTTCTTCTTCATACGCATCAGCTCCAGGTCTGTAGCTTGAGCAGCTTTAACTTTATCGATTAAAGTCGGTTCTACTCGTATATTCGCCATCATCGCATGGGTCCCTGGAGTCTTTAACTCTATCTCCATCCTTTGCAAATCACACAAAATGGGTCTTTGTGTTGACAATATCGCACTCGTACTTGCATATGATCTTCTACTCAATGCGTCAGCTACCACGTTCGCTTTTCCAGGATGATATTGAATGGTATGATCATAATCTTTCAACAGTTCAAGCCAACGTCGTTGTCGCATGTTGAGTTCCTTTTGAGTGAAGAAATATTTGAGACTTTTATGATCCGTAAAGATCTCCACCTTCTCCCCATACAAGTAATGCCTCCAAATTTTAAGTGCAAAGACAACAGCTGCCAACTCTAGATCATGAGTAGGATAATTCCTCTCATATTCCTTGAGTTGTCTTGATGCATAGGCTATGACTTTTCCATGTTGCATGAGAACACATCCCAACCCTTTGCTCGAAGCATCACTATAGATGACAAATCCCTCCGAGCCAGATGGTATTGTTAGAACAGGTGCTGAAATGAGTCTCCTCTTGAGTTCTTGAAAACTCTGCTCACATTCTTCGCTCCAACCGAACTTTGTATCTTTTCGAGTCAGCTGAGTTAACGGAGTAGCGATTCGAGAAAATCCTTCCACGAATCTCCGATAATAACCAGCTAGACCGAGAAAGCTACGTACTTCGGTTACTGATTTAGGTTGCTCCCAGCTTTGAATAGCTTCAATCTTTGCCGGGTCAACCGATATTCCACGACTTGATACTACGTGCCCAAGGAATGCTACCTCTTCCAGCCAGAACTCGCATTTCTTCAACTTGGCATAAAGTTTGTATTCACGAAGCTTTTGGAGTACCAGCCTCAAGTGTTGCTCATGATCGTCACGGCTTTTGGAATAAACAAGGATGTCATCGATAAAGACGACCACAAAGTGATCCAAATATTCCTTAAATACCCTGTTCATCATATCCATGAAGGTAGCAGGAGCATTAGTCAATCCTAAAAACATAACTAAGAATTCATAATGCCCATACCGAGTTCTGATGGCAGTCTTTGGAATATCCTCAGTTCTAACCTTCAGCTGATGATATCCAGAACGAAGATCGATCTTTGAAAAGAATTGTGCTCCTTGCAACTGGTCAAACAGGTCATCAATACGTGGCAATGGGTACCTATTTTTGATGGTGACATGATTCAACTCCCGATAATCAATACAAAGTCGCATACTCCCATCTTTCTTCTTCACGAACAGAACAGGAGCACCCCAAGGAGAAGTACTAGGACGAATAAAACCAATGTCTAACAATTCCTGCAGTTGGGTCTTTAACTCCTGAAGTTCAATAGGAGCCATTCGATATGGAGCTTTGGAAATGGGTTTTGTACCGGGTTCAAGGTCGATACAAAATTCAATTTCACGCTCTGGGGGTAGGCCAGGAAGTTCTTCGGGAAATACGTCAGGAAATTTATTAACAACAGAAATATCATTCAAAGCTGACGTATTTTTGTTTAGATCTGTGACATGAGCTAAGAAAGCTTGACATCCGTTTTTCAATAAACGAATAGCTTTATGGCTTGAGATGACAGCGATTGATTTTAATGGTTTGGTTGCTTGAATTCGCATAATAGGTCGATTAGGAATATGAAAGCTAACAACCTTACGAAAACAATCAATTTTTGCATAATGAGTAGTTAACCAATCAATCCCTAGAATCACGTCAAATGCAAGTATTTTTAATGAAATCAGATCGATAGGTAATGTGTGGGTACCAACTTGAACCAAACAAGACTTATAACCAGTGGAGGTAATGAAGGTTTCTCCCAACGGAGTTTCCACAGATAAGTCAAAGTCTAATTTCTCCGGAATCAAATTTAATCGATGAGCGCAAGTAGGAGAAATAAAAGAATGGGTTGAACCGGTATCAAATAAAGTATAAACTTCTTTAGAGTTTATGATAAGCTTACCCGTGATGACCTCATTCGGGTTCCTTGCTCTCTGGGAGTTCACAACAAACGCTCTCCCTTGCACAACCGGTTTTGACTTTTCTGGGACGGCTTTTGGTGCCTCCATCCTAGCTGAATTTGTTTTCGGTAAACGACAAAATCGGGCTAAATGACCTTCTCTTCCACAATTATAACATGCTTTGGACGGCATCGCGCAGTTTGGACTGATGTGTCCCTCCCCTCCGCATTTGAAACATATGATAGGTGGTCGCTCTCCTTCATTAACGACAGGTGCTGGTGCTGACGTCTTTCCATCATTGTTGAATCTCCTCTTCTTGAAATGGCCATTCTTATTGTTTTGGCCCTGATTACCACCGAAGTGGTTACCATTTCTGGCCTGTTGATTCCCTCCACGCTTGTTGTCACCGCTTCGATGACTGCTCTCACTGGTATTATCATTTTGCCGGCTGCTCTCTTTTGGTTGCGTTGTCTCGTTATCGCGCTCCACCAACTGAGCCCTATTTACAACATCTGAATACAAACACAATTTATGAGAAACAAGATGTTGACGTATCTCCGGCTTCAAACCTCTTAAAAACATCCGCGTCATTCTTTCTTCATTATCCACCAGGTGGGACGCAAACCGGGATAACTCCGCAAATTTTGCCTCGTACTGCGACACGGTCATATTATTCTGCTCCAATTTGATGAACTCCACCTCCTTCATGTGACGAATACTCTCAGGAAAGTATTTGTCGTTAAACAGATCTTGAAACTTCTCCCAAGACATCTTCAGTGCGGCAGGTTGAGTACGCTTTATCGATTCCCACCAGTAATCTGCCTCTCCTCGCAACATAAAGGCGGCAAAGGGAACCTTTTGCTCCTCGGAACAACCCAAGACATCAAATATCTTGGTGATCTGCTTTATCCATGTTTCAGCTACAAGTGGTTTGGGTTCTCCCTTAAACTCCGGTGGTCCCAGCTCCTTAAACTGTTTAGCGGTGACCGCCTGAGAGTTTCCAGTATTTCCACCTACGTTGTGGACAGGAGCCGCTTTCACCTGTTGTTGCATGAATTGCATAAAGCCTCTGAACATTTGATCATTCATCATTTGGTCAGTGTTGTTGTTTGCATGAGGATTGACACCTTCCTGATGCACATTATCCTGATTATTGATATGTGGTGAATCAACAGTCGTCTGTGCTCCATTGCTATTCTCAACATTCTCAGATGCCATTTTCAGATACTGTCACAAAATAAAAATTAATTGATATGTCATATATTATCCTTATATTATGACCGACCAATTAAATACCATGCAAATAAACTTAGGTATGCCATACTAGCGAAGGAATTCCCCGTCTCTCCCCTCCTAGTTCTATTCTCACATCTTAGCCAGGGATCATATCCCTAAGCTCTGATACCAACTGTGACGCCCCCAAAATTAGGTATACATCACCCATCTTGGGTCGTCAGATACATAGTACAGAATACAAATACAACTGATTAATACATCTGTCGTGTACAATACGACAAAACATAAACTGTGAGTTTGAATACAAATATTATCTTCTAGAGAGTATTCATACTCAAAAGGAGTCCTCATTACATTTATTAACACACCATTACATAGAATAGTGAGGACTACTAACTAATACTATCATTCGGACCATCACTCCGTACCCCGACTTGTCCCAGCTACGTTCTCATTTCCTGAAGAGAACAGTGAAAGAAAGGGTGAGCTCAACTAGCCCAGTAAGAAATATTATGACTAAGATAATGCAGAATAAATTATCATTAGCCTTCAACAATGTTAAACTGATAAAATATAATAGACATCAAGTTTAACTGTAGCGGAACAAGCAATCCATTAAAAGAGTCAAGTAGAAAATAAACTCTACTATCTTTTATGATTTAAAAAGTTTTTCAACACTGTGATCGCTGAGACTCAGCTTAATAAAATAATCCACATCATCGAATCACCCCTGCACTACGGCCAAGGATATTCGTGTATTCATTAATGGTCATGATCATGCCAACAACTGTCCATCAATGCACTACGGGCCAATGAGGACTTTTACCACATCATTTGTAACATTACGGTCATGATTATACCGAATAATCCCTGGTCATAATCATACCAAGTCCATCTATGCACTACAGGCCACAGATGACTTTCAACATTTTATAAACATGAGGATGATGACAATGATATAAGAATTCAATAAAACAAGTTCAAGAATTAATTTATCCAGGAATTAACAACGTCCAAATTGTCAACATGATACTGCATTGTGGAGTAAAATTCAAGAATGCTTAGAAGAATATTTTCTTGAAAAGATACTGGATGAAACGCAACTATCAAGGATATTCCACAAATTTCATGGAGTATAGAAGTCAAAACTTAACCAACTGAGTATAATAAAGAATGGAATAACAAAAGAAATCACCATGCATGCGATAGACCGCACAGACAGGTTATTCCAACAGAATAATAAATAATGGAACCAGGTCCGGCGTAAACGCACAGACAGGATATTCCGACAGAATAATAAATAATGGAACTAGGTCCGGTGTAAAACACACAGACAGGATGTTCCAACAGAATAATAATAAAAACGGAACCAGGTCCGGTGTAAAACACACAGACAAGATGTTCCAACAGAATAATAAACGGAACCAGGTCCGGTGTAAAACACAAAGACAGGATGTTCCAACAGAATAATAGAAGAATGCCACCAAGTATAGGGTAGACCGCGTATACTGGTTATTCCAACAGAATAATAACGAATGGAATAATAGAAGTTCTCTTCATGAATATAAAAAAAATAATATTCCCTACCTTAAAAGAACTGGATATTGGGAAAGTGATGTAGCAGAATACTTTTAGTCTCTCTCTCTCTTATTCTCTCTATACTTTCTCTCTCTATAGCTTGAATGAATTCGTGAAAAATAATGAAGCCCTAGGCCTCTATTTATAGAAAAACTGAGGGTGGCTCTTGGTCTTAACGAAGGGTCAAATGACTCTTGGTCTTAACGATGGGTCAAATGACTCTTGGTAATATTGAAGGGACAACTACTATTGACGAAAGTAATTACTATTGACCAAGGTAAATACTATTGACGAAGGTAATTACTATTGACCAAGGTAAATACTATTGACCAAGGTAAATACTATTGACGAAGGTAATTACTATTGACCAAGGTAAATACTATTGACGACGGTAATTACTATTGACAACGGTAATTACTATTGATGACGGTAATTACTATTGACGAAGAGACTCTTAGATGATGACATATGGCCCCCCATAAAATAACCAAACTTACCACAACGTCTCAATAATATAACATATTATACAGATGATACTATGACAATAATTTAAGAGATATGATGCAGCAATTACTGTAGCAATAATTGAGTATAGTTGAGTGACTTCTCACGTAAGTATCAATAATCAATACCGTGTGCTACTATGCAACCGCACGTATTACTGTACTTTTACTACCAAGTAGTTCAACAGTTTTAACGATTTTAACGGTAACACCTCAGCTGTTATTTTTATAGAAAGATATTTTCTCAATCCGACAATAATTCCGTTGTGGGGTCCACCAATGATTGTGCCGTCGTACGAATATTTCCCGACAAAAAGAATATTCCCCGACCAAACGAATATTTTATAACAACTTGCTTACTTTGCAAAATTTATAAATATTACCCACAACTATAACATTATATCAAATTAACTTCATAATATTCAAAAATGATATTTATAGAAAATTCATCTTTATTTATAAAAGTTTGGGTCTTACATTTAACATGAACAAATATATCTGGACCGAATGGTAATAAAGGTGATCAATCTTTCATACCTGACTTATACATGCAATATGTACAGAGAACAATTCTATAATAGAAATCAGCAATGATTAACCATAAGCATATTTGAATGAAACACTCTAAGTAAAGTTAAGTAAAACTTGCCTGAACCATTAATTACTGCTACGCAATTTATAACGCTTTATCTGAAGACCTAATATTAGTAATATATATCTCCAATATTAAAATAATATCATCACAATATAATACTATTATATTTATATATACACAAAATAACCTAAACACATAACCCTATCCATCTATAACACACATAAGACTTAACCTCAAGTCAAACTTTTACAGTCTAAGTTGAGTTCGGCAAAATTCTAACATCCCGACGGTCTAGTTGGATAAACATCGAGTTTAAGTTCAATTAAACTCTGTCTAAACACTTAACAATTATCTCAGATAATTTTAATATCAGTCAGAATAATTTTCCAAGTCTCATAATAATTTTCAAATAATTATTGTTATTTATCGTGAATTTTCAATCATTAATATTGTATTTAAATGAATTAAATACCACATAATTCCTTTATCTTTAATATTTATTTATTATCAAATATTAATGAAATATATGTCATAATATTATAATATATTTATAATATGATTTTTAAATAGTTAAATTCATTATCCGATAATTGCTATTAATATTAAAATATTAATATTTTCATGACAAAATATCAAAAGTTATATTTTATAACTTAAAATATTTTTATAACACTTAAATCATTTTTATATGATTTATAAATTATTATTTCTATTTTTTCATAATTTATTTAATATATTTATTAAATAAACTAACTATCATTAATATTGATTAATTAATGAAATTTATCCTAAAATATTAAAAGTCACTAAAAATAATTTAAAATATTTTATTATACCATAATATTATTTTTCATGATTTTTCATGTTTTAAAATCATTTTTAAATATTTTATTTAATATTATAATTAAATAAATTAAATACCATTTATATTTCGAAAATATTAAATATTTTTTAGATTTTAAAATAATTTTTTGGAATTTATTTTGTATTTTTAATAATTTAAAACCATTTTTATCTATTTTTTAATAATTTCTGAAAAATCAGAAATTTAAAATTAATAAAATCGTCGCTAAAGGGCCCTATAGCAACAGATCTGTCGCTATAGGTGTTCTTGAGCCTGTTCTTGAGCTGCCCAGAACTTCAAGTCAGTCTACAAGGTGGGTAGTTTGACCGTGATTAAAACAGTGTTCGTGTTGATTTCTAGGAAGATAATGATACCTAGAATGTAGTATAAGTGTAATACTACAACTATCAACCAAGATCCTGGCCAATACACAACGTATTAGAGAGATCTAAGCTCATCAATTCACTGTCAGACATGTTCTTCAATTTCTGGGTTTTCCAGAATTGAAGAACAGTCGAGGTGACCACTTTCCAATCCTTATAACGTGCATTCTGGGCTTGCTTTGTACAATATAAAGGTTCTATCATGTATGTCACATGTCAAGGTACAAGTATCATGCACCAAATCAGTATAATAACATCATACAAAGAGATTAAGCACGGTCAAAGTTCTGACAGAAATCATGTTCTTCACGAATCTGGGTTTTCCAGAAATGGAACCTAGACAGTCGCGCAGTCAACCTAGGTTTGACCATAAATATAAACAATTCTGTTATTAATCAAGGTGATCTAATGGCATGGATTAGTAGTTCATATACCAGTCTATAACATCCGACCAACAACAGGACCAAAAACATAAAACACAAGCAAGATCAAGGCCTGCAAAAACGCTGTCAGGCGTTCTGGAAATTCTAGGTTTGCCCAGAAACCAAATTTCGTGACCGGTCAACGCTGTTTAACCAACAATAACTCTCGATCTACACATGATCTGGACTTGATTCAAGTTCTAGATCCAAGACCTTATAACATACAATAAATGCAAACTCTTAAAACACATAAACAATTAACAGAGACAGATCTAGGAGACCTGACATTTGACTGTCAGACACCATTTCTCCAGTTTTCCATATTTGAGAAATCTTTATATTTGAGTATCTAAATGATTTGGATCTAGGTTTTGACAACCCAGATCATCAAATGATAACCTCTAACATAACTTTAACCAACAAACAACAACATTAAACATCAAATAAAAAGATTTCTAGGTTTAGGGTTTTATACCTTTTGAGCTTTGATTTTTGATTCTGATCTTGATGATCTGATGTTGTTAAGCTAAGAGGTGATTCTTGGCTTTGTTTTACACTCTCTCTCACTCTATAATTTCGGATTTAGAGAGAAAAGAGCTTAGGTGAGAATGAGAAATAAAGTGGCCCATTTCTCTCTCTTTCTAATCTTTATATCTAGCAATGCAATGCATGTGGTTGCTGGATATAAAAGTCTTAAGCCAGAGTTAGGGTGGTTCACCAACTCATTTTAGAGCTAGATCTACAAGCAATCTACTAAATAATGCAATAAGGGCATTTTGGTCTTTTTGATTTTTAATTTAATGGCATTTTTGACATTTGATCAAACCCTTAGGGTTTAGGGTTTGGAACCCTTAGGGTTTAGGGTTTGAACCCTAAGGTTTTAAAAAAATAAATTCTAGAATTTTCAAATTAGGTTTTCAAAATCGAAAATTTATATTTCTAAATTATAATTAGAATTTTCTAATTATATTAAAATTTCTTAATCATAATTTAAATCTTGCTAATTAGGATTAGTATTTCCTAATTAAAATTGCTAATTAAGCAATTAGGGTCAAAATGGTCATTAGGGTTTATAACCCACGAATTAGGATTTTAATTAAAAAAATAATATTTCTAATTTCGAAATTAGATTTCCTAATGAGATTAGGATTTTCTAATTACTATAACTTGAAAATTAGAATTAATATTTCCTAATTAACATTAAAAGTATTAAATTAATACTTAGGTTTTTCTCTAATTATAAATTAGGGTTTCAGATCTAGAAATTAGGATTTTCTTAATCAATTAGGGTCTATATTAAATCTTTAGGGTTTTCCCTAATTAGATTATATTTAATAACGTTAAACCTTATACTAACATCCGCATTCCCCAATTAGGGTTTTAAATTTTCAAATGAGGGTTTCGAATTTTCAGAACTGAAATTAGGGTTTTCGGAACCGGTTTCTAGGGTTTCTTATAATTCGCTAGGGTTTTCTAACCGAACGTTAACGTTCTTAATATATACCTAGGGTTGGTTACAGATATCGTTTATCTGGTCAACCCTTGACCCTTAACCACATCACACACATATATACACAGAACATAAACGCTTATTCCCTTAATCTTGAATAATTCACAGAATTTTGAAATCCTCAAAATTCCTTCTTAAAAATATCAAACACATACACTTATTTCCTGTCTAGGTTCTAATATTGAACCTTAAATCAATTAATTAAAATTTTAAAAATTTTCTAAATTCTCGGGTTGTCACAGACATCGCGTTCATCATCACTGCCATTCAGCACAAACAGAATTTCCCAATTCAAGTATGTTATGGGTTGACCAACACTAGTTATAAGAACGACATTTGCGTTCGTCATCACCGCCTCGATGCAATAAAAATTTTCCAATTCAAGGATGTTCATACTTAATCTGGAGTCCATACCAAATACATTTAGTTAGACAGTTCAAGAGCTTAATATAAAAAATGAAATATTTTAACTTGTGTCTGGCCGATTCAAATGGCATTGACACCTTAATTATTAAAATACTTAAAATCATTTTATGATGCATAGTACCGAACTGTTTTTAGCAGTACATTGAGAATGTTATCATTTTATGACTTTGTCATACTACATCATGCCATAGCGGGCTGACGATCCTTAGATCATATCCAACACTAGGTTAAGCTATATTGATGACTCCATCGTTTGTCATATCTACATCATATTATATTGATGCATTTATGACTTGAAAAATATATTTTGATATTTTTAAATCACTTTTGTCTAACTGAAACAATTAGCATATACATTGGAAATAATTAAACTTGTTTAAAATTTGTTGGTTCAACAATTTGACCTAGTATGTTTTTCAAAAACACAACAGTGCAACTACCAGTACGATGTCAATAATTTTGAAATCTAACATGGTTAGAAGATTTGAGAATATTAATTTTTTTCCTTCATCAGTTTCAACTTGCTTTATTACCCCATTATGACCCAACTCTATCTATTTATAGCACTATCAATGCTTAATATACTTAAAATAATTAGTTCTACATATATAATATTCCTATATCCTGGTATAGTTCATCAAACTTATCACACATTATGTGTTTAGGAACTTGCCATAACAATATGAGTTTAGGAACTTATTCTAGCAATACGTAGTTTAAGAACCAATCAGGGACTGTCCATACGCTTAGGGCTCAAAAGCATACCATATAATTATGAGTCACAAACTTGCCATAAGTATGAGTTTTAAGAACTCGTACCTAATCTTATATTATATAATTATCAAATATATATGAGAAAAGAATCACCTTTTCACCATATATATATATACTGATAACGTGACACCAATATCTCAATGATTATCAATATGATAAACTAAATGGTCGTTAAACCAAGCATAAAACCTCTGCTCATACAAAGGTTTGTACAACTCAGCAATCACTTGAGTCCTCAATTGAAATTCCACCCAATTCTATCAAGTCTTATCTTGATCTTTGCTCAATACGAATCATATTCCATCATCAATATAACTTTTTCTAAGTTTTATTTGTACTACTTTGTAGTACCTTTCCTATATAGCATTCTGCTATAAATTTTCAATCATTCGATTAATGATCTGTCATTTTATGACTTAATCAGATCACATCGTGATATTTTCCTACAATCGTCTTTTCTTATAATTCTTTCTTATTCTATGATCGTTTTGTTTTTACGATCTTCTTTCTTTCCTTTCTAATCATATTATTTTATGATTGTTCAAATTAAGTGTTCCCTAATCATTTGGCTTTTCAAGATTTTTCTTTGACTCTTTGCATATTATCTTAACGCATTTTTTATGAAATTCTAAATTAATCTTAAGATCATTAAAACCTCATTCGAGTTCATACTTAACATTTTCTTTTCTTTTCATTTACTTTGTTTACGGTTATAGCCTATGGTACGCTTACCTAAAGTTTATAACTCATAGCTCTGATACCAACTATAAAGACCCCAAAATCGAGACTAACTTAATCCCAATCTTGTGCGTTAAAACTATCTTCTTCTAGCTTTAAAATATTATTCAATGTTAAAATAGCTATAAATACGGAATAACTTAAAACTTTTCTTTCTATCTTTCACTCGTTCCCTGAATTGCAACCTTTACGATTCTCTTTAATCTCAAAATCATATTCATTTTATGATTTAATTTATTAGAATAGATACGAATATATATAACTCATATCCTCTTTTATATAGTATAGTCACTATAATACTTTTTAACATATGATAATCACCACTACTTATTCTTATCTCAAAACAAACTTTCTTTGTTTTATTGAATAACTCAATTATTTACATAGATGTCAATTACACATATCGTGAACCATTATCACAATCTAATACAACTTCAGCTAAAGAAAATAATATTCCTATACTTGCGCTTCTAATCTTTAACCTTCCCATGGCAAGACTTATCGCATCGAATCATTAACCTGCAAAAGTTATGTTTTGCAAGACTGAGCTCGACAGCCCATCAAACTTGACATTCTATCATGTTTCACATATCACACAACTTTATATACTCTGCATGTAACATAAATCTTTGACTAGGCATATCATTTATGTAATATAATTCCATGAAATGCATCTATACATACATTCTGGATTTTGGATTATTGAATTATAGCATGTCACATATGTTATAACATATCACATATAAATTAAGTTCCATAACCCAATTGACTTGGTTATATTTTGACTTTGGCAATTCATAGAACATGGTATGTACTTTAACAAACACATGAAGGTTTAATATGATACATAAAAAACATTCAATCCACAAACATGACAGAATTAAAAAACTTGCCTTGAGTGTTGTTTAATGTTATAACTTATCTGCTCTGTGATGATCCTACACAAATTGAGTATACGTACGTACACATATTAGTTCACATACTAAATTCACATACTCAATGTAAACTACTTTTATTTTACATTAACTATAATCTTTTTGTTCTTGTCTTAAAACCATTCCATGTTTCTTTAGAAACTTTTGTCCGTTATAACCCTTTTTTGCCCATAAAGGTTCTCTCAAGGCTATAGTATATAAATACTTTACGTTTCGAGTTATAATTCCTTTACGACCCGTTTTAGGGATATTTCTTATCTTGTAAACTTGAAGTTATATGGTTATTGATTGTTTCTATTTCATATACATAGCTCACTTGTTGAATTGAATAGATTTATATCTTTTATTTTTTTGCAATAGTCCGTTAAACCATTTTATAACCACGTACGTGGACGTTTCGTACCATTAGTTTACATAGCTTAACACCTATACCCACAATAACTTCAATTCTAATTTCATTTGTATATAAGTTTTATACATATGTTCTTTAATGAATTATTGATACCTACCTTACAATCTTCGCAAAACTTTTTGTTTTAAATTTTTTTTGTTCACTGTTAACATACTTCATTTTAACATATACTTATTCTTTATAATCCATTGCATGAGTAAACTACGCATATGTAAATTTATTTAAATAGTACTTTTGTCGTTTTTCTTATTTCTTTTGAATTTCGAACAAGTTTTACATTTTATATCACGTTATATCTTTATTTTTATTTCATTTCTCTGCGTAATATTTTCAAAAATGAACAACTTTTAACGCGAAACTAAGCAGCCCATAGTTGCTGTTGCTGCCACATGGCAGCATCCCCTCATCTTTGACACCCATTTCGTGGCTCAATATCTTGCAATCTACTTATCCAATCATAATACATTTTTAATATGTTATAGATTATATATTTATCTATCCAAAAATATCATCCACGCGTTCCAAACAATCCAAACTGACCCAAAAAGAGAGTCCAAAACTAGCCAGGCAGGCTGCCCAGTGAAGCACGGCGCGACGTGCGCACACGACCATCCACGACTGGGTAGTGCCCTGCTGCTACTCAGCTACTTCTAGCCTGCTTTGCGAATTTTTAACTTGTAGCTCGTAGCTTGGATTGCAACCAATTTTGATATGAAACAAACACCATACTAGATTAATTTTAAAAAATAAAAACCACCCATTTTGGGTCTTTTAGGCAGCCCATACCAGGCCTCGAAAATGCCCGTCCATAACAATTTTTAATTTTTTTCCAGCTTTACCCTCTCTCGCGAAAATAGTCATAACTAATTCATTTTAAAACATTTTTGAGCGATTCGTGCAGCCACGCGAAGCTAACTTCTGGGGCTACAACTTTTATGCCTTAACCATTTCCAAATTCTGAACACGCAATTCTAGAAAATTCACACATGGGATAGGTTCAAATCTAATTTCTAAATTTTGGACAGATTCGACCTACTTACTTTGGAATGCCATAACTCCTCCTCCGAGGTAGGAATTAGTCCATTCCAGAGGCTATGAATTCCTTAATCAGTGTACTATACATTCCCTAGACCCCATAATTGTCTGAAACACCTAATCAGACCCGAAATCTGACTAACAGTCAGCATTCCAACTAGTTTTTGGACTTTTCGTTTTGATTTCAAAATACTTTCCTTTATGATTCGATTTACCCAAACCCTCTAATTAAGTGTGTGTGTGTGTGTGTATATATATATATATATATATATATATATATATATATATATATATATATATATAAATCGTGTCTTATCTTCGCAAAATTTTAGTTTTTTAGCCAAAATGGTTCTTTTAAGCCATATATCGAACATATCGCGGGCGACACTTTTGTAGCATGATTGCATAGCTTTTTAGTTACATTCCTACCAAAATATTTCCTCCTTATTATTCTGCACAACAAACACTAAACTCCATATCTCTAATTCAATCCATAGGATTCAATTATATATCCAATTCAAATATATACCATTAACTATAACTAGTTAGTTTACTAACTAGTTTCAAAATTCAATTCATTACTTCTAATGTAATTAGCATGCAATAATTTAATCCCCATTACATCAATTCCCAACTAGTACAGTTAACAATTTTGACATATATCAAATATTACTTAGCTTTCATAAATAAATAGAAATAAATTTTACCTCTTGCTTGGAGAAATGTTTTCTAATTCTTTTTCTAATCAAAGCTTTTGCTAAGATTTTCCTTCAAATTTTTCTGCGAACATTAATACCTCCTTATGTAATTTCAGAACTCTAAACTTTGTGTAGACACTCAAAATTTATGTATTCATGTTACTAACATTGCATGAGGGCAGAATCGTCTTCTAGAGATAACCCTATAGGTCAACTCAGCTCAATCTCGGAGATAACCCCGGGCTACTCAGTTTTTCCATCTCAGAGACAACCCTGAGATACTCTGTTCCGGTCCCAGAGATAACCCCAGGAGATTCAGTTCCAACCTCGGAGACAACCCCGAGGAATGCGGTTGCAGTTCCGGAGATAACCCCAGAGAAGTTCATTTTACATCCCCAGCAGTCAGCTTCAACCTCAGAGATAACCCTGAGGAACTCAGTTCCAACCCCGGAGATAACCTCGGGAGGTCAGGCACACCTCAAAGATAACTTTGAGGACATTCAGTACTTACAGCAGCCCAATCTAAGAGATAACCCTGAGCAACGACTGCTAAATTAGCCCAGAACCGGAGATAACCCCGGTGAGGGGCAAAATCATCATTTTGCTACCTCGATCCCACATTCACGCCGTCTTAACAACATTTCAACATAAATTCTACACAGAAGTGTTCTACAAGAACCATAGCTCAAATCCCGAGTGACTACTAAACAAGACAACACACCGGATAGAATTTGAAGACCTAAAGATCTGGTCATGGACCCATATTTTTGACTTCGTACGACCTCTTATCCCATTCCATTATGTAGCTCTCAACAACAACATTCTGAAAAGGTATTACATGCCTCAATCGGATGCCCGGATTGAAAGTTATGAAGGTTCGAGCGGACAACGCATTGCATTAGTGCACGTACTTCGAGACGGCGGGGCCCACGAAGTCCGAGGCACCCCGGATAGCCGTAGGTACACCTGCGACTCCCCCTTATTTAAATAGACGGCTTGGGGTGGCCATTTTCAAGAGAGAAATGGCGATGAAGCCCTGCCCATTTTGCTTTGTACACATTATAAACGGAGTGTTTTCTCTTTTCAAACACTTATGAGCTTGCTCTTTGCTATATTTTACTGGTGGAAACCGAGTATTCATTCATTTAAAGCTATCTGAACTCTTCTTGGCAGCCCACTGTAAGACATCTCACATTTCTTAAAGCCTTTCTCTACTTTCATTCACACATAATTGTTCACGTTGAGAGTCGTGTTGTGTGCGTACGCCCGGACCGTCGGTCCGTGGCTTTTATTGCTTTTACATATATATATATATATATATATATATATATATATATATACACACACACACACACACATACACAGACACACACGCACACACACACACGCACACACACACACACACACACACACACACACACACACACACATATATATATATATATATATATGTAAAAGTAGTAAACGCTCCGAATATAATATTAAGGCTCAATCGATGCATAAATCGATAATGAATAAATATATAAATATATATTTACATTTCAGTCCTGCCTGGAGTTTACTTCATTGCAGTTGATCGCATATATATATATATATATATATATATATATATATATATATATAACTTGAAAGTCCAATAATAATCTAGAAGGGGGGGGGGGTTGAATAGATTATTACCAATTAAAAATTATCTTAGGCCTTTTTGAATATTTGGATAATTAATTTACAGTGTTAGAAATTAATATGCAAGACAGTAAAAATTCAATCACACCATGCACAAAGATTTGTCTGGTTCACAACATACATCTCAGGTATGCTGCTATGTCTAGTCTCAAGCTCCTCTCCAGGACTTGAGATCCTATTACTATCAGTAATAAAAACTCATTCAACAGGCGGAGAAGCCTTTACAAAGTTTCATAGATAAACTTTCAACTGTTCCTAACAAATCTATCTTGGACAGCAAGCTCCCCGCTCCTTCCTCAAGCTTAGTTGTACTTCTTTTGAGTTCAGTTCTATTCTATGATCTGGTCTTGAAACAACAGCCTCTTCCTCACCTCACAAGTACACTAGAGACCCAACTTCCCGTTGACCTCTCTAAGACTCTGGTCTTGGTCGACGAATTACTCGTCTTTCTCACATGTACATATAAAATAAACTAAATTTGACCTTTTCTCTTTTTACAAAGGATTTTACAATAATGTGCTTCTTAAATAAGTAGATATGAATTTAGTACAGATTGATGCTTCTCAAATAAGCATATAAGAATTTAATACAGATTGATACTTCTCAAATAAGCAGATATCAATTAAAGAGCAAATATATAAAAGTTCAAAGACTTTTATACTTTAGAAAATATGCTTCTGAGTAAGCAGATATTAATTTTTGCTTTGATCAAATAATGCTTTTGTGTAAGCAAATATATAAATTATGCACTGTTATAAAAGTTTAAATAACTTTTATATTTTGTGTGAAAAGTGTTCCTTGAATAAGCAAATAAGTCAGTTTTAGCTTTAGCTCAAAAATGCTTATGTTTAAGCATATATATAATTTAATGCAAATTTATAAAGAATTATTCTTTATGGAGTAAAGAAAAGTTACTTTAAGTTTAAACAACTTTTAGAGTGAAAATGCTTATGAGTAAACAAATAAGTTGTTTTAAGCTTTGAATCAAATATGCTTCTATTTAAGTAGATATATTCACTTAAGTATGTGAAATAAAAGTTTAAATAACTTTTATATTATGCGACAAGTATTTTATGAATAAATGAATTTATGATCAAAAACTTGTGGTGACAGATATCAAAAATAATAAATAAATCAGTTAAGCAATACTTGATATAACAAATATATTTATTTAACTCAGATAATATATAACAATATTTTATCTATTATGAGAACTTTTATAAATAATGTCACTTAGTACTATAAGGAATCGTATGGTTCGAATTTCTCTTTGTAGAGGTGTATCTCCGTAGCCTTGTGGCGTCTAAGTACAACAAAATTTATAATTTCACAATTGATATTTATATAAATATTTTCAATAGATCACTACGATTCTCAAATCCAGTTCGGATGACTACTCTTTTTGGAGTACTATCTCAGTGTCGTTTTGAGCTATCAAGTGTCGTATCTATTTTACGATATTTATATAAATAATATCAATAAAAGGTTACTGAAGACTATAAAGAATCGTACGGTTCGAATTTCTCTTCGTAGAGGTGTATCTCCGTAGCCTTGTGGCGGCCAAGTATCCTTTTATTTGATAAATAGATGAAATATAGATATATAGAATTATGTATAACAATGTATATTCGTATATCTATAAATATAAATAAGCAAGAGATAATTCAAATAAAATAAATCAAACCACTTATCTCAATTTGCTTAGGCCAATTTTTCTCTTCTCAAATGATTAGAACTTTGATAAGTAGAGAGAGAAAGCTTCTTAGAAAGAGAGAGAGTACGTAGGAGAGAAATAAGCTTTTCTTGAAAGTGAATTGACAAATTAAAAATGAAGAAAAAGCCTCCTGTTTATAGATTTTTGATGTCGGGGGTAAAATGGTAATTTTCAAAATCTGATTTAAAATTAATGGCTGAGATTGCTTTAATTTAAAATCAATAGTTTGGATGAAAAGAAAAATCACGCGGTAGAAGTTTCAATTCTGCCCGAGCCATAAATCATCAACTTAGCATTTATTATACATTTTGACCATGTGTATGTAGGAGAACACGGTTTTGAAAAAAAAAACTTGACAGCACATGCATGCATATTCGGTTTATATAAGTCCCAAAAAGCTAGTCACCACTTTTCATTTATTCACTCACACACATGCACGCGATTTTAAAAAAAATTTATCAGCACTAATTAGTATGATATATATATATATATATATATATATATATATATATATATATATACATACATTGCACGAAATCTATTATTTCTGCCGAAGTAATATCAACAACTTAAGAGATGATATCCTTGGGCTATCAACCTGGACAAGGGTTGTGCAAAAATCATCAGGGCATTACGCGGCCAATTCAAGTTCCCAGTCAAACAGGGACAGCCAGACTAGGCTATTCTGCTAGCTTCAGTCACAGGAATCCTCACAAACACAAACAGGTTCCTTCATCTTTAGCCACATGGCGATTGCCTAAATCGATAGAGGCTGAGCCTGCACGTCCTCTATTAAAGGTTCCTGCCTATGTGGTGGCTATGTTGTTACCTAAGCCGATACCGGTCAAAGGAAAGGAAGTCCTGATTCCAGATCCTGAAATGGAGGAAAAGGAACGGAGACGTGAACAAGACATTACAAGGTGGTTATCAAACATGCGCGTCATAGTCCATACTGAGGGTATGAACAGAGACATCCCAGACGATGATTGTCCAGACATCATGGTTATCATTCGGGAGAAGGAAGACGATAACAACCCCTTTATCACTATTGTCCATTAGGACTTCACCCTTGGCAATTGGAGCAACATTCCATGCATTTGTTGACAAGGGTAAAAAGGGCAGAAACTCCCTCTGCCCTGTAGATAACAATAACTGCTTACTTTTTCTGTACAGTATTAGCAGTTGTTTTATCATTACATGCTAACACTTTGTATGATTGAACAGTTTCATATATTAAGTGAAAGCTTTTTGTTTCAGGACTCTAAAGTTAGATGTGCCTAAACTTGTTGATGTGGTGCCTATTCTCCACAAGGACTGTAACTTTGATGTAAAGTTGAACTCAGACTTGATGGAAGTACAAGAGGACTATGAGATACCTCATGAGATCAAAGAATGGGTCGAAGACAAACTCAAGCCAAATATTGATCAAACCACCTCTTTTAACCTCGAAACCTCAGAAAACCCCAAACAAATCCAGATTGGTATGTACCTCACTCCAAACCAAAGGAATGACATGGTTACTCTATTGACCTAATTTCAGGATGTGTTTGCATGGTCTCATGAAGACATGGTCGGTTTGTCCACTGACATTATCATTCATCGCGTTCCCATCAAAGAGGGAGTCAAGCCAGTCAGGCAGAAGCTTAGGCGATTAAAACCTAAGTGGAGTTTAAAGGTTAAAGAAGAAATTATGAAACAATTTCAAGCCAGCATCATCATGGTATCAACATACCCTGAGTGGCAATCCAACATAGTCCCTGTGCCTAAACCTGGAGGAAACGTGCGAGTTTGCGTGGATTGCAGGGATCTGAATACAGCTTGTCTCAAAGATAGCTTTCTCGTGCCATTCATCCACATACTCATTGACAATACAGCGCAGTACGACATGTACTCCTTTGCTGATTGCTTTGCGGGGTACCATCAAATCGTGGTTACTGAAGAGGATCGTGAGAAAACTGCATTCATCATGCCTTAAGGAACCTTTTGCTATACACGGTTGTCATTCGGCCTCATCAATGTCGGAGCTACCTATCAGCGAGCCATGATGGTTCTTTTCCACGATCTAATGTACAAAGAGATAGAGATCTATGTGGATGACATCATTGTCAAATCCCGAAGGGAGGAAGACCACCTAAACCATCTTAGAAAGCTCTTCAATAAGTTGTGTAAGTACAACTTGAAGTTGAATCCAACCAAGTGCGCCTTTGGCGTTAAATCAGGCAACTAGGATTCCTAGTCAGCAACAAAGGGATTGAGCTGGATCCCACAAAAATCCAGGCCATCACAGAAATGCCCATTCCTCAGATAGAGAAGGAAATATGGGGATTTTTGGGAAGAATCAACTTCATCAGTCAATTCATCTCCCAACTCACAGCAACCTGTGAGCCTATCTTTAAGTTGTTAAGGATGAACTCCTCCATGAAATGGAATGATGAGTGTCCGAAAGTCTTCCTTACAATCAAAGAATAACTAGTCAAAACTCCTGTTTTGGTACCTCCTAGGGATGGTGTTCCCCTATTCATGTACCTATCCATCAATGACAATGCCATGGGCTACATGCGGGGACAAAAAGACGATAGAGGTCAAAAGCGAGCTATCTATTACCTCAACAAAAGGTTCAGCAGCAGTGAACACATGTACACTCTGATTGAGAAAACGTGTTGTGCTTTAGCATGGGCTTCCATGAGGTTACATCATTACCTCCATGGTCACACAACCCATCTCATATCCCGCGTGGATCCTCTCAAGTACGTGTTTAGCAAGCCTATGTTGAATTGTCGATTGTCTAAATGGCAGTTGATCCTACATCAATTTGACATCGTCTACGTGACGCAAAAATCTATCAGAGGTCAAGGAATTGCGGATCAACTGGCTACCGCACCTTCAAGAGATTTAAAACCCTTGGAAACATACTTCCCCGATGAAGAGGTAATGACAATTCAGCAACACCATCAGAATGATACACACCAATCATGGAAGATGTTTTTTGATAGAGATGTAAGCATAGAAGGTTCTGGGGCTGGAGCAGTTCTAGTATCCGTTACGGGGGAGCAGTATCCCATCGCTGTCAAATTATAGTTTGCCAGCACTAACAACATAGTTGAGTATGAAGGCTGTATCATGGGGCTAAAACTTGCCCAATCAATGGGAATCAGACGGTTAACTGTCTTTAGAGATTCCAAATTGGTAATCAGACAAACCATTGGGATCTATCACACCAAAAAGCTATATTTGTTGCCTTACCATCGACAAGTTATACAGATGGCTTCGAAGTTTAAAGAAATATCATTCCTCCACATTCCTCGGAATAGGAATGACTTTACGGATACGTTAGCAACTTTGGCCTCCTTGATCAACATAGCTGACAAGGAAAACAAACCAAATATCACATTTTCCCTGCAAAAGGCTCCAGCCTATGGGAATTACATTGGAGAAGTATAGGATGAGCTACATCCCATCCAACACACTTGGTATCAACATATCAAGGAGTATTTACGAGATGGATCTATACCCACTGAGGCAAGTACTGCCGAATGAAAGCGGATCCATCAAATGGCTATGAAATTCTACCTGAGTGGAGATGCACTCTACAAGAGAGATGCAGGAGTAGGTCTCCTCAGATGTCTGGACAAGGACCAAGCTTAGAGGCTTATGGATGAAATCTATGGTGGAGTATGTGGCCCACATATGAGCAGCCCTTTACTTATCAAGAAGGTCCTAAGAACAGGACATTACTGGCTCTTTCTCAAGGCTGACTGCGATGATCACGTCAAGAGATGTTACCAATGTGACGCCCCCAAAATTAGGTATACATCACCCATCTTGGGTCGTCAGATACATGGTACAGAATTCAAATACAACTTACTAATACAACTGTCGTGTACAATACGATAAAACATAAACTGTGAGTTTTAATACAAATATTATCTTCTAGAGAGTATTCATACTCAAAAGGAGTCCTCATTACATTTATTAACACACCATTACATAGAATAGTGAGGACTACTAACTAATACTATCATTCGGACCATCACTCCGTTCCCCGACTTGCCCCAGCTACGTTCTCATTTCCTGAAGAGAACAGTGAAAGAAAGGGTGAGCTCAACTAGCCCAGTAAGAAATATTATGACTAAGATAATGCAGAATAAATTATCATTAGCCTTCAACAATGTTAAACTGATAAAATATAATAGACATCAAGTTTAACTGCAGCAGAACAAGCAATCCATTAAGAGAGTCAAGTAGAAAATAAACTCTACTATCTTTTATGATTTAAAAGATTTTCCAACACTGTGATCGCTGGGACTCAGCTTAATAAAATAATCCACATCATCGAATCACCCCTGCACTACGGCCAAGGATATTCGTATATTCATTAATGGTCATGATCATGCCAACAACTGTCCACCAATGCAATACGGCCAATGAGGACTTTTACCACATCATTTGTAACATTACGGTCATGATTATACCGAATAATCCCTGGTCATAATCATACCAAGTCCATCTATGCATTACAGGCCACAGATGACTTTCAGCATTTTATAAACATGAGGATGATGACAATGATATAAGAATTCAATAAAACAAGTTCAAGAATTAATTTATCCAAGAATTAACAACGTCCAAATTGTCAACATGATACTGCTTTGTGGAGTAAAATTCAAGAATACTTAGAAGAATATTTTCATGAAAAGATACTGGATGAAACGCAATTATCAAGGATATTCCACAAATTTCATGGAGTATAGAAGTCAAAACTTAACCAACTGAGTATAATAAAGAATGGAATAACAAAAGAAATCACCATGCATGCGATAGACCGCACAGACAGGTTATTCCAACAGAATAATAAATAATGGAACCAGGTCCGGCGTAAACGCACAGACAGGATATTCCGACAGAATAATAAATAATGGAACCAGGTCCGGCGTAAACGCACAGACAGGATATTCTGACAGAATAATAAATAATGGAACCAGGTCCGGTGTAAAACACACAGACAGGATGTTCCAACAGAATAATAACAAGACGGAACCAGGTCCGGTGTAAAACACACAGACAGGATGTTCCAACAGAATAATAGAAGAATGTCACCAAGTATAGGGTAGACCACATATACTGGTTATTCCAACAGAATAATAAAGAATGGAATAACAGAAGTTCTCTTCATGAATATAAAAGAAATAATATTCCCTACCGTTTTGAAGACGAGCTGAAATAAGGAAGTAGTTAAGTAGCAGAATACTCTTCTTCTCTCTCTCTATAGTTTCTCTCTCTAGAGTTCAGTGAATTCGTAAGAAATAATGAAGGAATGAGCTGCTATTTATAGAAAAATAGAATGCATAGTAACTAATCCATGAACGGTCCAGATTGATTACTTTAATCTGACGGTCCATATTTAAAGAAAAATCGTTTAAATAAAATATAATATATTCTATTTATAGAATAACTTTAATAAAGTATTCTGTTTTATATAAAAAGATGTTTCTGTTTTATTACATTAATAATACGAATAAAACAAAACGTCATTATCGCTAAATAATTCATATTATTAACTGACAATAATTGAATCAAACTGAGTGACTAATCACGTAAGCCTCAATAATCAATACCGTATGCTACTATGCAACCACACATATTACTGTACTTTTACAACAGAGTTGTTCAACAATATTAACGGTAAAACTTCCGCCGTTATTTTCATAAAATATTTTTGTCGTTTTCTCAATCCGATAATAATTCCGTTGTGGGGTCCACCAATAATTGTGTCGTACGAATATTCTCCGACAAAATAATATTTCCCGACCAATCGAATATAATACAACAACTTGCATACTTTGCAAAATTTATAAATACTACCCACAACTATAACATTATCTCAAATTCACACCATAATATTTAAAAAAATATTTCGAAAAATTAAATCTTTATTCATAAAATCTGGAGTTTTACAATCTCCCCTCCTTATGAAATTTCGCCCTCGAAATTTATGTACGTACCTGGTATGCCGAACAGATGAGGATACCTTGACTTCACTTCAAATTCTAACTCTTCATGTATAACCTTTGAGCGTCAAATATGATCCTTCTTATCCAAGATGTTAACACGTATCTTCTCATACGTTAAATCTTCTGCAATATCGTCTAGTTTTAATTCAATAATGTGGTTCAGGTCGTCCACATATTTACGTAACATCGATACGTGAAAAACGTTATGAACACGCGACATACTTGGCGATAAAACGAGTCTATTGGCCACAGTTCCTACTCGATCAAGGATTTCAAATGGGCCAATTAAATTGAGGGTTGAGATTTCCTCTCTTCGTCGATTATTGCTTCTAGAATAACGCCCTCTTGAACCTTCTTCTTCACATTCATCAGCTCTGAGTATGTAGCTTAAGCGGCTTTAACTTTATTGATTAAAATCGATTCTACTCGTAGATTCGTTATCTTCACGTGGGTTCGTATATTCGCACTTGTAAACGCATACGATCTTCTACTCAACGCGTCAGCTACCACGTTCGCTTTTCAACGATGATATTAAATGGTGCGATCGTAATCTTTAACAGCTTGAGCCAACGTCTTTGGCGCATGATACGTTCGTTTTAAGTAAAGAAATATTTGAGGGTTTAAGAAATGAGTTTTGTACTGGGGTCAATACAAAATTCGATTTCACGCTCTAGGGGTAGGCTAGGAAGTCTTCAAGAATACGTCAGAAAATTTATTAACAATAGAAATATCATTCAAAACTGTGACTCTCATCCCAGACTTGGATAACACGTCACATTGATACCTATCAACTTGTCATCGTCATTTACAACGTCTCCTACGGAAAGTCTGGCTTCGGTGCATTCCACACCAGGAAGCCAACAACGAAAGGAACGGGGATCTTTACTTATGGCTTGATATGACAATGATTGACTTTAGTGGTTTGGTTGCTTGAATTCGCATAATAGGTTGGTTAGGAATATGAAAGCTAACAACCTTACGAAAGCATGATGAGCAGTTAACCAATCGTTTCTAAAAATCAAATCAATGCAAGTATTTTCAAAGAGATAAGATCGACAGGTAATGTGAAAGTGTTGATTTGAACAAGATTTATAAATAGTGGAGGTAACGAAGGTTTCTCCCAACTGAGTTTAAACAGATATATCAAAGTTTAACTTCTCCGGAGTTAAGTTCAAACATTGAACACAACTAGGTGAAATAAAAGAGTGAGTAGAACCGGTATCTAACACGGTATAGACTTCGCAAGAGTTTATGACTAACATACCCGTGATAATTTTATTCAGGTTCCTCGTCACAAAAAAAATGCTCTCTCTTAAACTACCAGCTTTGGCTTGTCTGGGACATCCTTTGGCATCACTACCCCAGCTGGACTTGACTTCACCATACGACAAAATCGAGCTAGGTGACCTTCTCTTCCGCAATTAAAACACACTTTGGATTACTGCGTACAGTTTGGACGGATGTGTCCCTCCTTTCCGCATTTGAAACATACGACCGGTGGTCGTTCTTCTTCCTTTGACACGGGTGCTGGTACCGACGTCTTCACGTCATTGTTGAACCTTCTCTTCTTAAAATGTTCATTCTTATTGTTTTGGCCATGATTACCACCGAAGTGGTTACCATATCTGGCATGTTGATTCCCTCCATGTTTATTGTCACCGCTTTGATGACTGTTATCACCGGTATTATCATTTTGTCGGCTGCTCTCTTTTGATTGCGTTGACTCGTTATCGCGCTCTACTAACTGAGCCCTATTTACAACATCTGAATACAAACACAGTTTATGAGAAATAAGATATTGACGTATCTCCGGCTTCAAACCTCTTAAAATATCTGCGTCATTCTTTCTTCATTATCAACCAAGTGGGACGCAAATCGGGACAACTCGACAAACTTGGCTTCGTACTGCGACACGGTCATGTTGTTTTGCTCCAACTTGATAAATTCCACTTCCTTCATGTGACGAATGCTTTCGGGAAAGTTCTTGTCGTTGAACAGCTCCTGGAATTTCTCCCAAGACATCTTGAGTGCGTCAGGCTGAGTACGTTTTATAGATTCCCACCAGTAATCTGCCTCTTTACGTAACATAAAGGTGGCAAAAGGAACCTTTTGCTCCTCTGAGTATCCCAAGACATCAAATATCTTGGTGATCTGCTTTAATCACGTCTCTGCCTTAAGTGGTTTTGGCTTTTCCAAAAACTCCGGTGGTCCCAGCTCCTTGAACTGCTTAGCGATGACCAACCGTGAGTTGCCATTATTTTTACCTGCATTATGAATAGGAGCCGTCTTCGCCTGATGTTGCATTAATTCTAAAAAACTCCTAAACGTACCGTCGTTCGTCAATTGATCAGTGTTGTTTATAAGAGGATTATCGCCATCCTGTTGCACATTATCCTGATTATTGATCTGTCGAGACTCAGCGGTCTCCTGTGCTCCATTGCTTATCTCAACATTTTCAGATGCCATTATCAAATACTGCAACATATCACATATCATCCCTATACTCTGACCGACCAATTAAATAACAAGTAAACTTAAGTAGGTCATACTAGCGAAGGAATTCCCCGTCTCTCCCCTCCTAGTTCTGGTCTCACATCTTAGCCAGGGATCATATCCCAAAGCTCTGATACCAACTGTGACGCCCCCAAAATTAGGTATACATCACCCATCTTGGGTCGTCAGATACATGGTACAGAATTCAAATACAACTTACTAATACAACTGTCGTGTACAATACTACAAAACATAAACTGTGAGTTTGAATACAAATATTATCTTCTAGAGAGTATTCATACTCAAAAGGAGTCCTCATTACATTTATTAACACACCATTACATAGAATAGTGAGGACTACTAACTAATACTATCATTCGGACCATCACTCCGTTCCCCGACTTGCCCCAGCTACGTTCTCATTTCCTGAAGAGAACAGTGAAAGAAAGGGTGAGCTCAACTAGCCCAGTAAGAAATATTATGACTAAGATAATGCAGAATAAATTGTCATTAGCCTTCAACAATGTTAAACTGATAAAATATAATAGACATCAAGTTTAACTGCAGCAGAACAAGCAATCCATTAAGAGAGTCAAGTAGAAAATAAACTCTACTATCTTTTATGATTTAAAAGATTTTCCAACACTGTGATCGCTGGGACTCAGCTTAATAAAATAATCCACATCATCGAATCACCCCTGCACTACGGCCAAGGATATTCGTATATTCATTAATGGTCATGATCATGCCAACAACTGTCCACCAATGCAATACGGCCAATGAGGACTTTTACCACATCATTTGTAACATTACGGTCATGATTATACCGAATAATCCCTGGTCATAATCATACCAAGTCCATCTATGCATTACAGGCCACAGATGACTTTCAGCATTTTATAAACATGAGGATGATGACAATGATATAAGAATTCAATAAAACAAGTTCAAGAATTAATTTATCCAAGAATTAACAACGTCCAAATTGTCAACATGATACTGCTTTGTGGAGTAAAATTCAAGAATACTTAGAAGAATATTTTCATGAAAAGATACTGGATGAAACGCAATTATCAAGGATATTCCACAAATTTCATGGAGTATAGAAGTCAAAACTTAACCAACTGAGTATAATAAAGAATGGAATAACAAAAGAAATCACCATGCATGCGATAGACCGCACAGACAGGTTATTCCAACAGAATAATAAATAATGGAACCAGGTCCGGCGTAAACGCACAGACAGGATATTCTGACAGAATAATAAATAATGGAACCAGGTCCGGCGTAAACGCACAGACAGGATATTCCGACAGAATAATAAATAATGGAACCAGGTCCGGTGTAAAACACACAGACATGATGTTCCAACAGAATAATAACAAGACGGAACCAGGTCCGGTGTAAAACACACAGACAGGATGTTCCAACAGAATAATAGAATAATGTCACCAAGTATAGGGTAGACCACATATAATGGTTATTCCAACAGAATAATAAAGAATGGAATAACAGAAGTTCTCTTCATGAATATAAAAGAAATAATATTCCCTACCGTTTTGAAGACGAGCTGAAATAAGGAAGTAGTTAAGTAGCAGAATACTCTTCTTCTCTCTCTCTGTAGTTTCTCTCTCTAGAGTTCAGTGAATTCGTAAGAAATAATGAAGGAATGAGCTGCTATTTATAGAAAAATAGAATGCATAGTAACTAATCCATGAACGGTCCAGATTGATTACTTTAATCTGACGGTCCATATTTAAAGAAAAATCTTTTAAATAAAATATAATATATTCTATTTATAGAATAACTTTAATAAAGTATTCTGTTTTATATAAAAAGATGTTTCTGTTTTATTACGTTAATAATACGAATAAAATAAAATGTCATTATCGCTAAATAATTCATATTATTAACTGACAATAATTGAATCAAACTGAGTGACTAATCACGTAAGCCTCAATAATCAATACCGTATGCTACTATGCAACCACACATATTACTGTACTTTTACAACAGAGTTGTTCAACAATATTAACGGTAAAACTTCCGCCGTTATTTTCATAAAATATTTTTGTCGTTTTCTCAATCCGATAATAATTCCGTTGTGGGGTCCACCAATAATTGTGTCGTACGAATATCCTCCGACAAAATAATATTCCCCGACCAATCGAATATAATACAACAACTTGCATACTTTGCAAAATTTATAAATACTACCCACAACTATAACATTATCTCAAATTCACACCATAATATTTAAAAAAATATTTCGAAAAATTAAATCTTTATTCATAAAATCTGGAGTTTTACAACCAATGCCAAATTTATGGGAATGTTATCCACGCCCCTCCAAGGGAGCTCCACAATATGAGTTCGCCCTGGCCCTTCTCAATGTGGGGAATGGACGTGATCAGGCCCATTGAGCCCAAAGCTAGTAATGGGCATCAGTTTATCTTCTCCATGATCGACTACTTCACTAAGTGGGTAGAAGCAGCCTCCTTCCCCAGGGTTACTAAAGAAGTTATCATTGGTTTCATCAGAAATAATGTCATTTATCGATATGGACAACCAAAGGTGATTGTGTCAGACAATGCTAAGAACCTCAACAACAAAATAATGGAGGAGTTATGCAGTAAATTCCACGTCAAACATCTGAACTCCGTCATCTACCGTCCAATGATGAATGGTGTTGTTGAAGCGGCTAATAACAATATCAAGAAGATCATGCAAAAAATGTCCGCCAATCACAAAAGGTGGCCTGACTTGTTGCCTCTGACTCTATTAGCCTACAGAACATCAATGCGCACTTCTACTAGGGCAACCCCCGTACTCATTAACCTATGGGATGGAAGCAGTGCTCCCCATAGAAGTAGAAATGGAATCCCTCAGAGTGTTGATAGATGCTCAGCTGGATGAAGACTAATGGTTACAAGACAGGTATCACCAATTTTCTCTAATAGACGAAAGGCGAACCGCTGCCATCTTCCATGGTTAATTATACCAATAGAGGATCGCCAAATCCTACAACAAAAAAGTCCGGTTACGGTAATTCAGACAACATGACCTGGTCTTAAAGAAGGTTCTTGACAACCAAGATCAGTCCAAAGTAAAATTCGCCCCTAACTGGGAAGACCCATTTGTTGTCAAGGAGGTATTGATAGGAGGAGCTCTCAGATTACAGGAAATGGATGGCGATGAATTTCCACAGCTCATCAACTCGGACACCGTGAAATGGTACTATGTCTGAGGTTACCATTAAGCAATCATCCTGGTTTTAAATCACCAGATCCCTAGTCACTTCAGGTTTTCTAAACCGCACTACATGCACCCCTTCTTCACACCCATTTTGCCCTATTAGGGTTAAACACACCTTTCAAACCAGTAGCCTGGTTTCGGATCACAAGATCCTTCACTCAATTCAGGTTTTCAAAACCTGTCACACCTTCAATTTATCCCACTATGGATAAATATTTCACACTTGCAGTTTTGTCCCACCAGGGATAAAAAATCTTACACCTTCAGTTTGTTATGTACATGGGACCAAACTTTTTATCTGCAGTCCGTCTTGTACAAGGAATGAACTACATCGACATGATCTCCCCAATACACAGGAGTACGTAGGCAGCCATTTTTATGGTCCGGTCTCACTATAAAAAAAGCATCTCTACACCCTTCTACATCTTTTTCACATACAACTTTGAACCTTTCACACCAGGTTCAAACTACGCAGAGCTGATCTCCTCTTCAATAAGAGTACGTAGGCAACCATTCATGGTTCGGTCTTACCCCCTACGAAAACACAAAAACTTATCAAATGGTATTAGGATCATCCTTCAATCCACCACACTTCATCGGTTTAGACCAAAGGGATGAAACTAACTGATCTCCCCATACCAATGGGAGAATCAGCGACTATCTAAGTTGCGGTTGAATCCTCAAAGAGAAACACCAATCTATAAGAGATGGAACTACCTAAGCTCCCCCCATACAAAGGAGTACCGGCGACCATCTGTGGTGTGGTCAACCTCAGAGAGGAAAGCCACACTCATCTCCATTACTACATACAGAAACCAGTCCCAAGACACCAAAGAGGTAGGGGATACACACAGATCAACAATCTATTCTGAAAGATCCTAAGACATCTCAATGTCCATCCATCAAGGGGGAGTTCAAAATACATCAAGATCGTAAGTCTTGGAGAAACATGCAAATATCAAGCAAGTAACAAGGCATGACTAAAAGGGAAGTGAATCAAAATATTTTTTCCTGCCATATATAATACTATTTGATATATACAATGTGTATTATACATGACAAAATAGCTAAGTTAGTCTGTGTAGGAAAATATAAGCACATCTATAATCCAGTGTATATGCGCGCTATCAAGTCCAACATGGCATCCCTCTCAGAAGAAGGAGGTAACGCTGTGAGCTCCTGCCTAAGGGTATCTACATGAGACAACAGATCCACAGCCAACTGCATGGTGACACTATGCTCATCAATGTACGTGATCATCTCTACAACGATAGCAATAGTATGAGACCTCACTGCAGTACTATCTGTAATAACTACATCCCGGGCAGATATAGCGCCATCCCGCTCAATAATCAATGCATCTCTGGATGATCTAGCCTCATCCCGCTCAGCAATAGTGGTGTCTCTATGAGCTAAGGCATCATCTCTCTCCAATAGAGCGGCATCTCTCCCAGCAAGAGCTGTCAACATCAAGGCCTTAGCCTGATCTCTCTCAAATGTCATCAGATGAAGACTCGGCTCTAAATACTTTACCGAGTGCAGGATCACAGTAGCAGTCATACTGGGAGAACCAACAAGAGCTACTGTCAATTCAGCAAATAGCTTCTCCTCGGTGGGAGAATCAGTGTCCTCTATGGGCTCTCCTCCATCAGAATCAATCCTCAACATTGTGGATACAACCGTAGCCGATGTAATCTATGCCTCCATCAATGCAGAATACTCTGTAGAGCGGCCCGGATGGCTAATGGAAAATGCAATCCTCTCACACTGATCCCAATAGACATACACCCTGGATCTATCCTCTGCTGATAAATTATGGGAAGCCAAACGCTGACCTAATGCCCCTTCAAAAGGATGAACATCCTAAAACTGGTCGAACTATGACACCCCCAAATCTCGGCACTTAATTACCTCAAGATTTGGTATTCACGTAATCAAAACATTCATATCTAACTACCCAATCATAATAAATTTGTAACGATCGAGAAATTCGGATCTTATTGTAAAATAATTTTATTAATTTAAATAATAATAAAATCATATTCTATGTGTTATCAAGATGGTTGTCGTTATATAACCTATTGATGTTAGAATGTCATATTATTTGAGCTACCTAAAGGAATTAAAGTGTTTGAATTTCCAAGACGAAAATAAAAGTTTTTTGAGAAATTTTTTGAAAAGACTATTCATCGATAATTGCTCGGGATTTATTTTTGAATTTCCGAGAAATACGTAATGATAGAATAATAAGATGAGGTAGATTATGTAATAAAAATCTAGTTATGGAAAAAATGATATTTCGCCTGTGGACTTAATTTATAATATTAAGTATGGCGAAGTGGTAAGAAATAAGTAATAAGGGTAAGATACTTAAGTATTGTATAAAGTAATGGAAATGAGTATAATACGAAGTATTATACAAGGTTGTATGAAGGATGAAATAATATATATAAATTCTATATGAATTAGAATGCAAGAATAATACATAAACTATATGTATTATGAAATGTTAATAGACTTGGGAAAGATTGCTTGAATTTATTATAAGCCCAAGTAAATTAAATGGTGAGGCCTAATTATTAATTAAAGAATCAACTAGTGGTTTGTTAATATGAAGCCCAAGGATTTAATTAATCCAAGCCCAAACTAAAATCCATGGATTGGTTGACCCATGGGGAAAACCATATTTATATGGTTTAATGTGGTGACCAAGTAATGTAATGACCAAGTTAAGGTAATTGCCAAGTAATAGAAGTAATGACCAAGCTTTGGATAAGTTTTGTACCTTGCAAGTAATGAATAGTAAGGAGGTGCATGAGGAGGTGGGATGATTTAATGACCAAACTACCCTAACTTTGGAAAGTCTATAAATAGAAGAGCTTGCAAGCCATTTGTTGGTTGTTCAATTAATCCAACACTTCTAAAGTGCTTAAGTGTTAGAGAGAATAAGCTACACATAAGTCATTCCATAAGTAAGAAGAAGAAGAAAGCTACCTTACCAAGACTTCAAAAGAGTAAGACTTCTTCTCCATTATCTTCTATCTCTACCATGATAGGTTGATAAGAAAAGATGGATTAAAAAACATGAATGATAAGAAGCAAGAAGAATGTATAAGTCATGAACTTAAGCCACATAAGTTGGCAATAAGTTATTTGAACTTATAAAAGTTATGAACTTATTATAAGTTAACCTTGAATGTTAAGTATGAAAATATGAACTTGTAATGAGTTTATTAAGAAAAGTGAATTAAGAACTTGTTTGATTATATATCATGAATACATAAGTAAAAGTTATATGTTGAGAACATATACGGTATGATGATTAAGAAATTTTAATTGTCATAAGTCATGAACAATAAAATATTAAGTAGTTTATAATTTGACAAGTTATAAGCTCATGAAAAAATAAGTCTAAAATCCAATAATTAGAATAAGTTGTTGTAATAAGTAGGTTAAGATGTTCACATAATGAATGGAATTCATTGGTAATGTGGAACAAATCATAAGAATGAAGATTTGCCAGAAATTGCACGATTGGACGATAATCGTCGAATTCGTGAAATTCTCGGAATAGAAGTCAAATTTTGTATTTGAACTCGGAACCATTGTTTTCCAATGGAGAAAAGTCATATTTGGCATTTAAGAGTTGTGGACTAGAAAATGACCGGATTCTGACTTAGAACGAAGAAACGAGCATTGAACGTTCACGAACGTTTATTGTTTTTGTTAAAAAAATGAACCAATAGGTGAATTTTTAGCAAACAAAGTCAAATAGATAAAATTCTTGCACGAATGCGTAGATTACGTAATTTGTGAATCGTAGGCTTTTGAACGAGGCAATTCGGACTTATAACGAAGAAGTTATGCGTCCGGAAAGTTCACAAAATTTAAAAACGGAAATTATTTTCTGGTGCACAGAGTTGGCGCCGCGGCGCCAACCCTAGGCTAAATGAGTTGCGCCGCAGCGCGTAACAGTAGCCGAGCACACTGCAAGAGTTCACCGCAGCACGAACCGTAGTACAATTTGTGGCGCCGCAACGCCATGTACAGTGAGAAAATCTTCTAGAGTGTGGCGCCGCAGCGCGGCCCATTAAGTAAGGACTCGCGCCACAGCGCCAGTCTCAGAACAAAGATAGGAATGAATGTTTCTAAGTACACAGAAAGGAAAGCCAATTGTTTTGAAAGTAAACACAACTTAAGGAATGTAATGTAACTTTGTTTAAACTTTGTTAAACCTTAAGGATGTTGTATAAAAGTTGAGATAACTTAGTAGAATATAAATGCAAGGATAATGATAAACTGGAACAAATAATAACTGAATCTAATACACAATTAGATTGAGAAGAAGGGTAAGATATAATCATATACATACTTGATTATATGTGACCTAATGTAAGGCACTATGTGATCATGTATTGTAGAGACTTGAAAGACTTGAACATAAAATTAAATTAAGGTAGCAGACGCTAAAGGCAAGTATTCTCACTCTTGTCTCAATTCAATCTGAACAAGTTTTTGAGGTTCATGTATTCTTTCGCATGAATTAAGGTATGTTGAAGTTAAAGCCAATCCCTTGGCTAGACTTGGTAATTCATTCATCTATTATCAAATGTTGTTGTCTTTTGTCAACTACTCAATATGGTTTTCAAAAGAAGACTGAAATGTTAAACAAATGTTTTGTTGGTAAAACGACAGGCACGTGAGGTTGCCAAATGATTAAACGTACATACGTTTAATGGATGTAGTGTTGATTAACATAGAGTACAGTAGACTGATCACCTAAAAGTGCTCGTAAGTAATATCGGGCTTACGAAATTCGTTCCGGGTTGTCCTTTTTCCAAGAAAGAATGAATACTCGAGGTCTTTGACCGGAGTCAATGTTTTACTAAATATTGTTATTATTGTAAAACATTTTGAAATAAAGGTAAAGTGCTATTTTGAATTATCAATAGTACTTCATAACTATTGTTCAGTTATTGAAGATATATAATTCATACGTGTCAAGCATGTTGTTATTGAATTGTTATACTTACTGAGCTAGTTATGCTCACTCTTGCTTGAACCATATGAATGCAGCTAAGACTGAACGTCCTGAAGGATCGAAAAAGAATAAAGGAAAAGCTAAGGCAGATTGTTAAGCTGTCTTGTAATAGAATAGGTCTAATGTTGTAATGTAACTGATATTATGACAAAGAACCTTTGTAATGGGTATAGAACCTGGGAATGTAAATATTACTTTAAATATATAGAAGTTATGCTCGTTCTTTGAGACTTTCAATTGAATGAATGTATAAATGATTGTACAGTATAGCACCATCTGTCGGGTTGGAAGATACCCGGATTTGGGGGCGCTACAAGTTGGTATCAAAGCCTAGGTTATAAAACTTAAGGGGGAAAATAGAACCTTAAGACATAACCTTAAGAAAGAGTAAAGAAGTAAAAGATGGAAAGTAACCCTATAAAAATGTATTATATTATGTTATGTGTTTCTATTATTTTACTGACGTGTACTAATCAAACTATATTGTTTTATTGTAGATGTTATGAGAAAATGATATATATAGAGACATACAGGTAGTGAGCGAGGATTCGGTTAATCGAGTACAGATACTACCAAATCCTGTAGCCGTAGAACCAGAGGTGGAGACAATCGAGTCTAGAGACTCAGACAATTTAGACTACATGTCTATATTTGATGGCATGCTAGAGGAGGAGGTGGACGTGATGTCCTTTGATCAGGTTCCATCTACAGAGGAATTGTCTACGGGGAAATCAATGAAGGCATTGTTTATGTCAGTATTGGATAGAAATATCCATTACTGCCAAGAGGTTAAGGAGTTGAAAGAGGAACTCCAAGATGTCCGTGAGGACAAGGCTAGCATGGAGGGAATGTGGGAAGAGGAGCACGATGATAGAATTCTAGCTAAGGACAAGGTCCGAGAGCTGAAATGTGAAGTCTTTGAGCTCAAGCAGGAGCTAAAGACTAAACAGTGGAAATTAGAGAGGATGTCCTATATACATAGGAGTTCTCATGTGGATTTTTAGCAGCAGGTAGCTAGGTACCCGATAGAAGCAGGACAGACCTGACATACTATCAGTAGAGATGTTATTGTCGGTCTGGCCAGCAAAGATTTTGAAAATGCCCTAAGGCAGATGTAACCTAGCAATAGCTAGAGTAGCTTAGATATGTAAATATTATGTATCTAGTAGTGACGTAAAACCCTCTTTTGGTATAACAAAGGGTAGTCTTTTGTAAAATCCCATTTTTTGAAAAGTAATTGCGGGATGGTAATGTAATCAGCTAAGGCTGAGTAATGTAAACAATGTAGTGTTATACTACAAGTTATGAATCAATATAAGTCTTTTTATGGAATATATTGAGTAATGAGTATGAGTTATTGTTTTATTACAAATAATAACAAACCAACAAGAATAAAGTAATAATGATATATTGTTTTCTTAACAGCAAAATGCCGCCAAGAAGGAGACAACAAAATCAAGGCACTAATGTTAACCAACCGGAGGGTGGTCCAATTAATCCAATGCAGGGGTTCGTTAATCTTTTAACGACTGCATTTAATAGAGTGGGGGCTAATGTACCTGTGATTCCGGGAGTAGTACGAGCTACTACTTTTAAGGATTTTAAAACTGTAGGTCCGCCGGAGTTCAAAGGAACTACGGACCCTATAGAAGCCCAGACTTGGGTAAAAGAAATCGAGAAAGCATTTGTAATAGCAAATGTTGAGGAGGGTCAAAAGGTTGCCTTTGCAACCTATTTGATGAAAGGAGAGGCCAACTTCTGGTGGGAGGCAAACCAGGCTAGGGCCGATATAGGAAATCTAACGTGGGAGAGGTTTAAGAAGATTTTCTTCGAGAACTATTTTCCCACGAGTATGCAAGGATGATGAAAATGAGGTTTCTTGAATTAAAACAAGGGGATATGACAGTTCTCCAGTATGTCGCTAAGTTTAATGAACTGGCACGATTTTCTCCACATCAAGTGGACACTGAAGTGAGAAAGGCTAGAAGGTTCAAGCAGGGCTTGAAACCCTGGCTCTATAGCCGAATTTCTGTGTTCCAAAGTACTTCCTTTGGAACCATATTAGAAAAGGCAATAATTACTGAAGGTGGGAATGAGGCTCTCAGCTAGTACCACAAGGATAAGAAAAACAAGGGCAAGGTTGATGGAGGAATCAAGACCGAGGGAGCCAGTGGAAGTGGCAACGGTCAAAAGAGGAAGGGCTTTAACTCTGGGAATACCAGAGTAAAACAAGGGGATTCTAAGAGAAGGATGGAGGCCTGTAAAACCTACGGGAAGACT
The DNA here is from genome assembly GCA_016801055.1 of Panax notoginseng. Classification (NCBI taxonomy): domain Eukaryota; kingdom Viridiplantae; phylum Streptophyta; class Magnoliopsida; order Apiales; family Araliaceae; genus Panax; species Panax notoginseng. The sequence goes on along the minus strand of CM029017.1, from coordinate 83,215,544 downwards.
CACTTAGGAGTCTGTCTCAAAGGAAAGGCAGTATGTTATAATTATGGACAGGAAGGGCACATTTTTCCTAACTATCCAAATCTGAAGAAAAATCACGGTTGTTTTGTATGTGGATCAACTGACCACATAGCGAAGAATTGGCCGAAGAAGGGGACAGAAGGAAATTAGAGAAATAATAGTGGTAAGTTGGCTATTAGTGGTCCATCTCAGCCAGGTAAATCAATGGCTCGCACTTTTAATATGACGGTCCAAGATGCTGTGACATCAGGGGATGTAGTTGCAGGTATTATTCTGATCAATAACATAAATGCATACGTGCTTTTTGATTCGGGTGCTACTTATTCGTTTATAGCATGTGATTTTGCTAGACGACTAGAATTTTTTCCCGAAAAATTACCTATACCTTTGAACATTAAGGTAGCAAATGAGGAGATAATTCATGTTAAAAATATTCATAGGAGTTGTTGTGTAGATGTATAGGGTTGTAAGTTATCGGTGGATTTAATACCGATAAAGTTAGGAGAATTCGACGTAATTCTCAGAATGGATTGGTTGATTAACCATGGAGCAATTATAGATTGCCAAAAGAAGTGTGTGAGCATCAAGACGTTGAAGCAACCTCCTGTAGTATTTTACGGTAGTAAGTTGCTGAGACGTCCGTGTTACCTTACGATGACACAAACTAGAAAATTATTAAGGAAGGGTTGTGTAGGTTACCTTTGCCATGTTGTGGATACCCAGAGAGTGGGAGCAACCATGGAACAAATACCTATAGTAAATGAGTTCATAGATGTATTTCCAAGTGAGTTACCGGGGTTACCGCCGGATAGGGAGATCGAATTTGTGATAGACGTTGTGCCAGGAGCGGCACCAGTCTCAAGGGCACCGTATCGTATGGCACCTGTGGAAATGAAAGAACTAATGGTTCAGCTACAGGAACTATTGGACAGAAAGTACATTCAACCAAGTGTTTCTCCGTGGGGGGGCACCAGTGTTGTTTGTCAAGAAAAAAGACGGATCGTTGAGACTTTGTATCGACTATCGGGAGTTGAACAAGTTAACGATTAAGAATAAATACCCATTGCCCAGAATCGATGATCTCTTTGATCAATTGAAAGGGGCAAAGTATTTTTCTAAAATAGATTTGCGGACGGGGTATCACCAGTTGAAGGTTAGTAAGGAAGATGTACCAAAGACGACATTCAGGACTCGTTATGGTCATTACGAGTTTCTGGTGATGTCATTTGGGTTGACAAATGCACCAGCTGCATTTATGGATATGATGAACAGAGTGTTCAAACCGTATTTGGACAAGTTCGTCGTTGTGTTTATCGATGATATTCTAGTCTATTCTAAGACGCCAGAAGATCATGCTGAACACTTAAGATTAGTGTTGGAGACACTAAGGAAAGAGAAGTTATATGCGAAATTCACTAAATGTGAATTTTGGCTGGAAAAGGTGCAATTTTTAGGTTATGTCATCGACCAAGAGGGGATTTCAGTAGATCCAGCGAAGGTGGAAGCAGTGATGCATTGGGAACAGCCGAAAACACCGACTGAGGTGCAGAGTTTCGTAGGGTTAGCCGGGTACTATCGCAGATTTATCCAAGATTTTTTGAAGATAGCTACCCCATTGACTAATTTAACAAGGAAGACGGTGAAATAAGTATGAACGGATAAATGTGAAGACAGTTTTCAAGAACTGAAGAAAAGATTAAGTGAAGCGCCTGTTTTGTCATTGCCAGATGACACAGGAAATTTTGTAGTGTATAGTGATGCTTCGCATAGGGGACTTGGTTGTGTGCTTATGCAACATGGTAAAGTCATTGCGTATGCGTCACGGCGGTTGAAGGATTATGAGAAAGTTTATCCTACTCATGATCTGGAACTGGCCGCAGTAGTGTTTGCCTTAAAGATATGGAGACATTATCTTTATGGGGAAAATGTGAGATATATACGGACCATAAGAGTCTAAAGTATATCTTCACTCAGAAGGAGTTGAATATGAGGCAGAGAAGATGGCTAGAGTTGATAAAGGATTATGATTATGAAATCCTGTATCACCCTGGAAAAGCCAATGTAGTTGCCGACGCCTTAAGTCGGAAGGGTCGGGAAAAGTTGTCTATGTTGACGGCTCAAGATGAGTTAATAACAGAGATGGCTAGTATGGAAATAGAAGTAAAAATGTCGAGTGATTCGGAGCAGATACTCTTTGAGACGGAGATGCAATCTTCCATCGTAGATAGAGTCAAGGAGGTACAACTCAAGACAGATGAGTGTAACCAAATGAAGAAGCGGTTATCCGAGAAGGAAGATACTATGTATAGTCTTGATAATGAGGGATTATTAAGATTTGAAGGAAGAATTTGGGTACCGAATGAGATGGAATTAAAGGAGCAAGTGTTACAAGAAGCTCATTGTTCGAGGTACTCGATACATCCTGGTAGCACTAAGATGTATCAAGACCTTCAACAGAGTTTTTGGTGGCCAAACATGAAGAGAGAAATAGCAGAGTATGTGAGTAGGTGCTTGACTTGTCAAAAAGTTAAGGGCGAGCATCAACGACCCAGTGGCTTATTATAGTCATTAGAGATTCCAGAATGGAAGTGGGAGCATATTACGATGGATTTCGTGGTGGGACTTCCGACGACAAATAAAGGGTACGATGCAATTTGGGTAATAGTGGACCGGTTGACGAAGTCGGCTCACTTTTTGCCAATCAGGGTCAAGTATAACTTAGACCAATTAGCTAAACTTTATGTTAAAGATATCATTTCCAGACATGGAGTACTAGTATCGATTGTGTCTGACCGTGATCCACGATTCACATCGAACTTTTGGAGGAGTTTGCAAGAACAGTTGGGAACACAGCTGAAGTTAAGCACAGCATATCATCCTCAGACTGATGGGCAGAGCGAGAGAACAATTCAGACGTTAGAAGACATGTTGAGGTCTTGCGTCATGGATTTCAAGGGTAGTTGGGATGATCATCTACCGCTAGTAGAATTTGCGTATAACAACAGTTATCATGCAAGCATAGGTATGTCGCCTTATGAAGCTCTGTATGGAAGAAAGTGCAGAACACCGTTGTGTTGGGATGAGGTGGGAGAACGCCGGATGCTAGGACCAGAATTGGTGCACCAGACAGCAGAGGTGGTAAAGTTAATTCGGATGCATCTCGTCACAGCTCAGGACAGACAGAAAAAGTATGCAGACTCGCACAGACTAAGCCGAGAATTTGAGGTGGGCTCGTATATGTTTCTAAAGGTATCTCCCTGGAAAGGAAAGATATGCTTTGGGAAAAAAGGAAAGTTAAGTCCAAGGTTTATAGGACCTTTTGAAGTATTAAAACAGGTGGGAGAGGTAGAGCTTATATGATAGCATTACCTCCAGACCTATAACATATACATAACGTGTTTCACGTATCGGTATTACGTCCATATAAGTCGGACTATAAGCATGTAATCGAGTATGAGCTGATTCATATCGAGAAGGACTTAACATATGAGGAATCACCGATACAAATCATTGATAGAAAGGAACAAGTTCTGAGGAACAAGGTAATACCATCAGTGAAGGTATTATGGAAGAACCACGATGCTGAGGAAGCAACGTGGGAATTAGAAGAAAAGATGAAGAAAAATTTTCCCCATCTATTTGAGTAAAGTAAGACGAGATTCTGGGGACAGAATCTTTATAAGGGGGAAGAATGTAACGACCGAGAAATTCAGATCTTATTGTAAAATGATTTTATTAATTTAAATAATAATAAAATCCTATTCTATGTGTTATCAAGATGGTTGTCGTTATATAACCTATTGATGTTAGAATGTCGTAGTATTTGAGCTACCTGGAGGAATTAAAGTGTTTGAATTTCCAAGACGAAAATAAAAGTTTTCCGAGAAATTTTCTGAAAAACACTATTTATCGATAATTGCTTGGGATTTATTTTTGAATTTCCGAGAAATACGTAATGATAGAATAATAAGGTGAGGTGGATTATGTAATAAAAATCTAGTTATGGAAAAAATGATATTTCGCCTGTGGACTTAATTTATAATATTAAGTAAGGCGAAGTGGTAAGAAATAAGTAATAAGGGTATGATACTTAAGTATTGTACAAAGTAATGGAAATGAGTATAATACGAAGTATTATACGAGGTTGTATGAAGGATGAAATAATATATATAAATTATATATGAATTAGAATGCAAGAATAATACATAAACTATATGTATTATGAAATGTTAATGGAATTGGGAAAGATTGCTTGGATTTATTATAAGTCCAAGTAAATTAAAGGGTGAGGCCCAATTATTAATTAAGGAATCAACTAGTGGTTTGTTAATATAAAGCCCAAGGATTTAATTAATCAAAGCCCAAACTAAAATCCATGGATTGATTGACACATGGGGAAAACCATATTTAAATGGTTTAATGTGGTGACCAAGTAATGTAATGACCAAGTTAAGGTAATTGCCAAGTAATAGAAGTAATGGCCAAGCTTTGGATAAGTTTTGTACCTTGCAAGTAATGAATAGTAAGGAGGTGCATGAGGAGGTGGGATGATTTAATGACCAATCTACCCTAACTTTGGAAAGTCTATAAATAGAAGAGCTTGCAAGTCATTTGTTGGTTGTTCAATTAATCCAACACTTCTAAAGTGCTTAAGTGTTAAAGAGAATAAGCTACACATAAGTCATTCCATAAGTAAGAAGAAGGAGAAAGCTACCTTACCAAGACTTCAAAAGAGTAAGACTTCTTCTCCATTATCTTCTATCTCTACCATGATAGGTTGATAAGAAAAGATGGATTAAGAAACATGAATGATAAGAAGCAAGAAGAATGTATAAGTCATGAACTTAAGCCACATAAGTTGGCAATAAGTCATTTGAACTTATAAAAGTTATGAACTTATTATAAGTTAACCTTGAATGTTAAGTATGAAAATATGAACTTGTAATGAGTTTATTAAGAAAAGTGAAGTAAGAACTTGTATGATTATATATCATGAATACATAAGTAAAAGTTATATGTTGAGAACATATATGGTATGATGATTAAGAAACTTTAATTGTCATAAGTAATGAACAATGAAATATTAAGTAGTTTATAATTTGACAAGTTATAAACTCATAAAGAAATAAGTCTAAAATCCAACAATTAGAATAAGTTGTTGTAATAAGTAGGTTGAGATGTTCACATAATGAATGGAATTCATTGGTAATGTGGAACAAATCATAAGAATGAAGATTTGCCAGAAATTGCACGATTGGACGATAATCGTCGAATTCGTGAAATTCTCGGAATAGAAGTCAAATTTTGTATTCGAACTCGGAACCATTGTTTTCCAATGGAGACAAGTCATATTTGGCATTTAAGAGTTGTGGACTCGAAAATGACCGGATTCTGACTTAGAATGAAGAAACGAGCATTGAACGTTCACGAACGTTTACCGTTTTCGTTAAAAAAATGAACCAATAGGTGAATTTTTAGCAAATGAAGTCAAATAGATAAAATTCTTGCATGAATACATAGATTACGTAATTTGGACTTATAATGAAGAAGTTATGCGTCCGGGAAGTTCACAAAATTTAAAAACGAAAATTATTTTCTGGTGCACAGAGTTGGCGTCGCGGCGCCAACCCTAGGCTAAATGAGTCGCGTCGCAGCGCGTAACAGTAGCCGAGCACACTGCAAGAGTTCACCGCAGCGCGAACCGTAGTACAATTTGTGGCGCCGCATCGCCATGTACAGTGAGAAAATCTTCTGGAGTGTGGCGCCGCAGCGCGACCCATTAAGTAAGGACTCGCGCCACAGTGCCAGTCTCAGAACAAAGATAGTAATGAATGTTTCTAAGTACACAGAAAGGAAAGCCAATTATTTTGAAAGTAAACACAACTTAAGGAATGTAATGTAACTTTGTTTAAACTTTGTTAAACCTTAAGGATGTTGTATAAAAGTTGAGATAACTTAGTAGAATATAAATGCAAGGATAATGATAAACTGGAACAAATAATAACTGAATCTAATACACAATTAGATTGAGAAGAAGGGTAAGATATAATCATATACATACTTAATTATATGTGACCTAATGTAAGGCATTATGTGATCATGTATTGTAGAGACTTGAAAGACTTGAACATAAAGTTAAATTACGGTAGCAGACGGTAATGGCAAGTATTCTCACTCTTGTCTCAGTTCAATCTGAACAAGTTTTTGAGGTTCATGTATTCTTTCGCATGAATTAAGGTATGTTGAAGTTAAAGCCAATCCTTTGGCTAGACTTGGTAATTCATTCATCTATTATCAAATGTTGTTGTCTTTTGTCAACTACTCAATATGGTTTTCAAAAGAAGACTGAAATGTTAAACAAATGTTTTGTCGGTAAAACGACAGGCACGTGAGGTTGCCAAATGATTAAACGTGCATATGTTTAACGGATGTAGTGTTGATTAACATAGAGTACAATAGGCTGATCACCTAGAAGTGCTCGTAAGTAATATCGGGTTTACGAGATTCATTTCGGGTTGTCCTTTTTCCAAGAAAGAATGAATACTCGAGGTCTTTAACCAGAGTGAATGTTTCACTAAATATTGTTATTATTGTAAAACATTTTGAAAGAAAGGTAAAGTGCTATTTTGAATTATCAGTAGTACTTCATAACTATTGTTCAGTTATTGAAGATATACAATTCATACGTGTCAAGCATGTTGTTATTGAATTGTTATACTTGCTGAGCTAGTTATGCTCACTCTTGCTTGAACCATACGAATGCAGCTAAGACTGAACGTCCTGAAGGATCGAAAAAAAATAAAGGAAAAGCTAAGGCAGATTGTTAAGCTGTCTTGTAATAGAATAGGTCTAATGTTGTAATGTAACTGATATTATGACAAAAACCTTTGTAATGGGTATAGAACTTGGGAAATGTAAATATTACTTTAAATATATAGAAGTTATGCTCGTTCTTTGAGACTTTCAATTGAATGAATGTATGAATGATTGTATAGTATAGCACCATCTGTCGGGTTGGAAGATACCTGGATTTGGGGGCTCTAAAAAATTGAATAATAAAACCTGCCTATATATGATTACATTAATAAAAACATTATCTCCCAGGTTCTCTAACCTTTAATACAACCAATCAAGTGCGGAAATTAAATTATTACATCACATCATTATTAAAAATCTGTCATCATAACAATAAAACAAAATTACAAGTCTTCATCACTTGTACATTTTTCCCTTTCCTTTGCTTGTTGTAGGTTTATCTACCTTCTCAACCATAGCTGCAATAAGTGTATACATATGCAAGAGTGAGCAAACAAAGCTCACTTGAAATAAGAATAAATATCTTTACAACATTTGGCAATTAATAGGCTCAATAGAACTGAATGATATGTTCTATTAACAATACAACATTTGCTAACTCATAGGCTCAATAGAACTGAATGATATGTTCTATTAACATTCTTAAATATATACTACTGAGGGTCAAATAACTATGAACCATGTCTATAGTTATAAGTAATCTTTCAACTTTAACTTTAACAGTCATATGACTATAAGGACTCCACGTACTTAGGGGGATCAATCCTTCGTACAATGTAATGTGCATAAACATTTCAACGCTAAGCGTAAACCCCTAAACATAGGGTTGTTCATCTCAGTATTTAGAGTACAAGTTCGCACCAAAGAAAGTTTGGTTTGAAAAAGCTTTTAAGGGTAATTGAAGTTTAATAATCATCAACTCGGGAACTAGTTGAATCAACAACGCTTGATAACACAACAGTTGTTTAATAACAATATTACTTAGAACATTTGAGAATCATAATAAACTGATTCCACATATCAAACTCATGCTTGAAATAACTATAGAGCATAAGCATTCAATAATGTGAAGAAAATGGTTAACCTTTGCTTGAACAGTAAAATAAGCTAAGGTTCGAGTCTTATAACATTAGAAATAAAATTCCTGAATGTACATTTAACTAATAACAAGCTGGAAACTAAAAGCTTGCCCAATAATGTATTAACTCATGCAAAGAATTAAAACAGTTCAATAATAGAGACGAGAGTTCAAAACTACATTCATTATACAATAATAGAACTTAAGAAACTTTCTTAACTGTAAACAAGTTGGAATGAATCCATCAATAAGAATTTCCAATAACATTAGAGTTAAAGTTTGCTAAAATGAAAGTTAGAACAATTGATTTATTCAATAACAGTTAAGATAAGACGTTTGCTCAATCAACAGCATGAAGTTATACAATATGATAATAAACTAACTCAACGAAAGTGTAGAGTTAGAAAACTTGCTCAATGTAAAAAGAAAGATTAGAAACTTGCCACGAGTGTAAGCTACAATATTAAACTCACGTTCACCTACACATTGGTTTAGAATCACGTTGTCTATTAGATATACTAACATACCATAACATATACATTTCTAGCTAAGCTTATCATCTTAGCATAAGTCTTATACTACTATTAATATTTCAGAATTCCCAAGTGTTAATCATCATAACACTTAACTAACGTTTATTGTATAAACTAGGTTATCACATAATGCATTTTTGACTTACTAATACTTTTTGAAACTTTGAATTCATAATACATATAACACAACTCTGTATTAGCCTTGTTGTTACATATTGGACACATTACCATAACCTCTAGTTATGCCACAAAGAATGATCAAAGTCTGCAGAATTACCAGACTTCAGTGTTTGGAAATGGGCACTCGCGCGGCCGCGCGAGTTTTGTAATGGGAGGCCGCGCGCCCGCGCAACGCACAGAACTCAGTTTGCAGAATTGAACTTCGGCACTTTTCTTAGCCCAACTAACACGAAATTTACCCACCAAACAGTGATAATAACATGTAAGATAAATATAACAATATCATAAACATGTTTGCTAACATATTAAACCACTTAGCACAATTTAACAATCACTAAAACTATTTTAATTTCTCAAAACTCATGTTTTTCATAAAAACTCAATTTTCTTGATATTCATTCTAGAAATCATCACTGTGATTTCAAAACATGGCCAAATCATCTCATTCAAATTACGTTATGTTCGTATCTCAACAAACTAGCATAAACAAAACTCAATTAACATCTTAGCATGCAATTTGACCATCAAAATTGGTACTTACATAGTTCCATATGAAAACTTAAACACTGACATCATTTTCTTTTACTGATATCCGAAAATTAACATGCGATTTCCTTGTTTGACATAAACTCTAGCATTATAAACATATATAATTGGAATTACCAACTATATAAATCCACAATTCAACAATTGTTTATTACAGAACATGGGAAAGTTCTTGTCGTCCAACATAAATACATATATATTAATACCATTATGAACATACATTTTGTTGCTTGACAAAAATTCTTGCTAAACACACTGGAATTGTTGTGAAGATTCACAGTTTCCTCTCAAATCTCTCAAGCTCTTTATCACTCTCTCTGAACTCAGACTAGTATTCGTACAACTAAAACCAACTAATAGCCAATATGCGTAATATCAAAACACAAAACTGATATGGCCTTAATAGCCATCATCAGTTATCAAAATAACGTATACATTATAAATATATTATATTTATTATTCTATTTATTTTATTTTATTTAAAATCTTGTAATTCCAAAAGCCATAAGACTTTTTTGGCAAAAATACTTTAAATATTAAAGAATTAATATATTAAGCCTTGTTTGGTAAAAACTAAATTAAACTACTTTAATTTATTTTAATAACTCCTTATAATATAGTTATTTATCACACTATAATTAATCAAGCTTTCATATTTATTTTAATTAATTCAAATTACAATTAATTAAATAAATCCTTTAATCACATAACTCAATACAAATAATTAACCATTAAATTGAAATATCAATATAATAACCATTTCCTTAATTCATCAACTATTTATTTAACAATTAATTCTCCAAATAAAATTAAATCAATTAAACAAATATTATTCAACACTAATCACATCCATATATAAATCACTAAATATTTAATATTACATTTAAAATTCTGGAATGTTACATCATTCCCTCCTTAAAAAGATTTTGTCCTCAGAATCACAATTTAATCAATCAAATCGTCACATTCTTCCCTACTTACAAAGATTCTGTCCCCGGAATCGAAGATATAAATTAAACAAATAACTCATGGTAACTTTTCATCATTTCAGCTTCGAGTTCCCACGTTGCCTCTTCGATAGTGTGATTTCTCCATATCACCTTCACAGAAGGTATCACTTTATTTCTGAGCACTTGTTCTTTCCTGTCGACTATCTGGATAGGAACCTCTTCATAAGACAAATCTTTATCGAATTGGAATGGTTCGTACTCGATCACGTGCATGTAATCAAGTTTATACGGTCGTAACACCGAAATATGAAAAATATTATGAATGTTTTCCAATTCTGGAGGTAGAGCTACCTTATAAGCCACTTTCCCCACTCTTCGTAGTATTTCAAACGGTCCAATAAATCTTGGGATGAGCTTTCCTTTCTTGCCAAAACGAATTTTCCCCTTCCAAGGAGAAACTTTTAGGAAAATAAAATTTCCTACTTTAAATTCGCGATTCTGCCTATGTTGATCTGCATACTTTTTCTGTCGGTCTTGGGCTGCTACCAATCTTGTCCTGATGAGTTTGACAACTTCAGTAGTTTGTTATACCAGTTTTGGTCCTAGCAGTTGACGTTCACTGACTTCATCCCAGCACAGTGGAGTTCTGCACTTTCTGTCGTACAATGCCTCGTAAGGTGGCATGCCGATGCTCGCGTGGTAACTGTTGTTGTAGGCAAATTTTACCAATGATAAATGTTCATCCCAGCTTCCTTTAAAATCCATGATGCATGCTCTCAGCATATCTTCCAACGTTTGGATTGTTCGTTCGCTTTGCCCGTCGGTTTGCGGATGGTATGTTGTACTCATTCGCAACTGTGTTCCTATACATTCTTGTAGTCTCTTCCAGAAGTTTGATGTGAACCTTGGATCTCTGTCTGACACAATTGACACTGGAATTCTATGTCTTGATACGATCTCTTTAACGTATAGTTTCGCTAGCTGATCAAGATTAAACCTAATCTTTATTGGCAAAAACTGTGCAGATTTGGTCAATCTGTCCACTATTACCCAAATCGCACCGTTTCCTTTCTGAGTCGTTGGAAGACCTACCACAAAATCCATTGTGATATGCTCCCATTTTCATTCCAGTATTTTCAATGGTTGAAGTAACCCGCTTGGTCGTTGATGTTCAGCTTTCACATTCTGACACGTCAAGCATTTTGCCACACATTCTGCAACGTCTCTTTTCATATCCGACCACCAAAAATGTCATCGCAAATCTTGATACATTTTCATGCTTCCTGGATGAATCGAATATCTTGTGTTGTGTGCTTCAGTCAAGATTTCATTTCTAATATCTGGTACTGCTGGAACCCATATTCGAACCGTAGTAATCCGTCGGTATCGACCTTGTACTTTACATCGCTACCCTCAACCACATTCTCTTTGATTTTCTCACATTCTTCATTTTGTAGTTGAGCGTTCTTAACTTTGTCCACTAAAGTTGGACATGCTTCTATCTGGAATAGTCGTTCATCGGATTCCTGTGGAAATTTGATTTTCAGCTCTAATCCTTCCATTGCTGAAATAAGTTCCTCTTGAGTGGTTATTAGCATCAACTTTTCACAACCTTTCCTACTTAATGCATCTGCCACCACATTCACTTTGCCCGGGTGATAAAAGATCTCGCAATCGTAATCCTTTATCAATTCTATCCATCTTCTTTGACGCATATTCAGGTCCTTTTGTGTGAAAATATACTTCAGACTTTTATGGTCTGTGTAGATTTCACATTTATCTCCATAGAGATAGTGTTTCCATATCTTGAGAGCAAATACTACTGCAGCCAATTCCAAATCATGAGTCAGATAACCTTTCTCATAATCCTTCAGTTGTCTTGATGCATACGCAATAACTTTACCGTTTTACATAAGAACACAACCCAATCCCTTATGTGAGGCATCACTATACACCACAAAGTTACCTGTTCTATCTGGTAATGCCAATACAGGTACCATGATTAATCTCTTCTTCAAATCTTGAAAACACTCTTTACACTTCTCCGTCCAAACAAATTTTACCGCTTTCCTTGTCAAATTTGTTAGCGGAGTGGCTATCTTAGAAAAGTCTTGAACAAATCTTCTATAATAACCGGCGAGTCCCAAGAAACTCCTTACCTCTGACGGTGTTCTTGGTTGTTCCCAATTGATTACATCTTCCATTTTTGATGGATCAACCGAAATCCCATCTTTATCAATCACGTGCCCAAGAAATTGTACACGATCTAACCAAAATTCGCACTTAGAGAATTTTGCGTACAACTTTTCCTTTCTTAGTGTTTCCAATGCCAAACGTAAGTATTCCACGTGTTCTTCTTGAGTTTTGGAAAACACCAGAATGTTGTCGATAAATACCACTACGAACTTGTCTAAAAATGGTTTAAACACCCTATTCATCAAATCCATGAATGCAGCAGGTGCATTGGTTAAACCAAAAGACATCACCAGAAACTCGTAATGTCCATACCGAGTTCTGAATGTCGTTTGTGGTATATCCTCCTTCCTCACGTTCAACTGGTGATACCCACTTCTCAAATCTATTTTTGAGAAGTATTTAACACCCTTCAACTGATCAAACAAGTCATCTATTCTTGGCAATGGATATTTATTTTTAATAGTGACTTTGTTTAATTCTCTATAATCAATGCAAAGACGCATTGACCCATCCTTCTTCTTCACGAATAACACCAGTGCTCCCCATGATGATACGCTTGATTGAATATATTTATTGTCTAGCAACTCTTGCAACTGTACCGTCAGTTACTTCATTTCTACTGGAAACATTCTGTACGGGGCCTATGATATCGGTGTTGTCCCTGGCGCTAAGTCGATCACGAACTCAATTTCTCTGTTAGGCGAAAGTCCTGGCAAATCCCCCGGAAACACGTATTCAAATTACCTCACCACTGGTATCTCTTCCAGTTTCGCATTCTTCTTCTGAGTATCGACTATGTAAGCTAAATAGCCCACATAGCCTTGACTCAACAATTTCTTGGCCTGCATAATCGTCAGATATTTCATTTGTCTAGGCGACTTGCTACCATAGAATACTACCTTTGACGGGGTCATAAGGTTTACACACTTCTTTTGGCAATCAATTACTGCTCCATATTTGAACAGCCAATCAATTCCCAAAATAACATCAAACTCTCCAAGCCTAATCGGAATCAAATCTACCATCAAGATATTCTCCTTAATGTTCATCCTACAGTTCTTGTATACGAAGCTAACAGGGATTACCTCCTTATTCGTAATTTCTATATTCAAAGGGAAATTTAGTTCTTCTCTAGGCAATTTTAACCTCCTAGCAAACTCCTCAGAGATAAATGAGCAAGTAGCACCCGAATCAAATAATACATATGCATTTATATCATTGACTGGGATAATACCTGACACGACATCTTTTGATCGCACAACATCTTGCACAGTCATGTTGAAAGTTCTAGCTGTGGGTTTGTTGGATGTTGTACCTCCATTGTTACCTCTATTACATCTGGTTGTCACTGCATCCTTCTTCTTAGGACATTCACGAGCAAAGTGATCCTTGGATCCGCACGTTAAGCACACGTTCTTCTTAGGTTGAGTGCAATTTGGGGCGATGTGACCCTCCTGGCCACAATTGAAGCATACCTGTTTTCCCATTAAGCACGCACCCTTGTGAAACTTTTCGCATGTAACACATGCTTCAAACTTCTTGTTTTGCTAGTTACCCTGCTGGTTTCCAGCACCCACATTCCCATTCCACTTCCTCTTCAATTTGTTGTTGTTGTTGTTTCCACCACTACCACCTCCATTCTTAATCTCCACCTCGTTCTTCTTCTTCTTCTGTTCTTGATTAAACTTTGTTACTGCCTCGCCTCCACCTTCAGCGAGTATTGCTTTCTCCATCACTGCTGTGAAAGTCTTCAACTGGAATAGGGAAACCCTACTGTACAACCAGGGTGTAAGACCCCAAATTATTAATAAATGAAATTTAATTTCCTCTATTTATTATTCTGAAATAGTAAGAGTTGATTTGATTAATGTGGTTAGTTATGGGTAAAATGCGCAAATATTTTAGTGGTTATAAAATATTCATTGTTGTCGGGGAATATTTGTTTGGTCGTGAAATATTCTTGTTGTCAGGGAATATTCGTACGACGGCGCAGCCTTGTGTGGGCCCCATAACAGAAAACGATTGGATGAAGAAAACGACAAATATAAGTTGTTTATAAATAACGGCGTAGTTGTTACCATTAATACTGTTGGAATACCCGGTGGTTAAAACACGGTAATACGCGTAGCACACGGTATTGCACCAATTATTGATTCTTAAGTAAGAAGGCACTACTCAATAATTGTTACAGTAATTACTGTTCAATATTGTATTTTATTGACTCAATAATTGCTACGTTGATATTTTATATTACTGTTGTTTCAATAATTGTCACTACGCAGTACTTTTCATTATCGGAGCAATAATTCATATTATCTGAATAATATTATTAGATAACATTATTGGCAATGTCTAGAAAGTTCTGTCTAAGGAGATATTTGGTCATCTAATTGCGCGCCGGTAAGGAGAAATCCTTATTGGAAAGCCCCCTCTTTCCTGGGAACTGCCTGGTTGCCAGTACTGTGGTTTTGTAATATTATTTATGTATAATTAATTATTGATTTATATGATGAGGAAAATAGTGATTTTATGTGGATATAGATAGAGAAAAATTTTAATGTGACAATTGTTGAAAATTAATATTTTATCTTTTTCTGATAAAATAATTCATTTAAATATATTATTTTAATAATATATTGATGGTGGTATTTTTACAATGAATGTGGGATATATGAGTATATGAGGAGGAAGAGTATTTTTGTGGTATTAAATGATTAACACATGTTTTGTGTGTTGGTGGACATAATTTTTGACCGAAAATTTATTATTGACTGTAAAATTGCCCGTTTGTGAATTTCGGTCAATTTCTGTTTGGAATTTGGAAAAACTTTCTTCTGCAAAGTTGTAGAGAATTGAATTTCCTATAAAAACTCGCGAGATTCGAATTTTCTGATAAAAGGGCTATTTATTATGAATTATTGAAGTTCTGAAGTTCCGAAATAATTGATTTTTGAAGTTTTATTTATTATTTTGAAGAAAAACATTTTTTGGCATTTAAGTGGGCTAACATGTGATATAAATGGGCTGAGATCAGATGTCTAGAGGTGGGCTAAGGAAAATTTGATAAATATATTATTATTATATTAAATTTTCTGCTTTGGTGTTCTAAGCATTTTCCTATAAATAGGGTGCTTAGGTTAGAATTGAAAATCACACCAGAAACTGAAGTTTTCTCTCTATTTCTCTCTCTATATATCGAGTGTATTCTTGTGAGTATTTGATACTTTGAGTGTTGCTTTACGGTGCAAGTTTCCTTCAGCACTATATCTAGTATTCTAGTCAGAAGTACCGTCTTTCCGAGGTAAGGGATATTATTTCTTCTTAAATGATATTATTTTCTTCAATATCATTATGCCGAAGTATTGATCTGAATTTTTATCAAATTTGGAACTTTTCATGTCGGGGTTACTATTCATGAGTTACTATTCACGAGTTACTATTCACGAGTTACTATTCACCGAAAAATGAAACTTCCTTCTTTTCGTCCAAATATCTATTCTGGATACTAGCTTTGATTGTATCCATGTTTTGATCATTCTTGAATTTTACTTCACTATGATAAGGTATTTTTTGACATGGATAAATCGAAATACGAATCCTTAATATTTGTTATTTTGCTTCACTGGATTCGTTTTCTTTAAAATATTTTTCATCATCCTCAGTCATAAATGATGATATAACTGAATATCTTTGGCCTGTAGTGCAAAGATGAATAATTTCTGATGAATATCTTTGGCCCGTAGTGCAAAGATGAACAGGTGTTGAGGTGAACATGACCAACTGATGGATATCTTTGGCCTGTAGTGCAAAGATGACTATTTGATTCAAGATATTTATTGATTGATGTTACAGGGATAAAATGTTGATGATGGGCTTTTAAATTCATAGATAATCGTAGATTTCATTCTCTACGTAACTTCTCTATGAATTATTATTTTCCGCTGCGAATAATGAATTAAAACTTGTTGTCTATTGTATTCTATTAAATTTTTCCCTGTTGAAGACTAACGATAATTTGTTGTATATTATCTTAGTCATAATATTCTTTACTGGGCTAGTTGAGCTCACCCTTTTCCTTGCTGTTCCATTTTCTTCTCAGGAGGCGAGAATGTAGCAGGTACTAGTCGGGGTATGGAATGAAGGTTCTAGGAAGTTGTTTTAGTAGTCCTCACCATTTTTTTTGTAAAATATTGTTCCAATAATTGTAATGAGGACTTATTTGAGTGTGGATATTGTCTATATGACAATATTTGTATTTACACTCACAGTTTTTATGTTGTATTAATAAAGTTGTAGTTGTTTCGGTACCATGTATTTGACGACTCAAAATGGGTTGGATGGAATGGACCTATTTTGGGGGCGTTTTAAGTTGGTATCAGAGCTTAGGGATATGATCTCTGGCGGAGATCGGGGAATAGAACTAGGAGGGGAGAGACGAGTAAATCCTTCGCTAGTGTGTCCTACCTAAGCTTATTTGTTGGTCGGTCATAATATAGGGATATTATGTGATTTGTTAATTTGTTAAATTAACCCTTGTTTTATGGCAGTATTTGAGAATGTCGACTGAGAATGTTAACAGTGGAGTAAATGAAACCGTGGAGACACCTGTACTCACCAACGAGGAGAACGTGCAACAGGCTGGCAATGTTCCTCCTGTGAACAACACCACTGAGCAGACGATGAACGATGAGATGTTTAGAAGCTTTTTGCGATTCATGTAAAACCAGACGAAGGAGATTCCTGTTCAAAATATAGGAAGAAACAATGGCAACGCACAGCTGGTCACAGCCAAGCAGTTTAAAGAGTTGGGACCACCAGAATTCTGGGGAAAGCCGGATCCGATTAAGGCGGAGACATGGTTCAAGCAAATTACCAAGATATTTGATGTCTTGGGATGTACGGAGGAACAGAAGGTTCCATTTGCCACCTTTATGTTCCGTGGCGAGGCAGACTACTGGTGGGAATCTGTGAAGCGTACCCATCCAGCTGCACTCAGCATGTCTTGGGAGATATTTCAGAAGCTATTCAATGACAAGTACTTTCCTGAAAGTATTCGTCATATGAAGGAGGTAGAGTTTATTAGACTGGAGCAGAATAACATGACGGTGTCCCAGTACGAGGCAAAGTTTGCAGAGTTGTCCAGGTTTGCACCTCATTTGGTGGAGAATGAAGAACGTATGACACGGATGTTTCTGAGAGGTTTGAAACCCGACATACGTCAATATCTCATTTCTCATAAATTTTCTCTCTATTCAGATGTTGTCAACAGGGCTCAATTATTAGAGCGAGAGGGACCACAACCAGGATCATATCGGTGACAACAGTCATCAGAACAATGATAACCAGCGGAGAAAGAAAAATACAGACAAGAACGGCAACCACTCTGGTGGTAATCGTGGCTATGAAAATAGAAGAAGCGAGTCGGGAGGAGATTTTAAAAAGAGGAGATTCAACAATGACAATACGAAGACGTCAGCACCAGCAGCAACTGGTTCCAAGGGAGGAGAACGACCACCGGTCATATGCTATAAATGTGGAAAAGAGGGACATATCAGCCTAAACTGTCCACAACAGTTCAAGGTATGCTATAATTGTGGAAAGGAAGGACATATCGCTCGAGATTGTACGATAGCGAAACCAAGTTCAGCGGGGACGGTGACTCAAAAGGCTGCCCCAGAAAAGTTAAAGTCAACGGTTCCTGGAAGAGCGTTTGTCGTGACTGGTCAACATGCGAAGAACCCAAACGAGGTGATCACGGGTAAGCTAATCATAAATTCATGTGAAGTTTATACCTTACTAGATACCGGTGCTACCCATTCATTTATTTCTCCTGCTTGTGCTCAACGTTTAAACTTGACTCCAAAGAAATTAGACTTTGATTTATCTGTGGAGACTCCGTTAGGGGAAACTTTCATCACATCCACTATTTATAAATCTTGTTTGATCCAAGTTGGCACCATCACCTTACCTGTTGACCTTATCTCTTTAAAGATACTTGCATTTGACGTGATTTTAGGAATTGATTGGTTAACTACTCATCATGCCAAAATTGATTGTTTTCGTAAGGTGGTTAGTTTTCATATTCCTAATCAACCTGTTGTTCGAATTCAAGCAACAAAGCCATTAAAATCAATCACTGTCATATCAAGTCATAAAGCCATTCGTTTATTAAAAAACGGATGTCAAGCTTTCCTAGCCCATGTTATGGATTTGAATAAAGACACGTCAAATTTGAATAATATTCCTGTTGTTAGTAACTTTCCTGACGTATTTCCTGAAGAACTTCCCGGTTTACCCCCGGAACGTGAAGTTGAATTCTTTATTAATCTTGAACCTGGTACAAAGCCTATTTCTAAAACCCCATATCGAATGGCTCCTATTGAACTTCAGGAGTTAAAAGTCCAACTACAAGAGTTGTTGGACATCGGTTTCATTCGTCCTAGTACATCTCCTTGGGGTGCTCCTGTTTTATTTGTAAAGAAGAAAGACGGGAGTATGCGACTTTGTATCGATTACCGGGAATTAAACCATGTCACCATCAAGAATAGGTATCCGCTACCTCGTATTGATGACCTGTTTGACCAGTTACAAGGAGCACAATTCTTTTCAAAAATCGATCTTCGTTCTGGATATCATCAGCTGAAGGTTAAAACTGAGGATATTCCGAAGACTGCCTTTAGAACTAGGTACGGGCATTATGAATTCTTAGTCATGTCTTTTGGATTGACTAATGCTCCTGCGGCTTTCATGGATATGATGAACCGAGTATTCAAGGATTATTTGGATCAGTTCGTTGTTGTCTTTATTGATGACATCCTCATATATTCTAAAAGCCGTGAAGATCATGAGCACCATTTGAAGCTGGTACTCCAAAGGCTGCGTGAAAACAAGTTATATGCTAAGTTGAAGAAATGCGAGTTCTGGCTTGAGGAAGTAGCATTCCTAGGGCACGTGGTGTCAAAACATGGAGTATCTGTGGACCCGGCGAAGATTGAAGCAATACAAAGCTGGGAGCAACCGAAGACGGTGACCGATGTACGTAGCTTTCTGGGCTTAGCTGGTTATTATCGGAGATTCGTAGAAGGGTTTTCTCGAATCGCTACCCCGTTAACTCAGCTGACTCGGAAGGATATCAAATTCGTATGGAGCGAAGAATGCGAGAAGAGTTTCCAGGAGCTTAAGAGGAGACTCATTTCGGCACCTGTTATGACAATACCATCTGGTTCGGATGGATTTGTTATCTACAGCGATGCTTCAGGTAAAGGGTTAGGATGTGTTCTCATGCAACGTGGGAAAGTCATAGCCTATGCCTCGCGATAACTTAAAGAATATGAGAGGAATTATCCTACTCATGATCTAGAGTTGGCAGCAGTCATTTTCGCGCTAAAGATCTGGAGGCACTATCTATATGGGGAGAAGGTGGAGATATATTCAGACCATAAAAGCCTCAAATATTTCTTCACTCAGAAAGAACTCAACATGCGGCAACGACGTTGGCTCGAGCTGTTAAAAGATTACGACCACACTATTCAATACCATCCTGGAAAAGCAAACGTGGTAGCTGACGCGTTGAGTAGAAGATCATATGCAGGAACGAGTGCGATGATGTCAAGTATACGCGTAGAACCAACTTTAATCGATAAAGTTAAAGTTGCTCAAGCTACAGACCCGGAGCTGATGCGTATGAAGAAGAAAGTGCAAGAAGGTGCTATTCCAGAAGCAAGAATCGATGAAGAAGGAATACTTCGAGTCCACTCCAGACTTTGTGTTCCTAACGATTCTGATTTAAAGTACAAGATCATGATGGAGGCACACAATACACCATTTGCAATCCATCCTGGAAGTACTAAAATGTATCGTGATCTTCGACATACATTTTGGTGGAACAATATGAAGAGAGAGATTGCAAAGTTTATCTCGAGGTGTTTAACTTGTCAACGTGTAAAGGTGGAGCATCAAGTACCAAAGGGTCCATTGCAACCACTTGAGATTCCGAAATGGAAGTGGGAACACATTACCATGGATTTTGTTACGGGTCTTCCCACGGTTTCTCAAGGTATAAATGCTATTTGGGTTATAGTTGATAGATTAACCAAGTCTGCTCATTTCTTGCCGATACGGGAGACTTATTCCCTTGAACGTCTTGCTAGTATGTACGTGAATGAGATTGTAAGGTTGCATGGCATGCCAGTATCCATAGTTTCGGATCGTGACCCAAGATTCACTTCAAGATTTTGGGTTAGCTTGCAAAAAGCTATGGGCACGGATTTACGGTTCAGTTCGGCATACCATCCTCAAACGGACGGGCAATCAGAAAGGACTATTCAAACTCTTGAAGATTTATTAAGACTTTGTGTCCTAGATTTCAAAGGAAGTTGGGATAAGTACCTACCATTGGTGGAATTCTCCTACAACAACAGTTATCAGGCAAGTATAGGTGTGGCTCCCTTTGAAGCATTGTATGGACGAAAGTGTCGCTCTCCAGTATGTTGGGATGAGGTGGGAGAAGCAACGTTGTTGGGACCAGAGTTGGTACGAATAACTACAGAGAAGATCCAAACGATTCGACAACGTATACAAACGGCACAGGATCGACAAAAGAGTTATGTGGATCTTCATCGAAAGGACGTGGAATTTGACATTGGGGATCATGTATTATTACGTGTAGCTCCATGGAAAGGAGTTACAAGATTTGGGAAGAGAGGAAAGCTCAATCCACGATTTATTGGTCCATTTCAGATTCTTGACCAAGTAGGAAATGTGGCCTATAGACTTGCGTTACCTCCAAGTATGTCTCGTGTTCATAATGTTTTTTATATATCTGTGCTTCGTAAATATGTGAAAGACCCGAACCATGTTATTGAGTTAGAACCGGACGAGATAGCTGAAGACTTAACGTACGAGGAGGTACCTGTCAAGATCATGGATAAAAAGGAGCATGTCCTACGCACGAAGGTCATACCACAAGTTAAAGTTTTGTGGAGAAACCATGCTATTGAGGAAATGACCTGGGTGTTGGAAACGGAAATGAAAGCGAGGTATCCTCATCTTTTCGAAACACCAGGTACGTATGTCAATTTCGAGGACGAAATTTCATAAGGAGGGGAGGTTGTAAGACCCCAAATTATTAATAAATGAAATTTAATTTCCTCTATTTATTATTCTGAAATAGTAAGAGTTGATTTGATTAATGTGGTTAGTTATGGGTAAAATGCGCAAATATTTTAGTGGTTATAAAATATTCATTGTTGTCGGGGAATATTTGTTTGGTCGTGGAATATTCTTGTTGTCGGGGAATATTCGTACGACGGCGCAGCCTTGTGTGGGCCCCATAACAGAAAACGATTGGATGAAGAAAACGACAAAAATAAGTTGTTTATAAATAACGGCGTAGTTGTTACCATTAATACTGTTAGAATACCCGGTGGTTAAAACACGGTAATACGCGTAGCACACGGTATTGCACCAATTATTGATTCTTACGTAAGAAGGCACTACTCAATAATTGTTACAGTAATTACTGTTCAATATTATATTTTATTGACTCAATAATTGCTCCGTTGATATTTTATATTACTGTTGTTTCAATAATTGTCACTACGCAGTATTTTTCATTATCGGAGCAATAATTCATATTATCTGAATAATATTATTAGATAACATTATTGGCAATGTCTAGAAAGTTCTGTCTAAGGAGAGGTTTGGTAATCTAATTGCGCGTCGGTAAGGAGAAATCCTTATTGGAAAGCCCCCTCTTTCTTGGGAACTGCCTAGTTGCCAGTACTGTGGTTTTGTAATTATTGATTTATATGATGAGGAAAATAGTGATTTTATGTGGACATAGATAGAGAAAAATTTTAATGTGACAATTGTTGAAAATTAATATTTTATCTTTTTCTGATAAAATAATTCATTTAAATATATTATTTTAATAATATATTGATGGTGGTATTTTTACAATGAATGTGGGATATATGAGTATATGAGGAGGAAGAGTATTTTTGTGGCATTAAATGATTAACACATGTTTTGTGTGTTGGTGGACATAATTCTTGACCGAAAATTTATTATTGACTGTAAAATTGCCCGTTTGTGAATTTCGGTCAATTTCTGTTTGGAATTTAGAAAAACTTTCTTCTGCAAAGTTGTAGAGAATTGAATTTCCTATAAAAACTCGCGAGATTCGAATTTTCTGATAAAAATGCTATTTATTATGAATTATTGAAGTTCTGAAGTTCCGAAATAATTGATTTTTGGAAGTTTTATTTTTTATTTTGAAGAAAAACATTTTTTGGCATTTAAGTGGGCTAACATGTGATATAAATGGGCTGAGATCAGATGTCTAGAGGTGGGCTAAGAAAAATTTGATAAATATATTATTATTATATTAAATTTTCTGCTTTGGTGTTCTAAGCATTTTCTTATAAATAGGGTGCTTAGGTTAGAATTGAAAATCACACCAGAAACTGAAGTTTTCTCTCTATTTCTCTCTCTATATATCGAGTGTATTCTTGTGAGTATTTGACACTTTGAGTGTTGCTTTACGGTGCAGGTTTCCTTCAGCACTATATCTAGTATTCCAGTCAGAAGTACCGTCTTTCCGAGGTAAGGGATATTATTTCTTCTTAAATGATATTATTTTCTTCAATATCATTATGCCGAAGTATTGATCTGAATTTTTATCAAATTTGGAACTTTTCATGTCGGGGTTACTATTCACGAGTTACTATTCACGAGTTACTATTCACCGAAAAATGAAACTTCCTTCTTTTCGTCCAAATATCTATTCTGAATACTAGCTTTGATTGTATCCATGTTTTGATCATTCTTGAATTTTACTTCACTATGATAAGGTATTTTTTGACATGGATAAATCGAAATACGAATCCTTAATATTTGTTATTTTGCTTCACTGGATTCGTTTTCTTTAAAATATTTTTCATCATCCTCAGTCATAAATGATGATATAACTGAATATCTTTGGCCTGTAGTGCAAAGATGAATAATTTCTGATGAATATCTTTGGCCCGTAGTGCAAAGATGAACAGGTGTTGAGGTGAACATGACCAACTGATGGATATCTTTGGCCTGTAGTGCAAAGATGACTATTTGATTCAAGATATTTATTGATTGATGTTACAGGGATAAAATGTTGATGATGGGCTTTTAAATTCATAGATAATCATAGATTTCATTCTCTACGTAACTTCTCTATGAATTATTATTTTCCGCTGCGAATAATGAATTAAAACTTGTTGTCTATTGTATTCTATTAAATTTTTCCCTGTTGAAGACTAACGATAATTTGTTGTATATTATCTTAGTCATAATATTCTTTACTGGGCTAGTTGAGCTCACCCTTTTCCTTGCTGTTCCATTTTCTTCTCAGGAGGCGAGAATGTAGCAGGTACTAGTCGGGGTATGGAATGAAGGTTCTAGGAAGTTGTTTTAGTAGTCCTCACCATTTTTTTTTGTAAAATATTGTTCCAATAATTGTAATGAGGACTTATTTGAGTGTGGATATTGTCTATATGACAATATTTGTATTTACACTCACAGTTTTTATGTTGTATTAATAAAGTTGTAGTTGTTTCGGTACCATGTATTTGACGACTCAAAATGGGTTGGATGGAATGGACCTATTTTGGGGGCGTTACACAGGGCTTCAGTCCCTATTCAAATCTCTTCGCCTTGCGTTCGTCCTTGCTGACTTGATAAGGCGAAAACCTTGCCAACTCATTGAATTTAGCGGCATACTCGGATACCGTCATCGTTCCCTGCTTCAGTTCCAGAAATTGCACTTCCAGCTGACCCTTCAAACTCTCGGGAAAATAGGTCTCAAAGAATATCTCCTTAAACCTAGTCCAAGTCATCACCCCTGGCCCTTCCCGTGTTTTATTGGCCTGCCACCAATAACTAGCTTCTACTTTCAACATTAATGTTGCGAAAGAAGTCTTCTGATCATCCCTTACCCTAGCAACATCGAACACCTTTTCTATCTCCATAATCCAAGTCTGTGCCTCGACTGGATTTACTGACCCACGAAATTCAGGAGGTCCAACCACCTTGAACTCCTTAAACGTTGTTCTTTGGTTCTGTGGTTGATTCTGCGACGCTCCTACCAGTAACATCACTAATTGTTGAACGGGGTTAGCATCAACATTGTCGTTATTGTTGGTTCCTTCGGTGGTTCTCTGTCGTGGTGGTTGACGTCTAGGAGGTATTTTTTGTTAAAAATACACTCATTAGATTATTATTCAACTCTTTTAAGTAATTTCTACTTAACTTGCCTCCACAAAAGAAATAACCACATAATCACGTAATACTTTGAATTAAATAACAACTTTTATTTATTCATAACCGCTTTGAAAATATAAAACAATAGCATCACTACTATTTACATTACTTTCCTGAACTACAAAAGTTTCAGGACAACGTCATCGTCATATCCCATAGGTTACATAACACTTGGGATTTACAATTTATTTAATATTTTATTAATCGCATAACAACTACAATGTTCTACTAAGATATTGCTTAGCCTTACTACGCTCTTCCTCCATGATCTGAAGCATTATTCTGCGATCTAATACGTACGATGGCATCATCTCAAACTGAATCGAATAACCCATGACCCGATCTTGAGCTCGATTAACCACGGTGTTGAATACTCTATTCATCTCTTCCATCTTTATTCTCTTTGCCTGTGAGTCTTTCACTGCTATCCCGGCTCGTTGAAACATTTCCTCATATGCGTCTTCGGCTCTTACCCTCTTCGTAACTTCTTCCCTCAGCTTGTTCTTCAGTTCTACTACCTCCTCGATCAATGTTCTTTCTCTCCTTCAGTCTATTCTAGCTTCTCCTCGACATTAGTCAGTCGTTCCTCATTCTTTATGTGTCATTGCAGTTTGTTGTTCAGCTACTATCTCTTGCAATTCCTCGACTATATCCTGAAGTTCCACGTTATGGTCGTAGACTTCATCGTACATTCGAGCAACTATTGCGGTTAGTGGAGTCTCCTCGTCCTCGTCCTCGTCATCCTCATCCTCCTGTGGTAACTCCACGGGATCCTCCTCATCCGTCTCCACATCATCATCCTCATCTTCAACCACTGTGACCAACGAGGCTGACTCATGTGGCGGTAGTTGTTCCCAAATAACTTGAATATCGCGAGACTCCTCCTCTATAGGCATCTGAGGTCTATCCTCCCTAGCCTGACTGGATTCTCCGACATTAGTCATCCTGACAACAAAATTTTAAGTTTTAATTATTAATCATTACTACTCAACACTCACGAGTACATAAGTTATAAACACATAAGCACATAAGTGTTTTATTACTTCTTCCTTAAAACTCAATAAGAGTTAATCACCACTATCTTCTCAAAGGTTACTTCCTAAGGCTTTTTCCCACCTAAGGTTCATAACCTAAAGCTTTGATACCAACTTGTGACACCCCCAAATTCTGGTACTTCATTGCCTCAAGATTTGGTGTTCACGTAATCAAAATATTCATATCTAACTACCCAATCATAATAAATTGAATAATAAAATCTGCCTATACAGGATTACATTAATAAAAAAATTATCTCCCAGGTTCTCTAACCTTCAATACAATCATTCAAGTGCGAAAATTAAATTATTACATCACATCATTATTAAAAGTCTATCATCATAACGATAAAACAAAATTACAAGTCTTCATCACTTGTACATTTTTTCCTTTCCTTTGCTTGTTGTAGGTTTATCTACCTTCTCAACCATAGCCGCAATAAGTGTGTAAATATGCAAGAGTGAGAAATCAAAGCTCACTTGAAATAAGAATAAATATCTTTACAACATTTGCCAATTAATAGGCTCAATAGAACTGAATGATATGTTCTATTAACATTACAACATTTGCTAACTCATAGGCTCAATAGAACTGAATGATATGTTCTATTAACATTCTTAAATATATATTACTGAGGGTCAAATGACCATGAACCATGTCCACAGTTAGAAGTAATCTTTCAACTTTAACTTTAACAGTCATATGACTATAAGGACTCCACGTACTTAGGCGGATCAATCCTTCGTAAAATGTATTGTGCACAAACATTTCAACGCTAAGCGTAAACCCCTAAACATAGGGTTGTTCATCTAAGTATTTAGAGTACAAGTCCGCACCAAAGAAAGTTTGGTTTGGATAAGCTTTCAAGGGTAATTGAAGTTTAATAATCATCAACTAAGGAACTAGTTGAATCAACAACGCTTGATAATGCAACAGTTGTTTAATAACAACATAACTTAGAACATTTGAGAATCATAATAAACTGATTCCACATATCAAACTCATGCTTGAAATAACCATAGAGCATAAGCACCCAATAAAGTGAATAAAATGGTTAACCTTTGCTTGAACAGTAAAATAAGCTAAGGTTCGAGTCTTATAACATTAGAAATGAAATTCCTGAATGTACATTTAACTGATAGCAAGCTGGAAACTAAAAACTTGCCCAATAATGTATTAACTCGTGCAAAGAATTAAAACAGTTCAATAATAGAGACGAGAGTTCAAAACTACTTTCATTATACAATAATAGAACTTAAGAAACTTGCTTAACTGTAAATAAGTTGGAATGAATCCATCAATAAGAATTTCCAATAACATTAGAGTTAGAGTTTGCTAAAATGAATGTTAGGACAATTGATTTATTCAATAACAGTTAAGAAAAGACGTTTGCTCAATCAACAGCATGAAGTTATACAATATGATAATAAACTAACTCAGCGAAAGTGTAGAGTTAGAAAACTTGCTAAATGTAAAAAGAAAGTTTAGAAACTTGCCTCGAGTGTAAGCTACAATATTAAACTCACGTTCACCTACACATTGGCTTAGAATCACATTGTCTATTAGATATGCTAACATACCATAACATATACATTTCTAGCTAAGTTTATCATCTTAGCACAAGTCTTATGCTACTATAAATATTTCAGAATTCCCAAGTATTAATCATCATAACACTTAACTAACGTTCATTGTATAACCTAGGTTATCACATAACACATTTTTGACTTACTAATCCTTTTTGAAACTTTGAATTTATAATACATATAACACAACTCTGTATTAGCCTTGTTGTTACATGTTGGACACATTATCATAACCTCTAGTTAAGCCACAAAGAACAATCAAAGTCTGCAGAATTAGCAGACTTCAGTGTCTGGAAATGGGCACTCGCGCGGCCGCGCGAGTTTTGTACTGGGAGGCCGCGCGCCTGCACGACGCATAGAACTCAGTTTGTAGAATAGAACTTTGGCACTTTTCTTAGCCCAACTAACACGAAATTTACCCACCAAACAGTGATAATAACACGTAAGATAAATATTACAGTATCATAAACATGTTTGCTAACATATTAAACCACTTAGCACAATTTAGCAACCACTAAAATTGTTTTAATTTCTCAAAAGTCATGTTTTTCATAAAAACTCAATTTTCTTGATATTCATTCTAGAAATCATTATTGTGACTTCAAAACATGGCCAAATCATCTCATTCAAATTACGTTATGTTCGTATCTCAACAAACTAGCATAAACAAAACTCAATTAGCATCTTAGCATGCAATTTGACCATCAAAATTGGTACTTACATAGTTCCATATGAAAACTTAAACACACTGACATCATTTTCTTTTACTGATATCCAAAAATTAACATGCGATTTCCTTGTTTGGCATAAACTCTAGCATTATAAACATATACAATTGCAATTACCAACTATATAAATCCACAATTCAACAATTGTTTATTACAGAACATGAGAAAGTTCTTGTCGTCCAACACAAATACATATATATTAACACAGTTATGAGCATACCTTTTGTTGCTTGACAGAAATTCTTGCTAAACACACTAGAATTGTTCTGAAGATTCACAGTTTCCTCTCAAATCTCTCAAGCTCTTTATCACTCTCTCTGAACTCAGACTAGTATGCGTACAACTAAAACCAACTGATAGCCAATATGGGTAATATCAAAATACAAAACTGATATGGCCTTAATAGCCATCATCAGTTATCAAAATAACGTATACATTATAAATATATTATATTTATTATTCTATTTATTTTATTTTATTTAAAATCTAGAAATTCCAAAAGCCATAAGGCTTGTTTGGCATAAACCCTTTAAATATTTAAGAATTAATATATTAAGCCTTGTTTGGTAAAAATTAAATTAAACTACTTTAATTTATTTTAATAACTCCTTATAATATAGTTATTTATCACACTATAATTAATCAAGCTTTCATATTTATTTTAATCAATTCAAATCACAATTAATTAAATAAATCCTTTAATCACATAACTCAATACAAATAATTAACCATTAAATTGAAATATCAATATAATAACCATTTCCTTAATTCATCAACTATTTATTCAATAATTAATTCTCCAAATAAAATTAAATCAATTAAACAAATATTTATTCAACATTAATCACATCCATATATAAATCACTAATTATTTAATATTACATTTAAAATTCTGGAATGTTACAGGAACTGTGACATCACAGCCAGTGGGTGATACGTGGTCATGCCCCTCAAACCAGCCAGAGGGAGATAATCCATGCCAGGTGCATGAGTAATGAAGCTGTAGGGAGAACTAAGCCCTATACACGGCAAAATGTCAAATGGATCTTTGATCCCTGCCAAGAACACCGACCATAATGTAGCGTATGTACACTCCGCTGGCTGAAAGGAGTAAGACATGGCTATCTCATGGGAAAAGCAGTACCCATGCCGTCGGAAGGTTCCAATCGTTCTCAGGTGTGACATGAACAACACATACAAAATGACTGAGCTGCCTACGAATACCCGTGCAGGATAGGTGTGGCAATACGAAGCTAATCTCAATGTCTCTATCACAATCATCGGTACAATGGTATGACCCTCCCTGAGAGGTCTCACTGCCAAGAAGATACCGATGTCCAGCTCATACATATATAGTGGCATGTACACATAAGCCACTACGCACATCATGAGTACGTCTACTCTGACCACACGTCATTGATCCTCTGACGTGGTGAAATCCCCGGAGTGCCATGCATAATTGTCCAATGAGCCAAATCTGTCTATCAGAAAATGTTGGGACACTACATGACCAGATGTGATCTCATCCTGGACTACTCTACGCCTCAACCCAGTGAGGATCATAAACTGCCGGCTCATATCGCCGATAGCCATCCAAGCGCAAGGCCTGTCCAGTGGCAACGCCGTCAACCTCTCATACTCCTCTAACGTGTGACAACCCGGAAAATCGGATTGTCCAGAATTTAAGTTTAAAGAATTAGTTATTAATAAAATGAATTTTTATTAATATTATTATGTGTTATGTGTTTATTAATCGTTCTATAACCTAGGATGATTATAAGTCGGGAGGATTCTAGCTACGAGCTAGATTGAACGAGTAAGAATTTTCAAGACGAAATGAATGTTTTCTGGGAACAAAAATATTTCCGGGGAAAAAGACGAGATAGGTACTATTCATCCATTTCTGCTCGGAGATTTATTTTGAATTTCCGAGAAACACGTAATGATAGAATTCTAAGACGTGATGAAATTTTCAATAATATTTCAGTTATGGCAAAAACAAAGTTTTCGCCTGCGGACTTAAAACCTAAGGGTTAGGAAAAGTGAGTTTCGAGAATTTAATGATTACGTATAATAATTATGGTTGTTATGCATGAAAAATACGATTATGATACTAGTTATCATACGAGTATAGTAAGAAGACTATTATGACGTATAATACGAATATCGTACGAGCTATATACGAAGAAAATATGAGAATGGGATGCATAGAATACGATTAGTCTTAATGGACTTTGAGTTCATGGACTTTGTAGAATCCAATTGGACTTGGATTATTTCAAGCCCAATGCTTTGTGAAATCAAGCCCAAGATAGGCCCAAGAAGAAGTATGGTTAAGGCCCAAACCAAGAAAATAAATCGCAGATCGAACCGATGGGTAATGGGTAATAACCAATGGAGCAACCCATAGGGTGACCCATAGGGCATGTGGGCCGGCCAGTTGGCCACCAAGTAAAGTGGTTACTTGGTGGATAAGCTTTGAATAGTAAGGAGGTTAAGGGGGCGAAATGATCAAATTGCCCTAGCCTTGAATTTTCTATAAATAGGAAGCTAACTTTCATTTTTATAGAATTTTGAAAATCCTATAACACTTGAGAGATAGAGAGAGATAGAGAGAGAGAGAGCTCGGATGAAGAGGAAGAAGGAAGAGATTGAGAATGAATGCTCGGATCGACGGTGATCGTGAAATAGAAAAGCTTGTGAATCACCGGCTTTGTCTAGTGAAAGAAAAATAAAGAGGAAAGGTATTAAAACCTAACTCCTAAGTTAGTTTTTCTTTAAGTTTTTATGTTCAAAAACATAGCTTAATGAAGATAAGGGTAGATGATGTTAGAAATGATTTCATATGGTTGAAATCAAAAGAAAATAGAATTAGAAGTTTACTTTATTAATTTCTTAAGGAAGTATAAGATTCGTAAGGATTTTAAGTAATCTGAATGAATTATATGAATGAGTAGGTGAAATAAGTAAGGAATGGTGTTCTATAATATCAAATTCCAAGAAAAAGTGAAATCGTAATCCAAAATATCGATTAAAATAAAGAACGAACGAAGAACACGAAGAACGTTGTTGATGGACAAGTTTAAAACCATCGTAAGATAATTGTTGTTGATGGACAAGTTTAAAACCATCGCGTATAAGTTAATTACTTATTTCTTGGTGAGGAACGGTAGAAACATTCATGAAGAACGGATTAAAACTGAGCTTTAACGAAGTTATGGTAAAATTTTTGTAAAAGACGAACGAGAATTAGAAAGTTAGTAAATGAACCCGAACATGTAGGGTTTCATAAGAAAGTAAGAGAATGTAGAAAACGTGAGTCGTGGACTCAAGAATGAATGAGTTTCGAGTTCGGATGACCGAACTACGGACGAACGAGCGAAGAACGTTAAAAGCGTAAAAATGAACGAAGGGTGAAGATCAAGCCAATCAAATGGTACATTAATGAATTTAGAATGAAGTTCTGTCCAAGGGGTATTGAAGTACGTAAGATAAAGAAGAGAATGGCTTTAGAACGACTTCATTTTGAGTTATAACGAATAAGTTATGAAATTTTGAAGTAATCGATTCAAGCTTGTAAAAGACTTAGAAAATTTTCTAGGGTTTTTGCTCTGCGCCACAACGCTAGTTGTGCCTTGGAGAGACGGCGCCGCAGCACGAGCTCGGCCATAAACTTCTGGTGAGTGGCGCCGCAACGCGATAGGTAATGAAGAGTTTGGCGCCGCATCGCCAGACAAAGGAAGAGGGTGACGTAGGCTCGCGCCGCAGTGCGAGAGAGAAAGAAGAGAGTGGCGCAGCAGCGCCGGTGCAGGGTAATGTCCAGAAATGAGATTTTTATCGCTCAATTACTGGGGGATGTACAAGAAAGAAGTATGAACATATAGTTCACCTAAAATAACACTTAAGCAACAGGGTTAACCTTTAGTAAAGGTTGAACGGATAGATTAAACGAGATTAAAAGAAAAAGATTGTAGGTGCGGGTTACGGAACCGATATCTGGGGACCGTAGTCGCAATAAAAAAATGTGAGGGATTTCTTTGATTGTGATTCCTTAGACGTTGAGTGACAAAGGTAATGAATAACATTTCGATGTTATGTTGTGGTAATAAGAGTTAAGTGTAAAGCGTTTAGACGCTGTGAATGCAACGTTGTTGCGATGAACGATCGGTCTTAGCATACAACGAACGATATGGCTTCGACATTAAGAATAATGAACATGGGGTTCATGGGTTGAATAACGATTGAATGTAAGTGAAACCTTGAGTAAAGGTTAAATGAGAGATTAAGAGATGAGCAACATGAATGTTGAATACGTAAACAATCCTCGTGAATCGTATTCGTGTTGGACGAACATTCTAAGTGTAGAATGGTTGTATAGCTTAGACGTTGATGAAGGTAGTACATAAGATACGAATTATCGTAAAAAGCCGTAGCGAACGGTAATAAGAATAATGAAATTCGAATATAAGCCAGATAGAGAATGTTAGAATGATTGTAAGCGTTAAACACTTTAACCAACGTGAGGGTTTAGTGTACGCAAATATTAAATGGACAAGAACCTACACCCCGCGTATGGTTTGATCGTAAGGTAATGAAGACTAAGATTTAACCGTGAACGGTGAAGAAACTAAATTGAAGACAGTAATGTATAATGTTAAGAAGCCGAGTTAATAAGTATAACGTGGACAACGTTTCGAGTTGAATGAACCGGACGTTGTAAGGTACGAATAAGTTAATATAAAATGTTTAACGCTATGACCTTATAGTATTGACATTGAATGATCGTTCTGAGTATACAAAAGACTGTATGACTTAGACGATAAAGAATGAATCCTGAGGTATGACATTTTATTGCTAGAAAGCCGTAAGGAATAAGAATTGACTTAACGAACGTTATAGTAAATGGTTCGGATAAGTTAAGATAAGTTAGGTTGTGGTACAATTGTAACCTTTGATGGTTGACATATGGAAGATGGGCTAAACAATTTCTTCAGAGAGCGAAGGTATATACGAAACTGGAAACCGATCTAACTCATTGTTATGGGCAGTGTAGATGAGAAGGGAACTTATTTGTTGGTTATTTATGGGAAACCACTCAGAGTACCATATGGACTACTAGTAGAGGCGCGATGTGTACTGAGTCCTAGAGAAGTTATAAAAGAAAATAAGAATATGAATCATAAAATATGATGAACGCGTTGAGTAAGACATCTCCATATGTCATGAAGCCGTAAACTGGTAATGAAAGTTGATTGCGTAAACTTAGATTACAAGAACGCGGACCCTAAGAAGTAAAGTTAAGTTTAAACCAATGCGTAAATCAAGTATTTAACTAATTGGTGTGTGTATTATTTCCTTATGTGCTACATAGGAATTGGAATGAGCAGTTCAGCGCAAACTATAAGCTGTAGCTGTGCGTAAGGCAAGTTTCCTAACTTCATTCATTTTACATGAATGCTAGTTTCTTAAGCTTCTTAGATGTTGAACTTGAGAAGTTATGTCTATGTGCGAATGTGCGATATTTGTACAAGGTGGTAGAACGTATGAGGCCTTGTGTCATAATGTGAACACTTCGGTGTTTCTATGAGATGAACTTTTCTGTGACTGAGTTGTTCAATACAAGTATGTTCGGTTTATACATGAATCGTTATTATTAAGTCTGTGCTAATGATTCTAGCCAGACAGAATGTGTAAGAAAAAGGTAGAAGAATGAAAGTATTTCAAAGTGAAAATGACTGATGTTTTAAGATGATAGGAATCGAGACTATTCCTATTATTCAAGCTGCTTCATAACCTTTGTTTGGTTATCGAAGTTCTAAAGAATGTTTAAACTCTTGAAGTTGTTTGTTCAACTGTTATGACTTGTTGGGCAATTGAATGGTCACACTTGCTTTAAATGAAAAACATTTTCAGTGAACGATGTTATAAAGAACTTAAGGATCCCGTAAAGATCAAGATGATCGGTATCCAGACGAATTGCCATTCAGTATGTGAATGTTCGTGAAGAGCAAGCCAAGACTTGTAATGTAGAATAGTTTAATTGAACTATAGATTAGTTTAATGAACTGATATGTATCCTTGGTGGCGGATAAAAGTCACTCTTGTATGATGTAAAAAATAATGTAATTATCATTATTTGTAATGAAAGAGGTTATAAGGTTTCCAGATCCTGGGATTTAAGAATATATGTTATTATATTTAACTATATAATAACGTATGTTTGGTAAGAAGTGGGACCGTGACGTACGAAATTGGGGCGTTACATAAGGTGGGAGTTAACTCCTGGGTCTCAAACTGGAATACCTATCTCTCCGGTACCCAATGCTCCAGCATACCTTCTACAAAACCCACAAGAACTTGGAACATTAGGAGGGTCATAGAGTAATGTTAAAGCTGATCTACGGCCACCCGATCTGGAGGTGACAAACTATCATACTATGACCTCAAACGGGAGGCTACCAATTCTGGTGGGGTGTGATCAATGCGGCTAACTGTCGAAGAAGACATCTATGTGGGCTGTATCATAAGACCATCCAGGGGTCAATGCTGAACATCTCTGGACATATATATGCATAACATGATACATGCATGATAAAAAATAGATGGAAATATGATGTAGGGAATAAAAAGCATACATACATTCCTAAGTACATCATCATCTAATACATCATCTCTGTACAGATGAAAAATATAGGGAAATGGGGCACAACCGCCCAACAACTAACAGAGGCCTATCAAAAGATATAGCGAGAATGTGGCACAACCACCTTGTATCTAACAGAGGCCTATCAAAAAATATAGTGAGAATACGCATCAGAAGAAGTCAATGATGTTGATGTCTACATCAGCAATCATGTCCACATGATGTAACTCCTCTTGAGTTACTGGATCTCCATCAAAAGGGATGTCAGGCCTATACAATGGAGGATTTGCACTGGTAAAACCATATAGGTCACCTGAAGGGCCAGCCCCAGAGTTGGAAGGATCAAAAGTATCTGCCTTTGAAGGATCTCTGCCCAAGTGCCGGATAAAGAAATGTGCCCAGTCCAACTGTCGGGTCAAGCTGTCAATCTGTGTCAAATAAGTCAGATCTCGGACACAAGCCATCTAATCCGTCATCATCACGGATCCAGGAACCATATCCCCTATGAACTGAGTGGCGCGGGTCTGGGCTCCGATGGTACGAGGGAACCACTAGCGATAGATCATATCCTAAGTAAATGGACCCTCTGACAACGTAAAGCCGTCAACTCCCATCAATGGGATATCACTAACAGGCGACTGCGACACATGCCAATAACGCCTGGCAGGAGGCAAGATCGGTACACGAATCTCCCATTTGGTGCTCCTAATACCATGCTCTCCCAAATAGAGCTCACATCCTCCATCTATGAAAAGAGGAATCTGACGGGTGAATATCACATACTCGACACCAGTCGGGTACCCATCTTCAAACCCAACGGTCAAATTGTCCCCAGAATAGGGAACCCAAGTGATGGCATCAGTTGTCAACAACTCTAACTATAAGCAACACTGGGCGAAACCCTCAGCTATAGGAACCTCTACCAGCGTGGAGTGATACCATCGCCGCCCCGTGGATAGGTATCTGGACCTAACACACTAATGGGACGTAGATAAGGGAGCCTCTCATAGGCCTAAAACTACCAACACAAAGGCAAACATCTGTGGTCGGTCAACACTTTTAACCTGTACATGGGAAATCAAAAGAGAAATACTCATCAGCAGAAACAAGTAAAATCCTAGCCAAGCCTCCATCAAGCCCTGCGAACGCATGCACATTCTCCTGAGGAAATAGGCAAATGTATAGGAGCCCCAATCATACTCTCCAATACGGTCCACATCTCGTGTGGTGCTTGTGACACCCCCAAATTTAAATCTCCTTAATCTAGGTTTACGCAACTATCGGGTCAGTAGCTCCCGTGAACTCTGGGGGTCCTATACTCTTAAAATCTTTGAAGGTTATTACTGGGACAGCTTGGGAAATGGGTGGTACGGGTTCATTTCTTCCCCTCAGAGCTTCTCCCAATAAATCTACAAGTCTCTCTATCAGAGCTACTGGTCCTCTCTCATCATAAACTGACTCTTCTGGGACAGTTATTCTACGTCGGGGCGGCATTTTCTGCATCACAAAAATTTTCATTTTATTATTTAATTATTATATTTAGACATTTCTCAATTGAAAAGAACTGGAGGTTTAAAACACGTTTTTAAAATAAGACCATTTATATTCATATGCCAAATGGTTATAATATATGTTCTTTTCTAGCATACTGCTATAAATGATAACACATATCCCCTATTATCACAAAAGATGGGGATAACACTAGCTTACTACCCCTCTAACATTTTTCAAAAGTTGGGGTTACCATCATCTCACATCTTACACAAAAGAATGAGATTACAACAACATATTAAACAACACATAAATAAAATACTACACTACAGAGCTTTTTTCTCTAGACTCAATCTAACATCCCACGCTCCACGACGCTCTGATATTTCTTCTATGTAATGTGTAACACCATATCTCGACTTATGGTATGTCGGGTCTGCCCTTGCTCAGCTGGGTAGTGATTTACCCCCATCGATCAATCGCTCCACGGCCATGCATAGAGCATAGCCCATCTTGTTCATCTTCCT
The DNA here is from genome assembly GCA_016801055.1 of Panax notoginseng. Classification (NCBI taxonomy): domain Eukaryota; kingdom Viridiplantae; phylum Streptophyta; class Magnoliopsida; order Apiales; family Araliaceae; genus Panax; species Panax notoginseng. The sequence continues at coordinate 83,178,920 of CM029017.1, read as the reverse complement.
TCTTTTGTATCGTACCTCATCCTCTAGATCATCCACCATGTCATTGGCTTCCTCCCACTTCTCCTCAAAGTGAATCCTATTCATCACCTCCATCTCTAACTGAGTTCGGAGAGCCTCCTTCTCCGTCCTCTCACTTAAAACCCTCTTCTCCATTTCTTCTAGCTTCCCTGCCAACTCAACGTTCCTCGCCACCGATCGGTGAAATAAGGTCCCCATCTGGATCCCTACCTCCTTACAGTGAGCAATTTCCACCTCCATCTCCTGCATCACTAATTTCCTCTCAAGAGTCTCAATCTCTAGCTCCTCGACTCTACATCCTAATTCCAAAATCTGTTCTTTGTACTCCCCCAACATCTGATCCTCGAAAGTAGTCTCGTCGGAGTCCTCCATAGGCTCAGGCTCCTCCTCCATAGGCTCCTCCTCTGGATCAGACTCCTCAGGTAGAGTCTCTATCTCCTCCTCTTCATCATCATCATCATCAATAGGAACCACTACTGATATGGGCTCCGCTATCAATGGTGCCTCATATACCACGTGGATATCACGTGGCTCCTCCTCTACTACTCGGCTAGGTCCTCCCATGTCAGTCATCCTACAATCACCAACACAAGACAAGACAAACAGCAACTCTATCAGAATGTTAAATAAACATAAGTTCATCGTATAGAATGAAGTTACATTTCATAACACACTAAGTCTCTCAAGGAAAACTCTACATGAGTTTTATCCCTTTCCTAACGTCTAAGTTTTCCTAAGTTCTAATCTAAGGACTCTCGTTCCTAAGGTTTATAACTATAGTTCTGATACCAACCTGTGATGCCCCCAAATTTGGACCACCACTTGGTCACTCGAATTCGGTTCGTCACGTGCTCAAAGTATTACTATAATAACTAAAATCACACATTCACAATGTGACGCCCCCAAATTTGGGTATCTTCTAACCCGACAGATGGTGCTCCACGATACTACTATTTATATAGTCATTCTATTGAGAGAACAACAAAATGATTGTAATTACTATATTCTTATTACATTCGTAATAAATCCTTTCCAGGTTCATAAACTGAATACATTCTTTGTTCTTCATAAGTGTATTACATACAAATACATTAATCTATTACAGGACGATTAACTGTCCATCTTAGCCTTGCCTTTATCTCTCTTAGAACTCTCAGTTCGTTCGGCTTTAGCTACAATCATATGGTTCAAGTAAGAGTGAGCATAACTAGCTCAGCAAGTCTAACACATGACCATATAAATATCACATTGAGAATTATATGCTTATATTCCATAACTTGAACAATTAACTACGAAGTACTATGAAACATTTGACTAGCACTTCTCATTGCATAACAATGATTCCAAAGTATATATAATAACTTAGGAATTCTGAACCGGTCAAAAGACCATGAACATACTCTTTCCGTTTTCATACTTGAAAAGGATATCCAGCATTAAGGCCATCCATCCGGCTTTACTTACGAGCACTTATAGGTGATCAGCCTACTGTACTCTATGTTGATCAACACTCTTCCGTTAAATGTATTTACGTTTAACATTTGGCAACCTCGCGTTCCCATCAAATAATCGATGAAAATACTTTTGTTTGTACATATACAAACTTGCCTTCTCATCCGTACCAAATACTTGGCATAGGATAGTGTTAACAATTTTATATCGAAAGACTTGTAAACAAATCAATCAATTCTTCAATACCAGTCTAGCCGAGTTGAAACAGGCATCGACTCTTTCTTTGAAACCATTAATGCATCTTATAACATGCATCATAGAAAACTTGACTAACACGAAGGTTAGACAAGCGTTAAGAAAGACTTACCTTCAAGTGTCTTCGAATATAATATTCTTTGAGTGTTCGTTTATCGTTTTCGACTCTTTCTTTGAGTGTTCGTTTATCGTTTTCGACCGTTCAATACTCGTTTTCTTCGTTATAAGTCAGAATTCAACGATTCTTACGTCCACGACTCTTAAATACCTTATCTCATGTGTTGATATTGAAAACCAACATTTTCAAGTCACAAGGCTACTTTTGACCCTTAATCCGAGATTTCTACATTTTTGACGTTCAACGTCTAATTTTGCAAAATTCGCCATAACTTCGTTATTCGTGTTCTATAAGCCAAATCAAATGGAACACTCCATTAATTCATTATCTACATCCTAACCAATCAATATGCACATACCTTAGCTATGACAATTTCCAAATCATCCTATCATAACTAAGTTCACGTTCACGACTTTCTTCGGTTTTTAACTTACGTAAACACTTATAATTTTCATTTGGTCATGACTTATCAATGATTTGATCATCAATAGGCATGCTTATTCCTCCTCACTAAACATGCTTTACCAATCTACGATTCTTCTATGAGAAAGAAATCGAAAAAGATGAAGACTAAGGTTTATGAGAATTTACCTTTGTCGTTCTTCACGTTCTTAGAAAACGTCTTATGGTTTACTTGGAAGTAGATTGATTAGGTGTTTCTAGCTCTTTCTCTCTCTCAATACAAGTTGGACAATGTTCGTAAATCACCAAATGGCCAACATAAGCCTTGTATTTATAGGATTTCCAAGTGGAGGGCAAAATGATCAAATATCCCACCTCCTTACTATTCCACCTCCTCTTCAACTTAGCCACCAAGTAATCACTTTACTTGGTGGCCAAGTGGTCGGCCCACCTCCCTCTTGGGTCATCCCATGGGTTGCCCCATGGGTTTTACCCATCCCGTGACCCGCTGGTTCGACCCGCGGTTTAATTTCTTGGATTGGGCTTGACTTACATTAACATTGGGCCTTGATTTGGGCTTGCTTACTTAATTCATTGGGCTTGCTATTAGTCCAAGTCCAATTGGATTATAAAAAATCCTTAACTCAAAATCTCATAATAACTAATCGTATTCTACGCGTATAACTCACATATTCTCATCGTCTAGTACTCATACAATATTCGTATTATACGTCATACTATTCTTCATACCATACTCGTATTCAACTATTATAATACTCGTATCTCATGTGTATAATAACCGAAATGATTATACGCCTCTTCTTTCCTTTTCAGAAATCTCTTTCACAAACCCTTAGGTTTTAAGTCCGCAGGCGAAAACTTCATTTGCCATAACAGAAATATTATTGGATATTCCATAATATCTTCATATTCTATCATTACGCGTTTCTCGGAATTTCAAACCTAAGCTCCGAACGAAATCGGATGAATAGTGCTTTTACGGAAACATTCTTGGAAAACATTCATTTTCGTCTTGATAATTCAAAATAATTAATCCTAGCACATAACTAGAATACTAACCACATTCACATATCCTAGGTCATAGAACGACCTTCGAATATCTTACTCACATAATAAATTAATTAAATTCATTTAATTCACATAATCAAATAAAAATTTAATTCATTCATAATCCGAAATTCTCGGGCGTTACATTCTTCCCTCCTTATAACGATTCTGTACCCAGAATCTCCCTAATCTTACATAAACAAATGAGGAAACTTTTCCTTCATTTTACTTTCGAGCTCCCACGTTGCTTCTTCAGCATCGTGGTTCCTCCAAAGTACCTTTACTGAAGGTATTACTGTAAGACCCAAACTTATTATTAAATGAAATTAAATTTCCTCTATTTATTATTTTAAAATAGTAAGGGTTGATTTGATTAATGTAGTTAGTTATGGGTAAAATGCGCAAATATTTCAAATAAGCAAGTGGTTATAAAATATTTATTTTTGTCGGTGAATATTCGTTTGGTCGTGGAATATTCTTGCTGTCGGAGAATATTCGTACGACGGTGCAGCCTTGTGTGGGTCCCATAACAGAAAGTGATTGGATAAAGAAAACGACAAGTATAAGTTGTTTATAAATAACGGTGTAGTTGTTACCGTTAATACTGTTGGAATACCCGGTGGTTAAAACACATTAGCACGCGGTATTGCACCAATTATTGACTCTTACGTAAGAAGGCACTACTCAATAATTGTTACAGTAATTATTGTTCAATATTTTATTTTATTGATTCAATAATTGCTACGTTGATATTTTATATTATTGTTGATTCAATAATTATCACTGCACAGTGTTTTCCATTATTAGATCAATAATTCATATTATTTGAATAATATTATTAGATAACATTATTGACAATGTCTAAAAAGTTCTGTCTAAGGAGAGTTTTGGTCATCTAATTGCGCGCCAGTAAGGAGAAATCCTTATTGGAGAGCCCCCTCGTTCCTGGGAACGGCCTAGTTGTCATAATTGTGATTCTGTAATATTATTTGTGAATAATTAATTATTGAGGAAATATTTAATTGATTTGGATATAAATGATGGATTTGTTTATGTGGTTATAAATGAAGGAATTAGTGTTAAGGTATTTTATCAGTATTTTATCGGATTGGAGGTATTAAAAGATCAAATCGGTGTTCTTAAAGCTCTACTGCGTGAGTTATAATTTTAATCCGACTGTTGGATCGTTGTGATTTTTGGATATGTTATACATATATAAGTTTAGAATATATCCACAAATTTAGAACCGTTAAAAATGAATGCATGATTTGTTATAGATTTTTAGAGGTGTTAAAAATCATCCGTTTGTGGATTTCGAATATTTTCTGTTTGGAATTTGAAAAAACTTAAAGCTACAAAGTTGTAGAGAATTCAATTTCATGTGGAATGGGCATAAAATTCGTATTTTTTTGATAAACAGGCTATTTTCTATGAATTATTGAAGTTTTAAAAAATAAAATAATTTTTATTATGGGTGGGACCCACTTTTTGGTTGGTGTTGAATGCACATGGGCTGCTGAAATTTTCAGAATTGAGGGGCTAAAGATTTTCAAAGAGCATGCGTAGGAAAATAATAAGGTTATATTATATTTTATTATTTTAGTCTCATTTGGCGTTCTAGCATTTTTCTATAAATAGGCGCTTAGGTTAGAATTAAAAATCACACCAGAAACAAGTTTTCTTTCTCTCTATATTGTCGAGCGTATTTTAGTGAGTATTTTGATACTTTGAGAGTTGCTATTCAGTGTAAGTTTCCTTCGACTTTATACCCAATATTTCGAACAGAAGTACTGTTATTTTGAGGTAAGGGATGTTATTTTTTTCTTAAATGATATTATTTTCTTCAATATCATTATGTCGAAATATTAGTTTGAACTTTTTATCAAATTTAGATCTTTTTGTGTCAGGGTTACTATTCACGTATCCGGCACTATTCACGTATCCGGTACTATTCACGAATATGGCACTATTCACCGAAAAATGAAATTTTCTCTTTTTTATCCAAGATGTCTATTATGGTTACTATCTTTGATTGTATCCATGTTTTGATCTTTATTTTTAAATTCTGCTTCACAATTGGTTATTATAAAGTATTATTGATCTTGGATAAACTGTTATACGAATCCCTACTATTTATCCTTCTGTCTCACTGGATTCGTTTTCTTTAAAATATTTTTCATCATCCTCAATCTTAAATGATGATGTTACTGAATATCTTTGGCCTGTAGTGCAAAGATGAATTATTATCTGATGAATATATTTGGCCCGTAGTGCAAAGATGAACAGGTGTTGAGATGAACATGACCAACTGGTGATATAAATGAATATCTTTGGCCTATAGTGCAAAGATGAATATTTGATTAAAGATGTATATTGATTGATGTTACATGGATAAAATATTGATGATGGACTTTTAAATCTTAGAAGATAGTAGAACTCATTCTCTACTTGACTCTTCTAATGAATTGATGTTTTCACTGCAGTTGTTAATCTAAAACTTGTTGTCTGTTATATTTTATCAGATTTTTCCCTGTTGAATACTAATGATAATTTGTTGTATATTATCTTAGTCATAATATTTTTTTACTAGGCTAGTTGAGCTCACCCTTTTCCTTTTGTTCCATTTTTCTTCTTAGGAGGTGAGAACATAGTAGGATCTAGTCGGGGTATGGAGTGATAATTCTAGAAAGTTGTTTTAGCAGTCCTCACTGTTTCTATAAAATAGTGTTTAAATATTTGTAATGAGGACTTATTTGAGTGTTGATATTGTCTAGAAGATAATATTTATATTTAAACTCATAGTATTTGTTGTCGTATTTTGCGCGACAATTGTATTATTGAAGTTGTAGTTTGCTTTTTGTACCATTTATTTGGCGACTCAGAATAGGTGTTGTATACCTATTTTGGGGGCGTCACAGTTAGTATCAAAGCTTAGGGATATGGTCTCTGGCAGAGATCGGGGAATAGAACTAGGAGGGGAGAGATGAGTAAATCATTCGCTAGTGTGTCCTATCTAAGCTTATTTGTTGGTCGGTCATAATATAGGAATATTATGTGATATGTTAATTTGTTTAATTAACCCTTGTTTTATGGCAGTATTTAAGAATGGCTGCTGAGAACGTTAACAATGGAGTGTATGAGACTGTGGAACAACCTTTAGTCACAAACTAGGGGAACGTACAACAGGAAGGCAATATTCCTCCAGTAAACAACACTACCGAGCAAACGATGAATGATGGAATGTTTAGGAGCTCTTTGCAGTTCATGCAAAATCAGACGAGGGAGACTCGTGTACAAAATACGGGTGGAAGTGATAGCAACGCGCGGTCTGTCACAGCCAAGCAGTTCAAGGAGTTGGGACCACCAGAATTTATTGGAAAGCCAGATCCGATCATGGCAGAAATGTGGGTCAAGCAAATTACCAAGATATTAGATGTCTTGGGATGCACGGAGGAACAGAAGGTTCCATTTGCCACCTTTATGTTCCGCAGTGAGGCAGACTACTGGTGGGAGTCTGTGAAGCGTACCTAGCCTGCCGCACTCAACATGTCTTGGGAAACATTTTATAAACTATTCAATGACAAGTACTTTTCTGAAAGTATTCGTCATATGAAAGAGGTAGAGTATATCAGACTGGAACAAAACAACATGACGGTGTCCCAGTACGAGGCGAAGTTTGCTGAGTTATCGAGATTTGCACCTCATTTGGTAGAGAATGAGGAACGAATAACAAGGATGTTTCTGAGAGGTCTAAAACCCGAGATTTGTCAATACCTTATCTCTCATAAATTTTCTCTTTATTCAGATGTTGTCAACATGGCTTAATTATTAGAGCGAGATAGTGAGTATGTTCAACCAAGGGAACACAACCAGGGTCATACCGGTGGCAGCGGTCATCGGAGCAATGAAAACCAACAAGGAGGAAAATATTCGGACAAAAGCAGTAACCACTCTGGTGGTAATCGTAGCCGTGATAAAAGAAGGAGTGAGTCGGGAGTAGATTTCAAAAAGAGAATGTACAACAATGATAACGTGAAGACGTCATCACAAACATCTACTGTTTCTAAGGGAGGAGAACGAGCACCGATCGTTTATTACAAATGCGGGAAAGAGGGACATATCAGCCCAAACTGCCCACAACAATTCAAAGTATGTTATAACTGTGGAAAAGAGGGCCATATAGCTCGAGACTGTTCTGTAACAAAACTAAGTTCAGCAGGGATCGTAACTCCAAAGGCTGTCCCGGATAAGTCAAAATCAGCGATTCCTGGAAGAGCGTTTGTCGTGACTGGCCAAAACGCGAGAAACCCAAACGAGTGATCACGGGTAAGCTTATCATAAACTCTTGCGAAGTTTATACCTTACTAGATATCGATTCTACTCATTCATTTATCTCTCCTGCTTGTGCTCAACGTTTAAACTTGACTCCAGAGAAATTAGACTTTGATTTATCAGTGGAGACTTCGTTAGGAGAAACTTTTGTTACGTCCACTATTTATAAATCTTGCTTAATTTAAGTTGGCACCATCACATTACTTGTGGATCTTATCTCTTTAAAGATACTTGTTTTTGATGTGATTTTAGGAATTGATTGGTTAACTACACATCATGCCAAAATTGATTATTTTCGTAAGGTTGTTAGTTTTTATATTTCTAACCAACCTGTCATACGAATTCAAATAACTAAACCACTAAAATCTGTCAATGTCATATCAAGCCATAAAGCTATTCATTTATTAAAAAACAGATGTCAAGCTTTCTTAGCCCATGTTATGGATTTGAACAAAGACAAGTCAGATTTGAATAATATTTCTGTTGTTAGTGAATTTTCTGATGTATTTCCTGAAGAACTTCTCGGTCTACCCCCAGAACGTGATGTTGAATTCTTTATTAACCTGGAACTGGGTACAAAACCCATTTCTAAAACCCCATATTGAATGGCTCCTATTGAACTTCAGGAATTAAAAGTCCAACTATAGGAATTGTTAGACATCAATTTTATTCGTCCTAGTACATCTCCTTGGGGTGCTCCTGTTTTATTCGTAAAAAAGAAAGACAGGAGTATGCAACTTTGTATTGACTACCGAGAATTGAACCATGTCACCATCAAGAATAGGTATCCGCTACCTCGCATTGATGACCTATTTGACCAGTTGCAAGGAGCACAATTCTTTTCAACGATCGACCTTCGTTCTGGATATCATCAGCTGAAGATTAAAACTGAGGATATTCCAAAGACTGCCTTCAGAACAAGGTACGAGCATTATGAATTCTTAGTCATGGCTTTTGGATTGACTAATGCTTCTGCTGCTTTCATGGATATGATGAAGTGTGTATTCAAGGAATATTTAGATCAGTTCGTTGTTGTCTTTATTGATGACATTCTCATCTATTCCAAAAGCCATGAAGATCATGAGCACCATTTGAAGCTGATACTTGAAAGGCTTCGTGAAAATAAGCTATATGTCAAGCTGAAGAAATGCGAGTTCTGGCTTGAGGAAGTAGCATTCTTTGGGCACGTGGTATCAAAACATGGAGTATCTATTGACCCGGCGAAGATTGAAGCAATACAAAGTTGGGAGCAACCGAAGTCGATGACCGAAGTGCGTAGCTTTTTAGGCTTAGCTGGTTATTATCGGAGATTCGTGGAAGGATTTTCTCGAATCGCTACTCCGTTAACTCAGTTGACTCGGAAGGATACAAAATTTGTATGGAGCAAGGAATGCGGGAAGAGTTTCCAAGAGCTCAAGAGGAGACTCATTTCGGCACCTGTTCTGGCAATACCATATGGTTCGGATGGATTTGTTATATACAGCGATGATTCAGGAAAAGGGTTAGGATGTGTTCTTATGCAACATGGGAAAGTCATAGCCTATGCCTCACGACAACTCAAAGAATATGAGAGGAATTATCCTACTCATGATCTAGAGTTAGCAGCAGTCATTTTCGCGTTGAAAATTTGGAGACACTACCTGTATGGGGAGAAAGTGGTGATCTATACGAATCATAAAAGCCTCAAATACTTCTTTACCCAAAAGGAACTCAACATGCGGCAACGACGTTGGCTCGAGCTGTTGAAAGATTACGATCATACCATCCAATATCATCCTGGAAAAGCAAACGTGGTAGCTGACGCATTGAGTAGAAGATTATATGCAGGTACGAGTGCAATGTTGTTAACACAAAGGCCCATTTTGTATGACTTGCAAAGGATGGAGATAGAGTTAAAGGCTCTAAGTACCCACGTGATGATATCAAACATTCGAGTAGAACCGACTTTAATCGATAAAGTTAAAGCTGCTCAAGCTACGGATATGGACCTGATGCGTATGAAGAAGAAAGTGTAAGAAGGTGTTATTCCAGAAGTAAGAATCGATGAAGAAGGAATACTTCGAGTCAACTCCAGACTTTGTGTTCCTAACAACTCTGACTTGAAGCATAGAATCATGATAGAGGCACATAACACACCGTTTGTAATCCATTTTGGAAGTACCAAAATGTATCATGATATTAGACACACATTTTGGTGGAACAATATGAAGAGAGAGATCGCGGAGTTTACCTTGAGATGTTTAACCTGTCAACGTGTAAAGGCGGAGCATCAAGTGCCAAAGTGTCCATTGCAACCACTTGAGATTCCAAAATGGAAGTGGGAACACATTACCATGGATTTCGTTACAGGTCTTCCCAAAGTTTCTCAAGGCATAGATGCAATTTAGGTTATTGTTGATAGATTAACCAAGTCTGCTCATTTCTTACTGATACGTGAGACTTATTCCCTTGAACGCCTTGCTCGTATGTACGTGAATGAGATTGTGAGATTGCATGGCATGCTAGTATCCATAGTTTTGGATCGTGACCCAAGATTCACTTCACGATTTTGGGTTAGCTTGCACAAAGCTATGGGCACGGATTTACGATTCAGTTCGGCATACCATCCTCAAACGGATGGACAATCGGGAAGGACTATTCATACCCTTGAAGATCTATTAAGACTTTGTGTTCTAGATTTCAAAGGAAGTTAGGATAAGTACTTGCCATTGGTGGAATTCTCCTACAACAACAGTGATCAGACAAGTATAGGTATGGCTCCATTTGAAGCCTTGTATGGACGAAACTATCGTTCTCCAGTATGCTAGGACGAGGTGGGAGAAGCAACGTTGTTGGGACCAAAATTAGTACGCATGACCACAGAAAAGTTCCAAATGATTCGACAATGTATTCAAACCTCACAAGATCGATAAAAAAGTTATGCTGATCTTCATCAAAAAGACGTGGAATTTAATATTGGGGATCATGTATTGTTACGTATTGCACCATGGAAGGGAGATACAAGATTTGGGAAGAGAGAAAAACTCAAATCACGATTTGTTGGTCCATTTGAGATTCTTGACCGAATAGAAAATGTGGCCTATAGACTCGCATTACCTCCAAACATGTCTCGTGTTCATAATGCTTTTCACATATCTATGCTTCGTAAATATGTTAAAGACCCGAATCACATTATTGAGTTAGAACCAGATGAGATAGCCGAAGATTTAACGTACGAGGATGTACCTGTTAAGATCTTGGATAGGAAAGAGCATGTCCTACGCACGAAGGTTATACTACAAGTTAAGATTTTGTGGAGAAACCATGCTATTGAAGAAATGACCTGAGAGTTGGAATCAAAAATGAAAGCGAGGTATCCTCACCTTTTCGAAACACCAGGTACGTACGTCAATTTCGAGGACGAAATTTTATAAGGAGGGGAGGTTGTAAGACCCCAACTTATTATAAATAAAATTGAATTTTCTCTAATTATTGTTGTGAATAATACGGAATTAATTTGATATAATGCTCTAGTTAAGGAGGAAATGTGCAAATTTTACAAAATAAGTAAGTGGTTATAAAATAATCATTGTTGTCGGGGAATATTCGTTTGGTCGTGGAATATTCTTGTTGTCGGGGAATATTCGTACGACGGCGCAGTCATTTGTGGGCCCCATAACAGAATAATTGTCGGATGAAGGAAAATGACAAAGTATGAGTTTTTATAAATAACGGCGTAATTGTTACCGTTAACACTGTTGGATTACCTGGTGGTTAAAATACAGTAATAAGTGTGGTTGCACAGTAGCACACGGTATTGCAGAGTATTTTTGAATTATTGATTCTTACGTAAGAAGGCACTACTCAATAATTGTTATAGTAATTACTGTTCAATATTTTATTTTATTGATTCAATAATTGCTGCGTTGATATTTTATATTATTGTTGTTTCAATAATTATCACTGCACAGTATTTTCCATTATCAAATCAATAATTCATATTATTTAAATAATATTATTAGATAGCATTATTCACAATGTCTAGAAAGTTCTGTCAAGGAGAGGTTTTGTCACCTAATTGCGCGCCAGTATGGAGAAATCTTTATTAGAAACCCCCCTCTTTCCTGGGAATGGCGTGATTGCCATTATTGTGATTCTGTAATATTATTTGTGAATAATTAATTATTGAGAAAATATTTATTTGATTTGGATATAAATGATGGATTTATTTATGTGGTTATAAATGAAGGAATTAGTCTTAAGGTATTTTATCAATATTTTGTCGGATTGGAGGTATTAAAAGATCAAATCGGTGTTCTTAAAGCTCTACTGCGTGAGTTATAATTTTAATCCGACCGTTGGATCGTTGTGATTTTTGGATATGTTATACATATATAAGTTGAGTATATATCCACAAATTTTGAAACGTTAAAAATGAACGAATGATTTGTTATGGATTTTTAGAGGTGTTAAAAATCATCCGTTTGTGGATTTCGAATATTTTTTGTTTGGAATTTGAAAAAACTTAAAGCTACAAAGTTGTAGAGAATTCGATTTCGTGTGGAATGGACATAAAATTCTTATTTTTCTGATAAACGGGATATTTTCTATGAATTATTGAAGTTTCAAAAAATAAAATAATTTTTATTATGGGTGGGACCCACTTTTTGGTTGGTGTTGAAAGCACATGGGCTGCTGAAATTTTTAGAATTGAGGGTCTGAAAATTTTCAAAGAGCATGCGTAGGAAAATAATAAGGTTATATTATATTTTATTATTTTAGTCTCCTTTGACGTTCTAGCATTTTTCTATAAATAGGCGCTTAGGTTAGAATTGAAAATCACACCAGAAACAAGTTTTCTTTCTCTCTATATTGTCGAACGTATTTTAGTGAGTATTTTGATACTTTGAGAGTTGCTATTCAGTGCAAGTTTCCTTCGGCTTTATAACCAATATTTCGAACAGAAGTACTGTTATTTTGAGGTAAGGGATGTTATTTTTTTTCTTAAATGATATTATTTTAATCAATATCATTATGCCGAAATATTGGTTTGAATTTTTTTATCAAATTTAGAACTTTTTGTGTCAAGGTTACTATTCACGTATACGGCACTATTCACGAATACGGCACTATTCACCGAAAAATGAAATTTTCTCCTTTTTGTCCAAGATGTCTATCATGGTTACTATCTTTGATTGTATCCATGTTTTAATCTTTATTTTTGAATTCTGCTTCACAATTGGTTATTATGAAGTATTATTGATCTTGGATAAACTGTTATACGAATCCTTACTATTTGTCCTTCTGTCTCACTGGATTCATTTTCTTTAAAATATTTTTCATCATCCTCAATCTTAAATGATGATGTTACTAAATATCTTTGGCCTGTAGTGCAAAGATAAATTATTATCTGATGAATATCTTTGGCCCGTAGTGCAAAGATGAACAGGTGTTGAGATGAACATGACCAAATGGTGATACAAATGAATATTTTTGGCCTATAGTGCAAAGATGAATATTTGATTAAAGATGTATATTGATTGATGTTACATGGATAAAATATTGATGATGGACTTTTAAATCTTAGAAGATAGAAGAACTCATTCTCTACTTGACTCTTCTAATGAATTCCTGTTTCTGTTGCAGTTGTTGATCTAAAACTTGTGTCTATTATATTTTATCAGATTTTTCCCTATTGAAGACTAATGATAATTTGTTGTATATTATCTTAGTCATAATATTCTTTACTGGGATAGTTGAGCTCACCATTTTCCTTTTGTTCCATTTTTCTTCTAAGGAGGTGAGAACATAGCAGGATCTAGTTGGGGTATGGAGTGATGGTCTAGGAAGATGTTTTAGCAGTCCTCACTATTTCTATAAAATAGCGTTTGAATAATTGTAATGAGAACTTATTTGAGTGTGGATATTGTCTAGAAGACAATATTTGTATTTAAACTCACAGTATGTGTTGTCGTATTTTGCACGACAATTGTATTATTGAAGTTGTAGTTTATTTTTTGTACCATGTATTTGGCGACTCGGAATGGGTGTTGTATACCTATTTTGGGGGCATCACAGTTGGTATCAAAGCTTAGGGATATGGTCTTTGGCAGAGATCGGGGAATAGAACTAGGAAGGGAGAGATGAGTAAATCCTTCGCTAGCGTGTCATATCTAAGTTTATTTGTTGGTCGGTCATAATATAGGGATATCATGTGATATGTTAATTTGTTTAATTAACCCTTGTTTTATGGCAGTATTTAAGAATGACTGCTGAGAACGTTAACAATGGAGTGTATGAGACTGTGGAACAACCTTTAGTCACAAACTAGGAGAACGTATAACGGGAAGGCAATATTCCTCCTATAAACAACACTACCGAGCAAACGATGAATGATGAAATATTTAGGAGCTTTTTACAGTTCATACAAAATCAGACGAGGGAGACTCGTGTACAAAATACGGGTGGAAGTGATAGCAACGCGCGGTCTGTCACAGCCAAGCAGTTCAAGGAGTTGGGACCACCAAAATTTATTGGAAAGCCGGATCCGATCAAGGCGAAAACGTGGGTCAAGCAAATTATCAAGATATTAGATGTCTTGGGATGCACGGAGGAACAGAAGGTTCTATTTGCCACCTTTATGTTTCGTAGTGAGGCAGACTACTGGTGGGAGTCTGTGAAGCGTACCTAGCCTGTCGCACTCAACATGTCTTGGAAAATGTTTCAAAAACTATTCAATGACAAGTACTTTCCTGAAAGTATTCGTCATGTGAAGGAGGTAGAGTTTATCATACTGGAACAAAACAACATGACGGTGTCCCAAGACTAGACGAAGTTTGCTGAGTTATCGAGATTTGTACCTCATTTGGTAGAGAATGAGGAACGAATAACAAGGATATTTTTGAGAGGTCTAAAACCCGAGATTTGTCAATACCTTATCTCTCATAAATTTTCTCTGTATTCAGATGTTGTCAACATGGCTTAATTATTAGAGCGAGATAGTGAGTATGTTCAACCAAGGGAACACAACCAGGGTCATACTGGTGGCAGCGGTCATCGAAGCAATGAAAACCAACAAGGAGGAAAATATTCGGACAAAAGCGGTAACCACTCTGGTGTTAATCGTGACCGTGATAATAGAAGGAGTGAGTCGGGAGGAGATTTCAAAAAGAGAAGGTACAACAATGATAACGTGACGACATCAGTACAAACATCAACTGTCTCTAGGGGAGGAGAACGAGCACCGGTTGTTTATTACAAATGCGGGAAAGAGGGACATATCAACCCAAACTGCCCACAACAATCCAAGGTATGTTATAACTGTGGAAAGGTGGTCCATATAGCTCGAGACTGTTCTGTAGAAAAACCATGTTCAGCAGGGATGGTAACTCCAAAGGCTGTCCCGGATAAGTCAAAATCAGCGGTTCCTGGAAGAGCGTTTGTCGTGACTGGCCAAAACGTGAGAAACCCAAACGAGGTGATCACGGGTAAGCTTATCATAAACTCTTGCGAAGTTTATACCTTACTAGATACCGGTTCTACTCATTCATTTATCTCTCCTGCTTGTGCTCAACGTTTAAACTTGACTCCGGAGAAATTAGACTTTGATTTATCAGTGGAGACTCCGTTAGGAGAAACTTTCGTTACGTCCACTGTTTATAAATCTTGCTTAATCTAAGTTGGCACCATCACATTACCTGTGGATCTTATCTCTTTAAAGATACTTGCTTTTGATGTGATTTTAGGAATTGATTGGTTAACTACTCATCATGCCAAAATTGATTGTTTTCGTAAGGTTGTTAGTTTTCATATTCCTAACCAACCTGTCATACGAATTCAAATAACTAAACCACTAAAATCTGTCACTGTCATATCAAGCCATAAAGCTATTCGTTTATTGAAAAACGGATTTCAAGCTTTCTTAGCCCATGTTATGGATTTGAACAAAGACAAGTCAGATTTGACTAATATTTCTGTTGTTAGTGAATTTTCTGATGTATTTCCTGAAGAACTTCTCGGTCTACCCCCAGAACGTGATGTTGAATTCTTTATTAACCTGGGACCGGGTACAAAACCCATTTCTAAAACCCCATATCGAATGGCTCCTATTGAACTTCAGGAGTTAAAAGTCCAACTATAGGAATTGTTAGACATCGATTTCATTCGTCCTAGTACATCTCCTTGGAGTGCTCCTGTTTTATTCGTAAAGAAGAAAGACGGGAGTATGCGACTTTGTATTGACTACCTAGAATTGAACCATGTCACCATCAAGAATAGGTATCCGCTACCTCGCATTGATGACCTATTTGACCAGTTACAAGGAGCACAATTCTTTTCAAAGATCGACCTTCGTTCTGGATATCATCAGCTGAAGATTAAAACTGAGGATATTCCAAAGACTGCCTTCAGAACTCGGTACAGGCATTATGAATTCTTAGTCATGTCTTTTGGATTGACTAATGCTCCTGCTGCTTTCATGGATATGATGAACTGTGTATTCAAGGAATATTTGGATCAGTTCGTTGTTGTCTTTATTGAAGACATCCTCATCTATTCCAAAAGCCGTGAAGATCATGAGCACCATTTGAAGCTGATACTTGAAAGGCTTCGTGAAAACAAGCTATATGCCAAGCTGAAGAAATGCGAGTTCTGGCTTGAGGAAGTAGCATTCCTTGGGCACGTGGTGTCAAAACATGGAGTATCTATTGACCCGGCGAAGATTGAAACAATACAAAGTTGGGAGCAACCGAAGTCGATGACCGAAGTGTGTAGCTTTTTGAGCGTAGCTGGTTATTATCAGAGATTCGTGGAAGGATTTTCTCGAATCGCTACTCCGTTAACTCAGTTAACTCAGAAGGATACAAAATTTGTATGGAGCAAGGAATGCGAGAAGAGTTTTCAAGAGCTCAAGAGGAGACTCATTTCGACACCTGTTCTGACAATACCATCTGGTTCGGACGGATTTATTATATACAACGATGCTTCAGGCAAAGGGTTAGGATGTGTTCTCATACAACATGGGAAAGTCATAGCCTATGCCTCATGACAACTCAAAGAATATGAGAGGAATTATCCTACTCATAATCTAGAGTTAGCAGCAGTCGTTTTCGCGTTGAAAATCTGGAGACACTACCTGTATGGGGAGAAAGTGGAGATCTATACGGATCATAAAAGCCTCAAATACTTTTTTACCCAAAAGGAACTCAACATGCGGCAACGACGTTGACTCGAGCTGTTGAAAGATTACGATCATACCATCCAATATCATCTTGGAAAAACAAACGTGGTAGCTGACGCATTGAGTAGAAGATCATATGCGGGTACGAGTGCAATGTTGTTAACACAAAGGCCCATTTTATATGACTTGCAAAGGATGGAGATAGAGTTAAAGGCTCTAAGTACCCACGTGATGATATCAAACATACTAGTAGAACCGACTTTAATCGATAAAGTTAAAGCTACTCAAGCTACGAACATGAACCTGATGCGTATGAAGAAGAAAGTGTAAGAAGGTGTTATTCCAGAAGCAAGAATCGATGAAGAAGGAATACTTTGAGTCAACTCCAGATTTTGTGTTCCTAACGACTCTGACTTGAAGCATAGAATCATGATAGAGGCACACAACACACCGTTGGTAATCCATCTTGGAAGTACCAAAACGTATCATGATATTCGACACACATTTTGGTGGAACAATATGAAGAGAGAGATCGCGGAGTTTACCTCGAGGTGTTTAACCTGTCAACGTGTAAAGGCGGAGCATCAAGTGCCAAAGGGTCCACTGCAACCACTTGAGATTCCAAAATGGAAGTGGGAACACTTGCTCATTTCTTACCGATACGTGAGACTTATTCCCTTGAACGCCTTGCTCGTATATACGTGAATGAGATTGTGGGATTGCATGGCATGCCAGTATCCATAGTTTCAGATCGTGACCCAAGATTCACTTCACGATTTTGGGTTATCTTGCACAAAGCTATGGGCACGGATTTACGATTCAGTTCGGCATGCCATCCTCAAACGGACTGACAATCGGGAAGGACTATTCAAAACCTTGAAGATCTATTAAGACTTTGTGTTCTAGATTTCAAAGGAAGTTGGGATAAGTACTTACCACTGGTGGAATTCTCCTACAACAACAGTTATCAGGCAAGTATAGGTATGGCTCCATTTGAAACCTTGTATGGACGAAAGTGTCGTTCTCTAGTACGGTGGGACGAGGTGGGAGAAACAACGTTATTGGGATTAGAATTAGTACGCATGACCACAGAAAAGATCCAAATGATTCGACAATGTATTCAAACCTCACAAGATCGACAAAAAAGTTATGCTGATCTTCATCGAAAAGTCATGGAATTTAATATTGGGGATCATGTATTGTTACGTGTTGCACCATGGAAGGGAGATACAAGATTTGGGAAGAGAGAAAAACTCAATCCACGATTTGTTGGTCCATTTGAGATTCTTGGCCGAATAGAAAATATGGCCTATAGACTCGCATTACCTCCAAACATGTCTCGTGTTCATAATGCTTTTCACATATCTATGCTTCGTAAATATGTTAAAGACCCGAACCACAGTATTGAGTTAGAACCAGACGAGATAACCGAAGATTTAACGTATGAGGAGGTACCTGTTAAGATCCTGAATAGGAAAGAGCGTGTCCTATGCACGAAGGTTATACTACAAGTTAAGGTTTTGTGGAGAAACCATGCTATTGAAGAAATGACCTGGGAGTTAGAATCAAAAATGAAAGCGAGGTATCCTCACTTTTTTGGAACACCAGGTACATACGTCAATTTCGAGGACGAAATTTTATAAGGAGGGGAGATTGTAAGACCCCAACTTATTATAAATAAAATCGAATTTCCTCTAATTATTATTGTGAATAATACGGAATTAATTTGATATAATGCTCTGGTTAAGGGGGAAATGTGCAAATTTTGCAAAATAAGTAAGTGGTTATAAAATAATCATTGTTGTCAGGGAATATTCGTTTGGTCGTGGAATATTCTTGTTGTCTGGGAATATTCGTACGATGACGCAATCATTTGTGGGCCCCGTAATAGAATAACTGTCGGATGAAGAAAAATGATAAAGTATGAGTTTTTATAAATAACGGCGTAATTGTTACCGTTAACACTGTTGGATTACCTGGTGGTTAAAATACAGTAATAAGTGTGGTTGCACAGTAGCACACGGTATTGCAGAGTATTTTTGAATTATTGATTCTTACGTAAGAAGGCACTACTCAATAATTGTTACAGTAATTACTGTTCAATATTTTATTTTATTGATTCAATAATTGATACGTTGATATTTTATATTATTGTTGTTTCAATAATTATCACTGCACAGTATTTCCCATTATCAGATCAATAATTCATATTATTTGAATAATATTATTAGATAGCATTATTGGCAATGTCTAGAAAGTTCTGTCAAGGAGAGGTTTAGTCCTCTAATTGCGCGCCAGTAAGGAAAAATCTTTATTGGAAAGCCCCCTCTTTCTTGGGAATGGCCTGATTGCCATTATTGTGATTCTGTAATATTATTTATGAATAATTAATTATTGATTTATATGATAAGGAAATATTTATTTTATGTCTAGAAAGTTCTGTCAAGGAGAGGTTTAGTCCTCTAATTGCGCGCCAGTAAGGAAAAATCTTTATTGGAAAGCCCCCTCTTTCTTGGGAATGGCCTGATTGCCATTATTGTGATTCTGTAATATTATTTGTGAATAATTAATTATTGATTTATATGATAAGGAAATATTTATTTTATGCGGATATAAATGATGAATTTATTTATTTGGTTATAAATGAAAGAATTGGTGTTAAGGTATTTTATCAATATTTTGTCAGATTGGAGGTATTAAAAGATCAAATCGGTGTTCTTAAAGCGCTACTGCGTAAGTTATAATTTTAATCCGACCGTTGGATCGTTATAATTTTCTGTTTGGAATTTGAAAAAACTTAAAGCTACAAAGTTGTAGAGAATTCGATTTCGTGTGGAATGGACATAAAATTCTTATTTTTCTGATAAACGGGATATTTTCTATGAATTATTGAAGTTTCGAAAAATAAAATAATTTTTATTATGGGTGGGACCCACTTTTTGGTTGGTGTTGAATGCACATGGGCTGCTGAAATTTTCAGAATTGAGGGGCTGAAGATTTTCAAAGAGCATGCATAGGAAAATAATAAGGTTATATTATATTTTATTATTTTAGTCTCCTTTGGCGTTCTAGCATTTTCCTATAAATAGGCGCTTAGGTTAGAATTGAAAATCACACCAGAAACAAGTTTTCTTTCTCTCTATATTGTCGAACGTATTTTAGTGAGTATTTTGATACTTTGAGAGTTCCTATTCAGTGCAAGTTTCCTTGAGCTTTATACCCGATATTCCGAATAGAAGTACTGTTATTTTGAGGTAAGGGATGTTATTTTTTTTCTTAAATGATATTATTTTCATCAATATTATTATGCCGAAATATTGGTTTGAACTTTTTATCAAATTTTGAACTTTTTGTGTCAGGGTTACTATTCACGTATACGGCACTATTCACGAATACGGCACTGTTTACCGAAAAATAAAATTTTCTCCTTTTTATCCAAGATGTCTATTATGGTTACTATCTTTGATTGTATCCATATTTTGATCTTTATTTTTGAATTCTGCTTCACAATTGATTATTATGAAGTATTATTGATCTTGGATAAACTGTTATACGAATCTCTACTATTTGTCCTTTTGTCTCACTGGATTCATTTTCTTTAAAATATTTTTCATCATCCTCAATCTTAAATGATGATGTTACTGAATATCTTTGGCCTGTAGTGCAAAGATGAATTATTATCTGATAAATGTCTTTGGCCCGTAGTGCAAAGATGAACAAGTGTTAAAATAAACATGACCAACTGGTGATACAAATGAATATCTTTGGCCTGTAGTGCAAAGATGAATATTTGATTAAAGATGTATATTGATTGATGTTACAGTGATAAAATATTGATGATGGACTTTTAAATCTTAGAAGATAGTAGAACTCATTCTCTACTTGACTCTTCTAATGAATTGTTGTTTCCGCTGCAGCTGTTGATCTAAAACTTGTTGTCTATTATATTTTATCAGATTTTTTCATGTTGAAGACTAATGATAATTTGTTGTATATTATCTTAATCATTATATTCTTTACTGGGCTAGTTGAGCTCACCATTTTCCTTTTGTTCCATTTTTCTTCTCAGGAGGTGAGAACATAGCAGGATCTAGTCGGGGTATGGAGTGATGGTTCTAGAAAAATATTTTAGCAGTCCTCACTATTTCTGTAAAATAGTGTTTGAATAATTGTAATGAGGACTTATTTGAGTGTAGATATTGTCTAAAATACAATATTTGTATTTAAACTCACAGTATGTGTTGTCGTATTTTGCACGATAATTGTATTATTGAAGTTGTAGTTTTCTTTTTGTACCATATATTTGGCGACTCAGAATGGGTGTTGTATACCTATTTTGGGGGTGTCACATTAAATCTTTGAATGCCATGTTTTTAAAACCAAAACTCCATTTTTGACATTGTTTGACACAGTGAACTGTAATTCCACAATTATAAACCAAATTAATTCATTTGAACTAAGTTCTCTTTAATTCTTATCCAATTAACATATACAAGGTTCAATTTCACTATTAGCTCAAAATAAAATACCAATTATGGTACTCCTACAAGCCACTGTCATACATATGTTCATTGTAAAAAAAACCAATTTCCTTTCTCTTTGAACGTAAATTAGCATACAATCACACACACACACACACACACACACACACACACACACACACACACATATATATATATATATATATATATATATATATATATATATATATATATAGGGAAATGATCCATAGCTAGTACTTGCTAGGGACCAAAATTGGGCAAATAGCATCTTAGTCGTACGTTCTATAGATTAAGGGCTGAGATAACTTTTTAATTATAGCAATACGCCAGTTCGTATAGCGTACGCTGAATTTACACTTAGCCCATACGCTAGTTGAACTAGCGTAACGGAAGAATCAGGATTTTCGGACAAATTTGGCCCAAGCTAACTGGCGTAACAATAGTCCAAATTTGCAGGAAGTTTTGGCGAAACAACAGTCCTAATTTGAAGCGGAGAGCTACAAGCCTACAACGGATAAAATCTTAGCAAGAGTCCAAATTTCTTAAAATTCCATATCAACTTGACAATTACTATAACAATTCATTATCAGATCAAATAGTAAGGCAAGAAACCAAATCAGAGTAGGAAATAACATATGGGATAACTTTCAAACTAAAATAAAAAAAAATGAAAAACACGAAATATCAATAGTAAAAAAATACAAACCTTATATTATTATTATGTATTCCTTTTAATTTCTTTTAAATATCCTCCAAAAAAAATCAAGGAAGAAAACAACGCAATTAGTCAAGCACGGCTTTGCAGGTCAAAATCAACCTGGTAAGTTTTCAATTATGGCTGAAAATATGTTTAATTCAAGTTCTTCAAATTCTTCTCAAGATAGTATTGACATGGATAATATTGGTGTTCATAACACGAACCAATCGCATATGAACGTTTCAAAAAGTCCGTATGAGGGTCAGATTTTTTCTACTATGCAAGAGGCGGAAGAATTTTATAGAACATATGCACGTAGTTGTGGATTTGAAATAAAAATTGGGACAACTCATAAATATGCTCACTCCAACAATTTGTCCAACCGACTTTTTACATGTAAGAAAGCTAGAAAACCAATTGAAAGTAAGAAACAAGACGTTGATGAAGTTGATGGTAGTAAGGTCAAAAGAAAAAGGGATTCTATAGGTCGAACGATGTGCAAAGCTAGAATGTTTGTTGTTCACATAAAGAATGAAGATACCTGGAAAGTTTCAAAAATTGAGCTGTCTCACAATCATGATTTGGTGACTCCGAGCAAGAAAATTTTCATTCAAACACAGAAAAATATAACTCCTGTTGCCCGAAGTTTAATCGAAACTTTCACAAGGGCTGGAGTTGGGCCAAGTAAAATGATGAATGTATTTAGCGAAATAGGAGGAGGGGTGGAAAATGTCGGATTCAGTGATAAGGATATTCGGAATGTTGTACGAGATATAAGGCGTGACACAATAGATTCAAACGATGCCCAAGCTGCATTGCAATACTTGAAAAAACTCTCGGCGGACAATCCTCTATTTTTTTACGATATCAAACGAGATGAAGATAATCGCATCGAATGTGTCTTGTGGATAGATTATCGTTCAATGATAGCTTACAAAAATTTTGGGGATGTAGTGACATTTGATACAACTTATCGAACGAATAAGTATTCTATGCCGTTTATTCCGTTCACGGGGGTAAATCATCATTATCATTCCATCTTGTTTGGTTTTGCACTGATTCAGGACGAAACAGAGGATACTTTTGTATGGGTTTTTGAATGTTGACTTCAAGCAATGAACAACAAGGCACCGGTTACCATTATCACTGATCAAGACAAAGCTATGAGCAATGCGATTGCTAAGGTTCTGCCAGAAACACACCATGCTCTTTGCACATGGCATATTAGCAACAAATTTCCAGAGAAATTACATACATTGTATGAACAGTACCCAACATTTAAACATGATTTTAACAGCTGTGTGTATAAATCTTTGACCGTTGCGAATTTTGAGGAGCGATGGAAAAAGTTGATGATAGATTACGAACTGCATGATCATGATTGGCTCCAATCACTTTATGAGGTTAAACACAAATGGATCAAGGCGTACACAAAGAATTTTTTTACAGCAGGAATGACAACTACATCCAGGAGTGAGGGAATGAACAGTTTGTTCGATGAATATGTCAATGCCACAACGACTATCAAGGAATTTATCGTAAATACAGAAAAAGCACTTGAGAAGCAGGTCATGAGAGAGAGAAAAGCTGACTACGTAACTTGTCATCGGACCCGAAATATGACACTTGAATCACCATTTGAAACACATGGAGCAAATGTTTATACAAAGGAGATGTTTAGACGCTTTCAGATTGAGATGATAAAATCCCACAAGTACGTAATGCAGAAGCTTCAACATCTAACAACATCAGATACAAAGTCGTATGCATTGTGCAAGGCAAGCGAAAATGAAGACTCAAATAGGTACGTTATTGTTGTTAGTAATGTTCAAACTGGAGATATAAATTGTAATTGTAAAAAATTTGAACATTCTGGTATGCTTTGTAAACACATTATAAGGCATATGATTGCAAAAAGTATTAAAAAAATACCTGATAAATACGTTTTAAGGCGGTGGTGTAGAGATGGTAATAAAGTGAACGCTGAATTACCAAAGATTTTGACTGAAATGTCCAACTACGAGGAATCTCAAACGATGCGTTACAATTATTTGGTGACGTTGCTCTTGCGATTAGCTTCTACAGGATCATGCTCAATTAATGGTTTTAAGCATGTCGTACAATTGTGCATTGACAATCAACCCATTGTTGAGAAATTTGACCCTGATGAAAATAGCGTAAAAGAGGTTCCTGATATTCGAGAAGATGATGATCAGCCCGTTGAAGATGAGCCATTATTGGATCCTATTTGTTCGCAAACAAAGGGGAGAAAAAAAGCAACAAGAATAAAGAGTGGGATCGAAGAGGCTGCAAGTCGTAAACAATTGAGAAAGTGTGCAATATGCAATATGATGACCAATCATGATAAGCGGAACCACTACAAAATTTTGGGTCAAGAAAAGTCAGTTGTTTGAAGTTATATTAATATGTGATTTTATGATTATGTAATGACAATTACTGTATAATTACATGGTCAATGTTTTTTATTTTATTTTGTATTGGTTATCTTTACTCAATTAATTTCTTGATGACAATGAGTAAATGTGTATTTAAACATACATTATTAATATTATTATGTAATTTGTAAGTTTAAAATTATAAGGTGATGAAGAAATGAATTTATATCTGGTCTGGTCGATCTTGTGAAATGTATTTGTATTGATTGATTCATTGCTTTTATATATGGGTTTGTAGAGAGTGTAGTCATGATGGTCAAACACCTTAACGCACAGAGACCCGGTCGAAGTTGGAGATGGAATATGACTTTTTGAAAGAAGTTAGGAAACTACTACTACACTATTATTATAGGAGTACAAGTAAAATTTTGATACGTACGTACGTGATTATGAAAAAGATGCACGTGTTTATAATTAGTATTATTAGTAATGTTTGTAATTTCTAGATATATAGAAACAAACAAACAACTACTAGCACTAGCAGGCCAGGTTTATAGTAATGGATTAATGTAGTAGGAAAAAAGTTGTCGGTAATGTAAACGTGGTGGTGCGTGCGGGGCGGCCGAAAGAATTAAGAGGCCGGATATATGGATGGATGGATTATCATTGATCAGCATTAAGTATATATATATATATAGTAGTACTACTCCATATTGCACTCGATCCAGTTGGATGGGTCAAAGAGGAGAGGACGCCGAGGCCGGGCCCGGGGGAGCCACCTACGTAGCTTCCTGCATGTTCAAATATTTCTGTACGGATGTGGACGCTATCATTGAATTCCACTTTTTCTCTCGTTTATTTGTTCAAAATTTTCAAGTCCTCCATCTCTCAATATATTTGTGTGCGTTGGCTGCTCTCACTGCACCCTTCTGCCAAACTACTACTTCAATTTCCCTCGATTTGTCTCTACTTAAGAAAAATATTTATTTATTATAAAAGCTAGCTACCAAGCTAGCTACCAAGCTACCTTCGTACCCTCCAAGGTATGTGTGTATATCTTCATCTCCATATATATATATATATATATACACACCTCTTTCTCTCTCTCTCTTTTATTAGCTAGCTGCTTTTTGTTTACTAGCTTAATTAATGTTTATTTTTTGTGATATGAGGTCTTACTATTATCCAACTCCAATTTGCTCTCAGTTAATTACATATACTTAGTTATTTACATCTTCTGTATATATGATCACTTAGTAGTTACTAGTATATATATATATATATATATATATATATATATATATATATATATATATATATATTAAGACATTGGGAATTATGACACTAGCCAAACTATACACTTCATAAGAACACAAACAAACATAGTAGGCAAAAGCATAATTAATTCTCAAACACCATTTTACTGCTTTTGGACTCGATGACATAATCGAAATCAAACTCTCTGACAATCAGTAAATCCAAGAAGTTTCACACTTTTCTCTGGTTTAAACTTTTCTCTGAAAAAACACAAACTTAAATACACATTGATTATAACGACATCCACATTAACGTACATACAAAAGATTGATTCATTTTGAAACTGATAACCGAGTTACTAAATCAACGTATTACAAATCTAAAGTTTGTTTGTTACTAAATATATTTTTCAGGAATGTCCCTAGCTTTGCACATCCTAAGCTCATGTGCTATTCTAAACCTAAAGTTATAAGCCTCGTTAATAGTCCACCTCGGTTCCTCCATTATGTTTATACGATGCAAAAAGAAATCCACGTACTTTGCAACATATATGCCACAATCGTCTTCGTTCCATTGTCTCGGTCTATTCACACAGGCTTCAACTTTCGGCTTCGATTTTGGCCACTTTGCTGTAGGATTTGCCTGACGAAGCAGCAAAGGAATTAACTCCACCTATAAACAATAAACCCATTACTTATAAGTCCGAAGTAGTAGTAATTACATGTCTTTCTAATGACATGAAAAACATTAACTTTATTAATGAACTCACCACAACCGCAAAAAAGTTTTGGTATAATTGTGACAATGGCATTAATGGTTTGTCATCATATAGTGGGTCAAGTAGCATAACTTTCCACTTGCTGACACTCCAAATAAACAAGAAAAAATGACTGTTGGTTTCGTTGAAGACTGGAACGAATATGTAATCACACTCATGTACTGGGGCACCAACTGTAGGATTGATGTAACTTCTTAGAAATTTTCGTATGGTTGGCATGTCTACTCCGGCACTTGGTAAGTTTTGGGTACCTAACAACGCAAAGTACGTTGGCATGAAATAAAATCGAGCCCATCTTTGGATACCTTCTTTACACATTTTAGCTTCTCTGTCTCGCAACAACAACAAATAAGCATCCAAGACATGTTCCCATAACCAACCATTGGGTCTCAAACAGTTAACATCTTTAAATTCAAACTTGTATAGACCTTCTGGATGGCTATGAGGAAAGTCTGATGGGTCGTGAGTTGGACTAAACCAATGATGATTTAGCCAATTGATTTTTTCCGTCTTTAAGTACTTGAAAAAGTGAGTAGAAGGGCCAACGCTAGGCTTAGTCTCTTGAACTCTAGGTTGGGATCCTGTAATGTCAATCTCTATCTGCCCAACTGTAGGTTGGGATCCTGTCATGTCAATCTCCATCTGTCCAACATGAGATTGCGTTGGATTTGGATTGATTGGAACACCTCTATAGTCATTCATGAACGGCTGGTAAAATGTATTGAACCATGTGTCATACATGGTTCTCAACTCAGGTGGATGTCCAGTTGACAACAACTTTTCAAATATAGCTTTTGCACTCTCAATCTACAATGAAATTAAGAAATTATATTAATAAAACAAGATAATCAGTTAAAAAAACAAAAACATTAATAACTATTATAAATTGATCTACTTACCGTGTTTACAGCCACATATTGGTTAATGAATACCCGTGGCTCATAATCTTCCCCTTGACGCCTGTAGGGTCGAGTATGGTGTATCCGTCGTCGAGTAATTTCTCTATACCACGTCATATAATCCTCGGTAGATATATGCTGCAGAGCCTCCAACACTTGTCCTTCTAAACTCTCCATGTATGCATCCCACAATCTAATATAGTTGGCCCTATGATTTTCAAAATTTATTCTCTCAAATAATTTATGTTCCTTTCGCAATTCTACCATATTTTCAGCATTAGATGGATACGACTGCAAATATCCAAATTGCCTCATATATCTGTCAGACATTTGAAACTCAACTATGTCGTAATGTATCAATGGTATACGAGCGGCTCCACCTAACCTTGCCTCAAAAAAATCCCAAGACAAACGTCTATCAAATAACTGATATGGACGCCACACCCCATCTGTTTCCAACATATTATCAAACTCTCCTCGGTAAAACAGAAGATGGTGATGTGGATTTTTAAGGCGCTGATATTGTTTTGAATTAGGATCAAAAGAGGAGAATGCCCAGGATAATGCCCTAGGTATCAACTTCTGGGACATAGGCTTAGGGGTTGGACGACCAATGTTGAACCGTTCATGAGCCCACATCGTAAGAAGGGTTGCACAACCTGCGAATTGTTTCGTTGTTTTGCGAGTAGCCTCATGCAAACCCCTATACAAATGCCCTAAAACGGCCGCCCCCCAAGCATATGTAACTACGTCTTCCAATCTTTCCAATAGCAACAAATATCTAGGATGCACAATATTTTTAAGCTTGGTTGGAAACAAAATAGCGCCACACAAGTACAAAAGATATGCCTTAGTGTGTTTTACGACATCATCTGGAGTAGCATCACCAGGTACTTGACCATATCTCTGTCTTAACCAGGGTAAACTTATGCCCCCCCTTTTATAGCATTGTGTCCACTCATCTACTACAACTTGTTGCCCAAAAACCCTTGTAAAATAATTTTTGGGACTTTCTAATTCTCCGCAAGTCAAAGCTTTTCCTAATACGGGCAACCCAAATAAAAATCCCACGTCCTCTAAAGAAATGCTAATCTCTCCACAATTTAAGTGAAACGTATTTGTTTCACTTCTCCAACGTTCAACTAGAGCAGATATAAGAGATGCATCAATCTTTGACACTATAGCTTGATGACAAAATATACCAAAACCTACTTGTTCCAGCAAATATTCTTGTTGTTCAGTCAAGTTCCATTCAGTTAATTTTGCAGACATTTGACAAATTTCTAACACACCCCTATCCTACACGTCCAAAAACATACAAACATAAAGCGTCACAACATGAATGTTTCTAATCATCATTTAACAAAATGAAAGTTGTTATAAATAAATAAACTTACAATATTTTGCCATAAGTCTGACGATACGTGATTTTCTTGGTCCCATAACACAATAGGATTAGCAGGTCCAGGATTAATATCCATATGTTTCCTACACATTCATCAAAATAAGGAGTATTAAATAATCTATAAAAATCCCCATAAAAAATAGATACGAGCAATGAAGTAATAACCTAGCATCATGGAGACTTGACAACCACCAACATTACAACCTTAATTTTTTTTATAAATAAATTAAAAATTAAAAGCTGCAATCAAACAATCTCAAGCTTGGTACAAAAAAAGGATTACCACTACTGCTTAAAAGAATAGCTTAGTCATAAAGAGTAAGTCCTGAAAAGAATTGAAACCAAGAAAAACCAAGATTACCAGTACTCTTTGCCCCAATTCGATTTCACAGCTTCAATTGCGAACAACCCCAATTCGATTTCACAATGAAATTGCAGGAAATTTTTTTGCCCCAATCAGATTATCAACATGGGTCAGGATTATCATACCCTTTCCTTCAAAAATTGATGAACACCAAACTTCAAGATGTATAATTATCTTTAATCCTGAAAGAAGAATAATTATACTCCATTAATATCAAACATTAAATTTAGGGTTTTTTTTTGTTTCAAATTCAGAGTAGTAAAAAGGGTTTTGTGCTTTCTCATAGCAACAAAGAAAGAAATGGAGAAGAGAGTGGGCACTGAACCTGCAGAAGTGGAGAGCTAGACGAGTAGCCGAACGAGTTTAGGGAATAGCATCTCGAAATCGCAGCAGGGGGGAGGGTTTCGTTTTCGAAATCGCAGGAGGAAGGGTTTGGTTTAGGGAATTGTCGCAGGAATCGAGGGTTTGGCACAGTCGCAGGGAAAAGGGCTTCACCTTTTGAAATCGCAGCAAGAAGGCAGGAGGGAAATCGCCGCAGCAAGAAGGCAGGAGGGAAATCGCCGCAGCAAGAAGGCAGGAGGGAAATCGCAGCAGGAGGGAAGGTTTTGATTTAGGAATAGAGCGTATGAAAGAGCCTTATTAGAGATACGCCACTTCGTCTAGCGTATTTAGTGGGCAAATTGGTATTTTTAATCGTACGCTAGACGAACCAGCGTAGGGAAATTCTTCATTTTTAATCTCAGCCCTTAATCTATAGAACGTACGACTAAGATGTTATTTGCCCAATTTTGGTCCCTAGCAAGTACTAGCTATGGATCATTTCCCATATATATATATATATATATATATATATATATATATATATATGCTAGTTATAACAATACAATTACAAATACACATAATTTCATAACCAATTATAAAAC
This sequence comes from Panax notoginseng, assembly GCA_016801055.1. Classification (NCBI taxonomy): domain Eukaryota; kingdom Viridiplantae; phylum Streptophyta; class Magnoliopsida; order Apiales; family Araliaceae; genus Panax; species Panax notoginseng. The sequence continues at coordinate 83,148,897 of CM029017.1, read as the reverse complement.
ATGGTGTACAGAAAAATTTGTAAAAACTTAACACACAGTGAAATTTAAGAACACAAAGACTTAGAAATTATGGCGTAAATCATATATGTTAAGGTTATGTAACATACATTTTGTTGCTTAAGAAATCCTTGATAACCACTGCGAATAGTTTGAAAAAACTCAGAACTTTCTCTCTTGATTCTCTCTCAGGCTCTCTCAAACTCTCACTAATTCTCTAAAAACCTTTTCTTTCTTCTTAATCTCAGTCTTAGACCAAATACAATTGACATAAATAAAAACTAAACTGATAACAAGTATACGTAAAATAAAAAACTGATATGACCATAATAAGCCTAATAACTAATATCAGTTACAAAATATAACGTATAGATTATAAATATATTTTGTTTATTATTTTATTTATTTTATTTATTTATTTTAAAATTCAAAATTCAAAAATCCAAAAGCCATAAGGCTTTGTTTGGCAAAACCTCTTTAAAAATTAAAGACTTAATATCTTTAAGCCTTGTTTGGTAAAACTAAATTAAACTCCTTTAATTTATTTTAATAACCCTTTATAGTATTGTTATTTGTCACACTTTTATTTAATTAAGTTTTCATACTTAATTTAATTAATTCTAATAACAATTTCTTGAATAATATAATAATTCATTTAATCATTATAAACTCTCTAACTTAATTATTAAATTAAATTAGAATATTATTTCATAATAATTAATTTCCTTAACTCATTAATTATTTATTAAATAAATAATTAACCAAATCAAATGAAATAAATCTAAACAAATATTTATTCAACGATAAACACATCCATTAAATATTTATATAATTCAATAAATATTTAAAAGCTACAATATAAAATTCTGGATTGTTACACACATTTTCTAACCAGCTGCCTGGTTTCAGATCGCTAGATCCTTTTCTCTCCGTTTGATTTTGAACCCTTACTCAACTACGGTTATCCCGCTAGGGATTGAACCTTTCACACCTGCAGTTTTACCCCACTAGGGATAAGACTTTTCACACCCGCGGTTTATCTTATACATGGGATTAAACTTTCTTACCCCCAGTTTGTCCTGAAGATGGGATCAAACTTTTCGTTGGCTGCAAATCATCCTAAACATGGGGCCAACTACGCCGACCTAATGTCCTTGATACACGGGAGTACGTAGGCAACCGTTTTATATGGCCCGGTCGCAATAAAACAAAAAACAACAAAAATATTTCTACACCCTTCTCCTTATAAAAACAAAAATAACAAAAATATTCCTACACCCTTTCTGCCACATACAATGTTGAACCTTTTACACCAAGTTCGAACTACGCAGACCTGCTCTCCTCTTCAAAAGGAGTACGTAGGCAGCCATTCATGGTTCGGTCTCACTCCCTACCAAAACACAAATACTTGTCAACGGTACTGGGATCATCCTTCAAATCCACCACATTTCATCGGCTTCAGACCAAAGGGATGGAATTACCTGACCTCCTCATGTAAACAGGAGACTCCACGACCATCTAAGCTGCGGTTGATTCCTCAAAGAGAAACACCAATCCATAAGAGATGGAACTAACTGGGCTCCTTTTGAATAGGAGTACTGGCGACCATCTGTGGTGCGGTCAACCTCAGATAGGAAAGCCACATTCCTCTCCACATTTACATACAGAAACCAGTCCCAAGACACCAAAGATGGTAGGGAATACACACAGATCAATGATCCATTCTGAAAGATCTTGAGGCAACTCAATGTCTGTCCATCAAGGGGGAGTTCAAAATACATCAAGATCATAAACCCTGAATAAACATGCAAATATCAAGCAAGCAATAAGGCATAACTAAAAGGGAAGTGATCAAAAATATATTTCCCTGCTATATATAATGTTGTTTGATATATACAATATGAACTGTACATGACAAAATGGCTAAGCTAGTCTGTGCAGGAATATACAAGCCTATCTATAAATCAATGTATATGCGAGCTATCAAGCCCAACACGGCATCCCTCTCAGAAGAAGGAGGTAACGTTGTGGTCTCTTGTACAAGGGTATCCACACGAGCTAACAGATCTACGACCATCTGCATGGTGATGTAGTGCTCATCAATGTGCGTGCTCATCTCTGCAATCATTCTAGTAGTAAGGGACCTCACTGTGGTAATATCTGTAATGGCTACATCCCGGGAAGATATGGCACTATCCCTCTCAACTATCACTACATCTCTGACTGATCTGGCGCCATCCCGCTCAACAACAACGGCATCTCTATGTGCTAATGCCTCGTCTCTCTCTAACAAAGCTACATCTCTCCCATCAAGTGTTGTCAACATCAAGGCTCTAGCCTGATCTCTCTCGAAGGTCATCAAATGGAGACTCTGCTCGAAGTACTGTGTTGAATACTGGATCACAACATTGCTAGTACTGGGAGAATCTAAGAGAGCTGCTGGTAACCTAGTAAATAGCTCCTCCTCGGTGTGGGAATCAATGTCCTCTATGTGCTCTCCATCATTCGAATCAATACCCGACACTATGGATACTGCCACAGCCGATAAAGTCTCTGTCGCCATCCACGCAGAATACTCTGGCGAACAGCCCATATGGCTAACAGAAAAATCAGCTATCTCACGCTAATCCCAACATGAATACACCCGAGATCGGTCCTCTGCTGATAGATGGCGAGAAGCTAAATGCTGACCTAACGCCCCATCAAAAGGATGAAAGTCCTGGAACTAGTCAAACTGTGACATCACAGCCAGTGGGTGGTAGATAGTCACGCCCCTCAAACCAGCCAGAGAGAGATAATCCATGCCCGGAGCATGAGTAATAAAGCTGTAGGGTGAACTGAGCCCTGTACACGGCAGGATGCCAAACGGATCTCTGATCTCCGTCAAGAATACCGACCAAGACATAGCGTCTGTACACTCCGATGGTTGAAAAGAGTAAGACATAGCTATATCATGGGTAAAGCAGTACCCGTGTCAGCAAAAAGTACCAATTGGTCTCAAGTGTGTCATAAACCACACATACAACATGACCGGACTACCTGTAAATACCCCTGCAGGGTAGGTGCTGCAAAACATGGCCGACCTCAACGTCTCTGCCACAATCATAGGGATGATCGTACGACCCTCCCTGAGAGCTCTCACTGCCGTGATAACACCGATGTCCAGCTCATCCATATATAGTGGCATGTACAGATACGCCACTATGCACATCACGAATACATCCACTCTGGCCAAATGCCACTGATCCTCTAGTGTGGTAAAATCCCCAGAATTCTGTACGTAGTTGTCCAATAAGCCAAACCTATCTATCAGGAAACGCTGGGATAATTCATGACCGGATGTAATCTCATCCTCTACTACTCTATGCAGTAACCCGATGAGGGTCATAAACTGTCGTCGCATATCTCCAACAGCCATATGAGCGTAAGGTCTGTCTAAGGGCAGGGTCATCAACAGCTTGTACTCCTCCAATGTAGGAGTCAACTCCTGGGTACCAAACTAGAAAACATGTCTCTCCAGTATCCAATTCTCCAATATACCCTCTACAAAGCATGCGGGAACCTGAAACATCAAGAGAGTCATAGAATGCTGTAATAGCTAATCTACAGTCACCCTGTCTATAGGTGATATACTATCATACCACGACCTCAGACTAGAGGCTATCAAAACTGGTAGGGTGTGATCTATGCGGCTGATTGTCGAAGAAGACATCTGTGTAGGCCATATCATAAGACCATCCAGGGGTCAATAATGAATATCTCTGGACATACATACATATGCATAACATGATACATGCATGACAAGCAATAGATGACAATATGATGTAGGGAATGGAAAACAGTATATACATTCTTAAGTATATCATCATCTACATACATCATCTCTGTACTGCTAAAAATATAGGGAAATGGGACACAGACGCCCTACTACTAACAGAGGTCTATCGAAAGATATAGCGAGAATGGAGCACAACCACCCAATATCTAACAGAGGCATATCAAAAGAGATAATGAGAATACATATCAGAAGAAGACAATGGTGTCAATATCTACATCATCAATCATGTCCACCTGATGTAACTACTTCTGAGTCACTGAATCTCTATTAATAGGGATGTCAGGCCTATACAAGGGAGGATATACACCGGCAAATCCATATGGGTCACCTGAGGGGCCAATGCCTGAGCTGAAAGGATCAAAAGTATCTGCCTCTGAAGGATCTCTGCCCAAGTGTCGGATGAAGAAATGTGCCCAGTCTAACTGTCGGGTCAAACGATGAATCTATGTCAAATGAGTTGGATCTCGAACACAGGTCACCCAATCCGTCATCATCACGGATCTAAGAGCCATATCCCTCATAAACTGAGTGGTGCGACTCTAGGCTCCAATGGTACGAGGGGACCACCAGCGATGGAACGTATCCTGAGTATGTGAACCCTCTGACAAAGCATATCCATTCATACCAATCAATGGGATGTCATCGACGGGTGACTGTAATACAGGCCAATAATGATTGGCAGGATGCAAGATCGGTACATGAATCTCTCCTGTGGTGCTCTTAATAGTACGCTCTCCTAAATAGAGCTCCCATCCTCCATCTGTGAAGAGAGGAATCCTACGGGTGGATATCACGTACTCGACACCAGTCGGGAATCCATCTTCAAATCCAATGGTCAAATGTTCCCCTAAATAGGGAATCCAAGTGATGACATCAGCTGTCAACAACTCCCACTATAGTCGATAATGGGTGAAACCCTCCGCTACTGGAACCTCCGCCAAAATGGAGTGATGCCATCGCCGTCCCCATGGATAGGTATCTAAACCTAACACACTCATAGGACAGAAACATGGAAGCCTCTCATAGGCCCAAAACAGCCAACACAAAGGCAAAACATTTGCTGTCATTGAATACTCTTAAACCTGTACATGAGAAATTGATAAGTAGGTTTTATACCTACTTATCTGGTATTTTTTACTTGAATTAGATGCTTAATCTCATGTTTCTTAGTTATTTTTCATGCATTTTGTGTTCGTTTTGTAGATTATATGCTTGGGAGCTGTGATTGCAAAGAATTGGTATGAAATCGCAAAGAAAAGCAATCCAGACATCATTTGGGCTTTCATGTTCATTTCATGTTTTTAGCTTGGAACTTGGATTATATTGTAGAGCTTCTTCTTAGCTTTCCAGAACAACTTGAATCATTCCAATCGGAGTTTGGATGCAAGAGTTATGACATTTGTACCAACGGACGTCGAATGTCACTATTTCGGGTGGTCATTTACATAGCAACCACTTCAGAGCCACTTTCAACATTTCTCCAATCTTTATTTAGAAAAACTCAAAGCATGAAAGTTATAGATCTATGTCTCCTCTTTCTAGAACATCTCGAATCATCAAAATCGGAGTTCAGAAAAAGAAGTTATGGCCATTTTCCCAAAGGACGTCAGAGCAAAAAATGTTCCTTCACAAAACCGCCACCGGGGTGGGCGTGCCAGAACAAAATAGGCCCCTAGCCCGTTGGGCCCTTTTCAATCCTAGATCCCCATTGGGGCGGGGGTATGCCCAGAAAATGCGAATTTTGGTCAAATTTGAGTCCGGGAAGGATTGTTTTGATCCGATTGACTCGAGGACTTCCAAGAGGACTTCCAAGATGACTTAAAGACATGTAAAGAGACTTATAAAAGGAGGAGAATCACAAGGATTAGGGGAGAGATTAGACTAGAGGATTCCATTAGATTAGATTAGAGTAGAATAGAAGAAAACACTAGTTTTTATGAGATTTGGAGATTGAAGAGACTTAGAGACCGTTGAAGATTCAAAGTAGGAGTGTAGCATCCCCAAATCTCGGTACTAATCACCAAGGATCTGGTATACTATTTCTATAACTATTGCGGAAGATATAAACATAAATTGTTTATACATTAAACTTTTACAACATAAACCCCACGGTCTACAACCTTAACTTAATACATACCTTCAATATCTTAGAAGATTTACATTAATATTTGCATTAGCAAATTTAATAGTTCTAACTGCATAATAGCTTAATCTTGGACTTTGCCTTTGCCTTTGTCTTTACTCGAGCTTTCATCTTAATCTGAAAATTTTTATCATGATATAGCAAGGGTGAGCATCAAATTTGCCCAGCAAGTTTAAATTCAATAAAGATATATCATGATTGAAAAGAATGAATAAGCTTTCAAGTTTTCAACAATATAATAATTGTGAAATAACATGAATCAAGTTTCAATAATTTCATGACTGAATCAATAATGTTTGAAGGTCAACAATGACCATAAACAATTTAACTGAACCTTATGGTAATGAAGGTGATCAGCCTTTCATACCTGATGAACATATACAACATGCACTAAGTGCGAATCAATAATCAGTGTAGACGTGAATAATCAACAATAATCATTCACTAACATGCTTTGAACATACAACTCAAGTTTGAGTTAGGAAACTTGCCTGATTCGTTGACTACTGCTACGCAGTTTAAGTTAACTTCTTTTGGTAAGACCTATCATTAATAATAAGATTGGTCTTTCAATCAGCATATTCTATTTTGTATCATAATACAATTACGTTGTCAATAGATTATCTAACACTTAATCAAATATTAGATAACATCCTAACACATCGGTATTATTATCATTCTTGGATAATTCTTCAATCACTGTATCATATACATTATGATTTAACACTCTCATTAACATTTCATAGGTTATTCTTTAACATCTAATAAGTCAAATACTTATCCAGCAACCTGGATTCTAAATCTAGCAACAACACTGCCAATCCAGCAGACTAGATTCACCAATCCATCAATCCAGCAAGCTGGATTCTAAATCCTTCAATTTCAGTAAGCTTCTTTTCAATCCAGCAAGCCAAACTGCAATCCAGCAAACTAGATTCAACATATTTTCAAATCAGTAAACTTCTTTTCAATCTAGCAAGCTGGATTCATCAGATTTTCTAATCCAGCAAGCTGGATTCCATATCCGTACACGAAAATACCAAATCAACTTATTATTTTTTTATCCTTTGTACAAATATGTATACACATATTTCATACACAAAAAGTATTTTTCCAAAATTTTCCAACTTCCTTTGGTATTTTTTAAAAATCATTTTTAGTTAATTCCTTAAGAAATTAGCTACCTCGTGCTTAACTCCAAAAATTCCCATCTCTTGGCACAATCTTATACATGTTAACGTGACACTCCAGTTTAAATTTCGTGGCCATCGGAGTTATAGAACTCCGGTTATAGCAATTTTCGTCGGAAAATCACAGAAATTGAAATGGTCATAACTTGCTCATTTTAACTCGGAATGAGCTCATTTTTGGACACAAGGTACTTGATATCATATATTTTCATGTCCCAAAAGGCCAGAATTTTTCTCACAAATTAAGTTGCCAAAACAGCCCTTTTAAACTTTTGGACAGAAGCTAAATTGTTTTTTTACAATTTTTCGTGCTTTATTAAATATTTTCCATACGGAAATCTACAACTCCTTTTTCAGTGATTCCACTTGGAGATGTTAGATAACTTATCATATTATACTCCCAAATTTTTCCAGAATTTTTACATGCCCGAAAAATGACTAAACTGTCCCTACTCTTTGACTGTCCAAAACAGTCTATTTTTCCTTTTTAGACACAAAACTGTTTTTGGTAAAACAGTCACTACAACTTGTGTACTCAACATTTTTGAGTGCTACCACTTGAGTTTAGTAGCTAACTTACATATATAGCACCTCTCTTTGACGGATCGCAAAAAGAAGGTTTAGATCAAAAACGGTGGAAATCTAAAGTACTTAGAAATTTTAGAGCTTATAAAACTAGAAAAATCACTTTTCTTTATTTTCGATTTCCAACTAAATCAACACCCAATATGGGTAAATCTACACATAAAACACTCATAAACACATAGATCTAAGGTTTTTGAGTTTAGAAACATAGATTCAAAGTTTGATTTAGAATAATCAAAAATTACATGAACAAAAAGGTATTATAACTTTGATTACCATGCTCTCCTTTTTCTTCTTCTTCATTGTTTGATTATGGAGCTTTGATGAGTTATCAAAAACTCACACTTTTCCCTCTAAGGGCTGCCGAACCTCTTGTCCCTCTCTCTCTAGTTGGTTCTTATGTTAGCTAAATGGAAGGGATGAAAGAGAAAGAAAACAAGATAACTTGTTATTAGATTAGATATATGATTAATACTTCTCTTCTTTTCCACAAACCAAACCACCCATGTGGCTTCTTTTCTTCCTCAAAACCCATCCGGCCATGTGGCCTAATATTTCTCCCACTCATTCTCTCTCTTTCTTTTCCTCTTTCTCTTTCTTCTCTTCTCTTTCTTCTCTTCTCTTTCCCTTATCTTCTTTTCTTCTTATCTTTTTCCTCTCTATCTTATCCGGCCATGTGGCCTTATCTTCTCCATATTTCTCCACTAATTCTCTCTCTCTAGTAATAATCATTACATAGCATGTGGATTATTATTGAATCATGTGGCTCCTTAAATAAATGACACCTAGCTAAGTTTGTAATTATCTTTTACAAACTTGAGGCTTAGCATGATGACATGCACTCCCTTCTTTTTCTCTCCAAGTATATCCGGCCAAGTGGCCTTATCTTGCCCAAGTCTTGCTTAGATTTTTATGGCTTTTACTTTACTTACCAAATGACCATTATGTCCTTTCATACTTGGATCAAGTTTTGGGCTTCTTAATTTATTGATTGGGCTAACACTTGGGCCACCATAATTAATCTCTTTGGACTTCCTAGCTAAAATGTTTGGGCCATAAAATTAATATGATCCATTACACTAAATTTCATCTTACCCTACTCATTTCATTAGGGTTTTTATGTACTCAAGTTAAATATAAATTCTTACCCAAGTACACTTAATTTCTTAACCCAATTAGACTTACATTAATTAGGTTATAAAATTAATTAACCGAGATGTATAAAATAAATCTCTTAAAATTAGTATATATTTTATATACCATAATTCTCTCATCCCATAACCCTTAAGTTATTTAATTCTTCATTCCTAATATATAATTAGGATTACACTAGTTTCTTTTATTTGTCATCACATAATATTCGTATTCACTTACTCCCATAATCATTAAATAAATTATGACATGCTCCACAAATCTCTTAGATTAGGTCACTTGTATATATTTAAATACTAGAACCACCAATTAACAATAACCATTTAGGTTATTAAATTCTCATACATAATTTAAATAACTTATTCAAGTTATACAATTCATATTGTATACTTAAATTTAATTTCCTCCTCCTCTCCATAAATTGTTTTTAAACAATTATTTATATATTAAATATATAATTTAATATATTCAATCATTTATTCAAATATGAATTTAATTTACTAACTACTTTGATACCCATATTCATATCTACATATTGGATCTCATCTCATATTTTAGTTTTACATCATTGGTATAATATTAAATATTATATCATTATCCATATAACATCATATCATAACATATTTCACTTCTCACTCTAATTTTGACTTTTCTCCATAAAAAGTCAACTGTTGACTTTGACCAAAAGTCAACCTTTACACATTTTGTGTTTACTGTCCATTCTGACTAATCTTGACGTTGCGGACGCAACCGAGCAGTCCATGCTTCAAAATTCTATCTCTAACTCAAATTTTGAGTTTTAAATTACTCCCTTCTTATTGTTAATCGTATTAACTAACGACTTTATACTTATTCAAATTCTTATTTGCCAGTCAAGGCCAACGTTCAAGCTATGTTAATTACTAACATAGTTTTATCTTGATCCTTATATCAATAACTTAATTCATCATTCCTCTTGCTAAAATATATATAGCACCTTACTAAGTATATATATTTCTATACATATACTCATCTTCGTTTAACCTTATAACATTTCTTCATGTGAAATCTTATCTCCTTACTAAAATTTCCATATGTACTTATATAACATTTCTTAGACTATTCAGTTCACACCGAATTTACAGGTATCGTAATACCTTATTCTCGATATTCCTTCAAGTACATATTAATTCATTTCTAGGGTTTTGAAATTTTGTAACCCATATTTCTTTATTCTCATTCAATTAAGAAACCATATAGGTTCTTAAAAAATTTGAAATCTTTAAAATTTCTTCACAGAAACGGCAATTCCATACACTTATTTTCTGTCTAGGTTAATGTTATAACCTTTAATCCATCATTTTAGGATTTAATAATTATCTAAATTCTCGGGTTGTCACAAGGAGCGATGAGGGATCTTCAAATCTACAAACAATAGATTATACCTTCTTATCTTCTTTTATCTTTATCTTTTAATGCGTATTCAATTGTGGATTCTTAGTTTTAATTCAATAATCATGAACTAATTCTTTATTTGAGATTACAATGGATCTTATTGTGTAGTTTATTTTAATATGCTTCATTATCAATTATTATGTTCTATTATGAGAATTGTCTATTGTGATTTGGACATAATTATTTAATTGATTGGCCATCAATTACCGTGATAATCTATATGAACTCGAGAGATGAAGTTTAGATTTAGATCTGATCATGATAGCATGTGTTTGTGATTTCTGTATAGATGGAATTCATGATTCCTGTTTAGGATAGAGATATGCATTTACGCCATATGTAATCTTATAGAGAATTTGTGCTTTAAATCTTTTTTAATTGTAATTCACATAGAGATATAGTGGATTAGTTAATTAGGGTGTCTTGCTTAATTCTATCATCTGTGGATTTAAGTAAGTATGGGTATTATGCATCGAGAGGTGGTTTTATCTGCTTTAGTGTTCTTGATTAACAATTCAGGATAGAAAATAATTGATGAGAAGTGTGTTAACTTAAATGAAGCAATAAGTGAAGTTGTGATCTTAAATCTCCGAAATCAGATTTTTAATTAGTGATAATTAGAATTAGTGTAATTAAATAATTTAATTTATATAATTTGAAATTTATTTGTTTAAATATGATTGAGTTGGTTACGGGTTAGTACTTGGTGAATTTGTATTAAATAATTTCTCGTGGGAACGATACTCTACTTTCACTTTATTACTTGTTGACCACGTATACTTGCGTGTTGTGCATAACTAGATTTTACCCAACAAGTTTTTGGCGCCGTTGCCGGGGAATTAGTTAATATATTTTTGTCAATATTTGCTTCAATCAAATTAGTCTTAATTTAAACATTTTTTTCTTCTTTTTTCTTTTTATTTAATTCTCTTTCTATTTTTCTTTCTTTTCAAGTACCATGGTGGAATTTAATTATCAATGGCCGTAAACGAGAATGACTCAGCCATGGGGAGCGGGGATTGATGGTCTCAATGCATTTTTTGTATTATCAGCGCAGCTTGAGACACTTTCGAGGAGGTTGGACGTTGTTAAAGCTCAACGTAATCGAAGGATAGCAGTTAATTGCAATTATTGTGCTGGTAATCATCCGAGTCATCAATGCACCGTTAGTTTTGGGCTGGGACAACACGGTGGTGAATACCTTAACGATTATACATATGCTAATTATCATCAAGTTTGGGGGTATCACCCGGATTCGTCATGGAGCTATACTTATGAAGACCAATACTACGCTCCAAATCCAACATACACACCAGAATTTTCACGTCCACCTCAATTGCCACAAGAAGAAAAGCCAAATCTAAGGGATGTAATATTGAAGGGCATAGCAAACCTAGAGGAGACGAGGATTAGCCAAGAGCTGTCAACCCAAAATTTTAATAATCGAATGGAACAAATCGTCACTACCTCAACCAATGGTCCTCAATACATGGCTTCCGAGACTGAAATAAAAAATTCAAGGCTAGAGGAATTATTATCCAAGTTCGTAGCATCAATTGAGGAGATGAGGATTAATCAAGAACAGTCAATTCAGAATCAAGAGATATCAATTCAAAATCTGCAGAACCAGATGGATCAAATGCTCAAAGCCTTGAACAACTGTCCTCAAAATAATTGGTGTTATTACGAGGATTCCGAGATTGATGAAGTGCCCGAGCCAAATCTACAACTGGATGAGACACGAGATGTTGAAAAAGAGGAGATAAGTGGGGATAATGAAAATAAGGTCGGTGAAGAACTAACTATGAGTACCAACGAGGATGAGCCGATGTTGTTAGTGCCCCAAGTGCCTTCTCCACCAAAGTTCAAGGATCCGATTAGATTTGCAAAACCATGCTCACTTGTTAGTCATGTCGTCGACAATACTCTTTGTGACGTAAAAGTGAGTACAACTTCGAAGCCATGGTGCGATGAGCTGGAGAAGATAGAAGAAGAGATTGTTGTGTCTGACAAGCTTCAATGCTAGAATCTATTCGTAGACACAATGGAGAAAACACCTAGATGTTCAACATTCTCAAATGTGATCTTATCTAAACAAAGCATGCTAAGTGACTTTAATGCAATGGCTATCACAATTGGGAACCTACCAAAAGCTACATTATTTTCGATGGATGGAGGGTTCCTCAACTTTTGAAGAGGAATTGGATAGCGTTGACCAGACAAAGTCAGGCTGAAAGACTATAATTCAAGCGCTAACTGGGTGGCAACCCAAGAATTTTTTATATTTATATGCTTTACTAGTTTATTTAGTAGATAGGAATTAATTTGCTTATTAAGTTCTCTTACCAATCCATGTGCTATTCTAATCCATGTTGTCTCTCTTTATTGTAGGTTCAATGGACATGCAAAAGATTATGAAAAGGTTATTCAAGTCCAATTCAAGTGTGGTGCCTAATTTGTTCCATGTGCCTAACCTATTCTCCAAACTTAGCGGACAAGGAGAAGGATTGCTATATTTTCAGGGAAGTCCTCTTCTTTACTTTTTTCTATTTCAGCTATTGAGGATAATGTCTAGTTTAAGTTTGGGGGGCAGTGTCGTATTGCATATAGTTAGTTATTTGCATTGTAGTTTGTATAGTTACATTTAGTTTTTTGAAAAAAAAATTGAAAACTTTTAAAAATAGTAGTTAGTTTACTATGTTTATTTAGCATTTAGTACATCTTGCATGCGTCCAGCTGTTTGATATTTAGAGTTTGTTTTGGCCAATGATGAGATTAGAATTGGGTAGAGAAGTACAGTACTGAATATTAGAGCTTTGATATGATTTCTTGTTCTGAATTGAGTCTTTTTCTGTTTAAAACTGGTATAATAAGGATAGCACAGTAAAAATAACTTGTTGATTGATTGAGTTTAAATTGATACATAATGGGATTCTAAAGGATAATGCTAATTTGAATGAAAGAATGACAAGAATAAGTAGTGATGGCTAAAGTTAGACAAGAACCTAAGTTTGGGGGGAATATTTAGGGTATATAAGCTATAAAAAAATAAGAAGAAAAATAAAAAAAAAAGTATGAATAAATACCATGGCTTGCTTTTCTAGTTTTGTGGCCTTTGTTACTTGAGTAAGTAAGCCCGAGGGGATTGTCTTTACACCTAGCACCCTAAGGTCTTAATGGTATGGGAGTCGTTGGTCGAAAGCTCGTTAAGGTAGCATTGAAAAGCCTAAGGGAGTAAGACATTGCATAGCTATGTGTATATAAACCAAAAGAAAAAAATGAATAAAACGGGAAATAAGAGCAAAAAGCCCCCGTAGATGAAAAATAAAACATAAGTATCCCATGTTGACAATTGATATTGGTAATTGTTTGATTTTAGTTGGATCTATCTTTTTTTTGGATTTCTTGAGTTTACACTATATAGTGCCTTCGAAGAGACTTAATATGTGTTAAATTTGATTTTATATCAATTAACATTGTTGTGAAGCACACACGCACTATATTAGTGATAACAGTTTAAGATTTGATGATTGAGTGGAAAATTATTGATGAGTTTTGATATGATGTATTAGCATGTTTACTTGAATTATCTAAAGGTTTGTTGAATAGACTTGTTTCTGTCATTACTACTGGATTCGTAGGCATGTAGATTAGAAGCATTGCATAGCATTGTTGTTTTGTGTTTTTGCTTGAGGACAAGCAAAGGTTTAAGTTTGGCGGTATTTGATAAATAGGTTTTGTACCTACTTATCCGGTATATGTTACTTGAATTAGATGTTTAATCTCATGCTTCTTAGTTACTTTTCATGCATTTTGTGTTCGTTTTGTAGATTATATGCTTGGGAGATGTGATTGCAAAGAATTAGTATGAAATTGCAAAGAAAAGCAATCCGGACATCATTTGGGCTTTCATGTTCATTTCATGTTTTTGGATTGGATTACATTATAGAGCTTCTTCTTAGCTTTCTAGAACAACTTGAATCATTCCAATCAGAGTTTGGATGCAAGAGTTATGACATTTGTACCAACGGACGTCGAATGTCACTATTTCGGGTGGTCATTTACATGGCAGCCACTTCAGAGCCACTTTCAATATTTCTCTAGTCCTTATTTCGAAAAACTCAAAGCATGAAAGTTGTAGATCAATGTCTGCTCTTTCCGGAACATCTCGAATCATCAAAATCGGAGTTCAGACGAAGAAGTTATAGCCATTTTCCCAAAGGACATTAGAGCAGAAAATGTTCCTTCACAAAACCGCCGCCAGGGTGGGCATGCCAGCACAAAACAGGCCCCTAGCCCGCCGGGGTGGGCCCTTTTCAAGCCTAGACCCCCGCCAGGTCGGGGGTATGCCCAGAAAATGCGAATTTTTGTCAAATTTGAGTCCGGGAAGGATTGTTTCGATCCGATTGACTCAAGGACTTCCAAGATGACTTAAAGACATGTAAAGAGACTTATAAAAGGAGGAGAATCACAAGGATTAGGGGAGAAATTAGACTAGAGAGAGGATTCCATTAGATTAGATTAGAGTAGAATAGAAGAAAACACTAGTTCTTATGAGATTTAGAGATTGAAGCGACTTGGAGACCATTGAAGATTCAAAGTAGGAGCAAGGAGGGAGCTTCAAATCTACAGACAATAGATTATATCTTCTTATCTTCTTTTATCTTTGTCTTTTAATGTGTATTCAATTGTGGATTCTTAGTTTTAATTCAATAATCATGAACTTATTCTTTGTTTGAGATTACAATGGATCTTATTATGTAGTTTATTTTAATATGCTTCGTTATCAATTATTATGTTCTATTATGAGAATTGTCTATCGTGATTTGGACTTAATTATTTAATTGATTGGCCATCAATTACCGTAATAATCTATATGAACTCGAGAGATGAAGTTTAGATTTAGATCTGATCATGATAGCATGTGTTTGTGATTTCTGCATAAATGGAATTCATGATTCATGTTTAAGATATAGATATGCCTTTACGCCATATGTAATCTTATAGAGAACTTGTGCTTTAAATCCTTTTTAATTGTAATTCGCATAGAGATATAGTGGATTAGTTAATTAGGGTGTCTTGCTTAATTCTATCACCTGTTGATTTAAATGAGTATGGGTATTATGTATCGAGAGGTGGTTTTATCTGCTTTAGTATTCTTGATTAACAATTCAAGATAGAAAATAATTAATGAGAAGTGTGTTAACTTAAATAAAGCGTTAAGTGAAGTTGTGATCTAATATTTAATTAGTGATAATTAGAATTAGTGTAATTAAATAATTTAATTTATATAATTTGAAATTCATTCGTTTAAATAAGATTGATTTGGTTACGGGTTAGTACTTGGTGAATTTGTATTAAATAATTTCTCATGGGAACGATACTCTACTTTCACTTTATTACTTGTTGACCACGTATACTTGCGTGTTGTGCGTAACTAGATTTTACCCAATAGAAATCAAAAGAGAACTACTCACCAGCAGAAACGGGTAAAATCCTAGCCAAGCCTCGGTCAAGCCCTGCGAACGCATGCGCATTCCCCTGAGGAAGTAGGCAAAGGTGTAGGAATCCCAATCATACTCTCCAAAATGGTCCACCTTCCTCGTGGCGCTGATCAAAGCGAATGACACCATAGAAGAGTTATCTGTTATAAAACAACCCTGATGATAACCAGGAACAATCGCCGAAGAATGCGATCCCTGACTTTAACATCAGCAGGCATGAGCTCACTCACCAGCCCACTCATAGCATCTATGCTCAAAGGACCCGTACGGATGGTCCTACCCTTGAGCGCCTCAGCCAGAACTCCCAACAAGGATCTAACGGTAGTCGGGGTAATATTCGCCGTACATGGTACTGGCGCCCTTCCAAACTCCATACCGGTGATAAACTGCCAATCCATCAGCATCATCATCACCTCACAGTCCAACAAATGGAGAGATTGAGTCTGGTGAAACCAGTGCTCAGACAATGCCCTGAGGTAACCCCAGGGACAACGGCGGGGTAGAATAGAAAAGAACGCCCCAAAGCCCCAATCATGCACTATACCTCAGTAATCTGGATGCAGAGCCTGATACAGGGAGTGTATGCTGAACCAGTTCCCTCAAGGCTGTGTAAAGCTGGGAACCTGCATCACATACAAATCAATGTCAAAATCATTGCTCCTCCTCAATAGGAAAAAGGAAGATCAAATCCATCTGTTACCTCATTTGCATGCAAGTAAACTGAGGGGTGGCGACTCAAATCCCCCGGAAGATCTGGAATAGCCACCTGAATGCCTGGGAAATCCCTACGGGGAATATGAGTAGCAGGAGCTGGAGCCGCTACCGGTACATCCTCCTCGTCCTCGACATCTGGCACATCAACCCGGATAGGAAATATCACCGCCTTCGCCAAACGACGAGGCTGTCTAACTGAACGGGATAGACGCACTTCGGAAGCCCTCCTCCGTACACCTGAAGTGGTCCTGCGAGAACTACTCGGCTGATCCGGATCTATAATATCTGGACAATAAGTCTCCAAATCACCTCAGAAAGGGTGTGGTATTTTCTAACCTGGAGCTTTTCAAAATGCATTTTATGACTACATGCATGCATGCATTATTTTAACATATGTCTACAGTAGAGTTAAAAATGCATAACTACTCAATGCCAACATTTTGGGAAAATTTTGCCATAGTTTCCTCTATAAATAGGTCTATCCACATACACATAGGCATGACTAGGTGGCCATTCAGTAGCACACCTGCCCACGGTCATATACATACTACATGCATTAAAAAGTCAAAGTCATCAATCTATAAGGGTAGTCTAATTACCAGGATTACTTTGTATTACCACCTTTGCTCATTTGTCCTCAAATATGATAAGAAATAGCAGAAAAAAGGTGTCAATTTGACTGTTTCAAAAGTCAAATTTTTTCACATCATTATGTTCAGCATGGTTTAATACTAACATTTACTATGTTGAATATTTTTTATCAAGATATATGAGCATGCATATTCACTATTATGTGTTTAGACGCATTTCATATTAAAAGTCATTTTCTAACGGATAAAAATTGGAAAAGAAGACATGCATACGTTACCAAGACAGTGTAGAACACTTGTACGGTGACAGAATTTGTAGAAAGACGCCCGAACTCAGCTGATCTGAAGAAGAGCTCTTAGATTTCCTTCGCGGTGCAACTTGAAAATGACTTATGAAAGCAACCTGCAGGCTTAATGTAGCCACGGTTGGCCACAGGTCCATCTGTGGCTGTAGCAGGAGTACCTACGGCTATCCTACATGGGTTCCACCCCTTTGTCTTGGTCCAGTTCGAGTTGGAAAGGAGTTCTCACAAGCTAAAAAAGTCAAATCAGGGATAAAAATGCTACGCGATTGAGTAGAATAGCCTGAAATCCTGGTTTTCCTAGGCCAAACTGTGGCTTTCATATCATTCATTGGTATTCACCCAAACACGAGGTATGCTATACCGATGATCTCAGTAGTTGCAAATCACACTCGGTAATACCTCACAAAGGTCTGATGCCGTCAGTTTGGGGTCGTAATTCCAAAGTACAGATCCCCGGTGGGGGCATCACCCATTCTCAAGTACAGATCCCTGGCGGGAGGATCACGCATTCTCAAATACAGATCCCCGACGGGGGCATCACACATTCTCAAGTACAGATCCCAGTGGGGACATCATGCATTCTCAAATACACATCCCCGGTGGGGGCATCACGTGTTTTCATATGTCGAAGTACATATCCCCGGCGGGGGTATCACACATGTTTATCTGCCCAAATACAGAGTCCCCGGCGGGGGTATCACACATTTTCAGTCGTTGATGCATATGTCAATGAAGGTCAAGCAACCTTGACTTCACTTTAGTCGATGGCAGTTAAACCCATCAAAGCGTCGAAAACCATCCGATGATTTTCAGTCGTTGATGCACATGTCAACAAAGGTCAACCAACCTTGACGTTATTTCAGCTGATGGTAGTTAAACCTGTTGAAGCATCGAAAGCCATTCGATGATTTCATCCGTTGATGCACATGTCAACGAAGGTCAAGCAACCATGACATCACTTCAGCCGTTGGCAAGTAAATCCAACGAAGCATTGGAAGCCGTTCGATGATTTCATTAGTTGATGCACACATCAACAAAGGTCAAGCAGCCTTGGCATTTATCCCCAGCAGGGATTTCATCCGTTGATATACATATCAGCGAGGGTCAGGCAACCCTGACGGCACAGACTGTTGGCAGTAACTCCAACAGAGCATCCTCATCGGGGATGACCGATGATGGGATATGCTATACACATCTTCAACAGATCAAATGCACCCACACAGAGTCTTTTGTACATGATAGATACGTCTGTTCTCGGTAGAAGTCAAGGGGAGCCAGCAATCATCCCACCATGTTGGAGAACAATCCAACAAACCACATGCATTTGCATCATGCTACTACACATCGCATCATGATTATCTTGTTACATTTCAAGTGTCTAGGATTCTTTATCCTATCTATGCCATTGCATTACATGAATATGATAAAGAGGGGCATCTGTAGACGCTCGAAATTTTCTGCATACCTGTTACTAACATTGTAGGGGGGCAAAATTGTCTTTCAGAGATAACCCTGGAAGACAGTTCAGTTCAATCCTGGAAACAACCCTGGGATATTCAGTATTACCATCTCGGAGATAACCCCAAGATATCCAGCTCAGACCCGAAAATACCACCAGAAGTTTTAACCTCAACCCTGAAAATAACATCGAGAGTTTCAGTTTCAACCTCGGAGATAACCTCAAGGAGTGCAGTTCAAATACCGAAAAATACACTAGAGAAAACCGTTTCATCTCAGAGGTAACCCTTAGATACTCCGTCTCAGCCTTGGAAACAACACCGAGAATGATAGTATCAACCTCGGAGAAAACCCTGAGGCATACAGTTGCAGTTCCGGAGATAACCCCAGAAATGCTTATTTCAAACCTATGCAAACAGCTTCAAACACTCGGCAAAAGCCCCGAGGAACTCATCTACCAAGTTCGGAGATAACCCTGGGAAGTCAGGCATATCTCAGAAATAATACTGAGGACGGTCAACACCTACAGCAATCCAATCTCAGAGATAACCCTGAGCAACGACCGCTAAAATAGCTCAAACCGAAGATAAACCCGGTGAAGGGCAGGACCGTTATTTTGCCATCTCAAACCCACATTGCGCCTTCTTAATAACAACATACATACATTTTACATAGCATTATCTTACAAGAACCAAAGAGCGCCAATCTAGAGTGACTACTGCACAAGACAGCACACCAGATAGAATTTGAAGCTTGAAGAGAGAAAAGGCTAAGAAGACCTGTCCAATTTGCTCTGTACACACTATAAACTGAGTGCTTTCTCATTTTAAATATTTGTGAGCTTATATATTGCTATATTTTTACCGGCGAGAGCCGAGTGTTTATACATTTAAAGCTATAGAAGTCTTCTTTGGCAGTCCACTGTAAGCCTTCTTACACATTTTAAAGCCTTTCTCTTCATCTTTGCACACAACGTTCTTCACGTTGAGAGTCGTGTTGTGTGTATGCCCTGACTTCGGTCCGTGGCTTTTATTTCTTTTTGTATATATATTATATATATATATATATATATATATATATATATATATTTATATATATGGACTAACATTATCAAGTTATGTCTCGATTGAGCCTGGACTCACGTCTAGAGCGTTTATTTACTTTTATATATGTATATATACTTATATATATGAACTGTTGTCGAACTCTATTCGATGAACCTGGATTTTATATCCGGAGCGTTTACTATATATATATATATATATATATATATATATATATATATATATATATATATATATATTTCTGTCAGGCCTGGAGTTTACTTCGTGGCCTTTTACAGCTTTCTTTACATTTCGTCCCGGCTAGAGTTTACTTCGTGGCGATTGATCGTTTTTACTGCTTTCTTTACATTTCGTCCCGCCTGAAGTTTACTTCATTGCGGTTGATCGTCTTTACAGCTTTATTTACATTTTTGATCCCCCATGGAGTTGCTTCGTGGTGGTTGATCGTGTTTTTATTGCTTTATTTACATTTCTGATCCCCCATGGAGGTGCTTCGTGGTGGTTGATCCTATCTCTATATATATATTTAGGGCTTTTATATATTTACATTTCCGATCCCCCATGGAGGTGCTTCGTAGTGGTTGATCATGTCTATATATATATATATATATATATATATATATATTTACAACTTTTATATATATAACTGCTTATAGTTTTCATATAAATTGCGGCATCATGTGAGCCTAGGAATCATGTGATCACAGGTTCAGTCTACTGAATCTATATTCGGTTCTCGTGATGGACATTTTCAGCTATAAGCAGCTTGTAAATTTATTCACGGTGTTTGGATTTCCTTAGATGGCTCCCATGCCCATGAGGAATTCAGCAATGCTTTATATATTATTTTCTCGAAGATGGTTCGCGTCTTGAAAATAAAAGCAATCCAGCCGAACATTTAATAAAATGGAAGTATCAAAAGGTCTCAATTACTACGAACATAAGGGTTTGAAAAACCGCTTTTACAAAACATCACTGCTATATCTTGTTTCAAATTGAATTTTTACATAAATTCAAACCCTGTGTATATAGGTGCGAACAAGGCCTCACACTACTTCCAAATAATAGCACATTGACCCACACACACACACATATTCATATAACAATTTCTTGAAAAGTGGCGGTCACCGTGGTAACACGGATGTCGGGGGGTGCCTAACACATTCCCTCCGCATAAGCAAGTCCCCGGACCCTAATGAATCTTGGTTTCACAGACCTGTTAAACAGTGTCACATCATTAGCTAGGTCAATGTGTAAACCTTTTCGGTTGTGTTGGTACAACTAGTTAAAAAACCAACCGGTGACTCTTACAGTCAAATTGTCGACATATAAATGTCGGACCTTTTCATAACTTGTTTTTTCAAACAAATCTCACCTAACATGAGAACACCAAAGAACAAGAACAGAAAAGGGACAAATAAAAATCCCGACGTCGTCAGTATCTTATGTATAATGAATTACATTTTGACTTATTCCTTAAGACCCTTAGGGTATATCAAAGGGCATGTTTGAGTGTAATAAGTTATATAAGGAGATAATAAATGATCAATAAAGAATGCTTGAGTTGTGCATTTGGGAAATACATATAATTAAATAAAATAAGACTTGACAGTAATTTCATGTCTTATATATAATTGAGACATTGTTTGGTGAAAGGATTGAACTATACGGTAACTATTTACTCAAAGGTTCTTTTATGATTAATGTTAAAATCTATATTATCTGGAAAGTCGTTGATCGCTAAGGAGGCTTATCCTTATTGTAGAATAAATATTATTTATTTAAATAAGTTAATAGTTTAATTTATTTATTTAAATGAGATTAGAATTGTTCTAATTGATTTATTCATAACCGGTTTAAAATAGAGAACCTAAAGGGTCACACCATAAAATAAAGAATAATTATTTAAGAAGTTAATGGCATAATTATAATAATATGTTAAGTGTATTTAATTTAATCTATGGTGATGAAGTAAATTAAATAGCTTAATGTTTATTATTTAATATTTGGAAATATTAAATATAAATTAATAGGAGGAGTCTTAATAATATTATTACAATTATTATTATTTTAATTTCTAAAGGAGTTTGAGAATTAATTTAATATTAGTACTCTCATTTATTCCTAATAAGATTAGGAGGCAAATTAATTAAAAGAGTTTAATTAATTATCCCAATAAAATTAGGGAGCCTAATTAATTAAAGGAGTTTAATTAATTAAATAATACTGAAAGTAGTATGCATATAAGCTAAACATGTATGATGATAAAGCATATACTTTGTAATTAATCTTATTTATTTATTAATAAAATTATTAATTTACTAAAGGCATTTAATTTATCTACATGGTATTGTTTTAATAATATGTGATAAACCTATAGTTTTAAGCAATTCTTTTAGAATCATGATGCGATCATGTAAATGAGATCTTAATTCTTAGATAGCTTAAAAACTAAAATTTTCCCAATCAATAGATTAATAAAAAGGGGATTAGTGAATCCGGATAAATTGGTACATGTAACGCCCCGAAATCCGGTTTATCTTCACACCCAAATTCCGTGCATCACGAGTACATCTCCTTCTATACAAACATCATTATATAGTTAAATATAACCACATACATTCTTAAATCCCAAGTTCTATTACCTTGTAACCTCGTTCATTACAAATAATGACAATTACATTATTATTTCCATCTTACAAGAGTGACTTTTATCCGCCACCAAGGATACATAATAGTTCATTAAACTATTTACATTTCAAGTCTTGGTTTGATCTTCACGCTCATTCATATACTGAATGGCACTTCGTCTGAAAACCGGTCAGCTTGATCTTTATAGGATCCTTAAGTTCTTCTACTCGTACGCTGAAAATATTTTTCATTTAAAGCAAGTGTGAGCATTCAATTGCTCAGCAAGTCATAGCAGTTGAATAAACAACCTCAAGAATTTAAACATTATTTTAAAACTTCAATAACCGAAAAGGTTATGAAGCAGCTTGAATAATAGGAATAATCTCGATTCCTATCATTTTAAAACATTAGTCACATTCACTTTGAAATACTTTCATTCTTCTACCTTTTTCATACACATCCTGTCCGGCTAGAATCATTAGCACATACTTAACAATAACGGTTCATGTATAAATAGAACAATTTCATATAGAACAGTTCAATCACAGAACAATTCATCTCACAGAAATACCGAAGTGTTAAAATTGTGGCACAAGACCTCATACATTTTACCACCTTATACAAATATCACACATTTACACATAGATAAAAATTCTCACGTTCAACATATGAGAAAGTTCAAGAAACTAGCATTCGTTTAAAATATGAATGAAATTAGGAAACTTACCTTATGCACAACTACCGTTTATAGTTTACGCTGAACTGCTCATCGAAATCCTTATATATCACATAAGGAATACATACACCAATTAGTTATATACTTGACTTACGCATTCGTTAAACTTAACCTTACTCCATATGATTTGTGTTTATAACTTTAGTTCACGTAACCATCTTTCTTTATCATTTTACGGCGTTACGACATACGAAGATGTCTTAACTCATGCTATCATTATCTTTGATGATTTATATTCTTATCCTTTTCTCATAACCTTTCTAGGACTTAGCACACATCGATCTCTACTAATAGTCCATATGATACTCTGAGTGATTTCCCACAACCAACCAACAAACTAGTTTCCCGTCTCATCTAAACTGTCTTTCACAGTGAGTTAGATCAGTTGCCAGTTTCATATATACCTATGTTCTCTGAAAGAATTATTTAGCCCAGCTCCCATATGTCAATTATTAAAGATTATGATTGTACCACAACCTAAACTTAGCTTAACTTACCGAACCATTAAAACTATAACGTTAGTTAAGTTGATTTCTCGTTCCTTATGGCTTTCTGGCAACAAAATGTCATACCTCAGGATTTATTTATTATCGTCTTATTCATACAGTTTTTAATATGTTAAGAGCGATCGTTCAATGCAAATACTATGCGTTCATAGCGTTAAGCATGTTATACTACCTTATTCATATCTTATAATGTCCGGTTCATTCGACTCGAAACATCATCCCAGTTGTTATTACTAACTCGACTTCTTAACATTATATGACATTGTCATTAATTCAGTTTCTTCACCGTTCACAGGTTTAATCATTATTATTCATTACCTTACGGTCAAATCATGCACTGTATGTAGGTTCTACCAGTTTAATATTTGCGTACACTTAACCCTCATCTCTTAACATCTAAGGAATCACAATCATAGTAATCCCACACATTCGTTTTATCGCAACTACTGTCCCCGAATATTGGTTACGTATTTTGAGTTTACATTATTTGTCTTTTAATCCCGTTCAACCTTTACTAAAGGTTTAACTCACTTGATTAAGTGTTAAATTACGTGAACTATATGTTCATTATCTTTTCTTACACTTCCCCCAAGAGTTGAGAATTTAAAAGCTCTTCTTTGGGTTTTACACTGCACCGGCGCTGCGGCGTCAGTTCTTTCTTTATTTCTCGCACTGCAGTGCCACTTAGCAATGATTGGTTGCCCGAGTTGGCACTGCGGTGCCGCCTCCCAAGGCTTAACTGGCACTGCGGTGCCAAGCATAAAACTTTGAAAATTTTTCTAAGTCATCGAAAATGTTTGAGACGCTTACTTCACAATCTCATAACTTATTCGTTATAACTCGGAACAAGGTCGTTCCAAAGCTATTCGCTTCCTTATCTTACGTAATTTAACTTCCCTTGGACAAAAATTCTTTCTGAATCCGTTAACATGTCATTCAATTAGCTTAAATTTAATCCTTTGTTTGCTTTACGTTCATCCGTAATTCGGTCATTCGAACCCGGAATTCGTTCGTTCTTGAGTCCACGACTCACATTTTCTACGTTTTCTTACATTCTTATGAAAACCTACTCCTTTGGATTCATTTACATACTTTCTACTTTTCGTTTGTCTTTTACAAAATTTTTGTCATAACTTCGTTATAGCTAAGTTTAATCCGTTCTTCATGAACGTTTCTATCATTCCTAACCAAGTAATAAGCAACTAACTTATACGCGATGGTTTTAAACTTGTCCATCAACAAGTTTTAACTACGATGGTTTTAAATTTGTCTATCAACAACGTTCTTCGTGTTCTTCGCGTTCTTCGTTAGTTCTTCATTTTTAATCCATACTTTGATTATGATTTCACTTTTTCTTAGAATTTTGGGTTATAAAACACCATTCCTTACTTATTTCATCAAATTGTTCAGATTATTCATTCGGATCGTTCAAATTTATTATGAAATTTATACTTCTTTAAGAAATTTATAAACTAAACTTCTAATTCTTATTTCTTCATTTTCTCATGATTTTCACCATATGAAATCATTCTTAACATCTTCTACCTATATTATTATTAAGCTATATGATTTCATATAAAACTTCAAGAAAATTTATATTAGGCTAGGTTTTGGATTACCTTTCTTCTTTAATATTCTTCCGTTGGACAAAGTTTGTACACGAGCTAGCTTTTCCTCTTCCTTTTCCTCTTCATCCGAACTCTCTCTCTCTCTCTCTCTCAAGTGTTGGTGATTTTTCAAATCACCAACAAATGAGTTAAGGTTCTCTTTTATAGAAAACTAAGGCTAGGGGTAAAATAGTCATTTCGCACCTAAAGTTACTATTCATACCTCCTTACTATTCACGAAGCTTCTCTTGGAAGCTTCGTGGTTTCGTCTTTCAGGATTTGTCTAACAGTTCGAAAAACTGCGATTCTCGAAATCCAAATATTTTTGGATATTTCGTCTTTCTTTTATAGATTAACTTTTATGCATTCTTCGGATCTTTGAAAAACTAAAAAACACTTTTTGATGATAAGCGTTTTCCTTCATATTTTTTTCTAACGTAGTTAAACGAATGAAAAGTACATAACAGTACTTTTTGTCATTTTTACTTTGTTCAATTTTTGCACGTTTTTCGAGAAAAACTTTTATCGACTAACTTAACTTTTCACAATATTTTATCATCAAATCTTTCGACGGAACGTCATTTCGACAAACCGAACTCTCAGAAAGGCTTAGGTTATTTAAACCCTAACCCTTAGGGTTTCGTCAGGTGAATAACGCATATTTCGTCTTTTTCCTCAGAAATATTTTTGTTCCCGTAATTTTTTTATTTTCGTCTTGAAAATTCTTACTCGTTCAGTCTAGCTCGTAGCCAGAATCCTCCCGTATTATAAACATCCCAGGTTTTAAAACGATTAATAAACACATAACACATAATATTATTAATAAAAATTCATTTTATTAATAACTAATTCTTTAAACTTAACTTCTGGACAATCTAGTTCTCCAGGTTGTCACACTTCCCCCTTATAAAAATTCCGTTCTCAGAATTTCTTAAAACCGCACCTATACCCGGGTCATCACAGTCACCCCCTCTTCACATAATTTTGTCCTCGAAATTTTAGCTTACTATTCTCTTAACTTCTCTTTGAAGAAGTTCTTATCTTTCAAACATTCCCTAATCTTCATAACTTAAAAATTATAAAGTAGAACGAATAAATAGGAATATAAAGATTCCTTTAAAACATTACACACTTTTGCTGAGGGGTCAAATCGACCATGAACTCTTACTAGGTTTAACAGTATTTCACCGTAAACCCTTCTATCACGGTCAATTTACAATCACCAAGAAAGTAAACTACCTCTTTCATACTTAGGTGATCAACCCATCGTATAACCCCATTTCAGGATATGTTCACCTCAGACTTATTCATCAGATTTCGCACCAAAGCAATTTGGTTTGACACAACTTCTCAAAGAAAGCTTGATTTTCTTATAACATGACAATCCATTTGTCTAGCCAAATCAAATAGCTTAGACCATACCAATAAATTGGGTATTAACTTGAAACATTCGTCTAGTCAAATCAATTGACATCGACTACTTATTTAAATTCTTTTACAATACTTCAAAACATCTTATGACGTCATGATACCGTACTGTTTCACATCACGTTGAGGACTTCGTCAGTTTATGACTTCATCATTATACATCATACCATAGCGGGTTGTTGATCCTAAGATCACATCTAACACTAGGTTCAATTGCATTAATAACTCCATCCTTTTACCGTCATTGCATCAAATATACTGATGATATAAAATTTATTTTGATATTTTAAATCAATTTTTGTCTAGCTAAAACAATTAGCATAGACATATAAAGAATCGTTCTTTTAAAATCTATTGGTTCACAAAAATTTGAACCAATCCTTTCCTTTTCAAAATGTACATATCAGCACGATTTCAATAAACTTCGACATCTAGCATAGCTAGATAACTTGGAATATCCTATTTCTCCATCTTCCTTCATTGTCTTACTTGCGATAATACAAAATCTTCTCTAACACCTCCATTTCTAAGTATACTAAAAATAATTTGTTTTCAGTCTAAACATTCCTATACCTTTATATAGTCTATCAACTTACTAAACTTTATGTGTTTAGGAACTTTCCATAACCATATGTGTTTAAGAACTTATCTTTGCAATATGAAATCCAAGAACAAATCAAGGACTATTTATACACTACATAGCATAAAACTATGAGTCACAAACTTTTCATAAGAATGAGTTTTAAGAACTCGCACCTATCTTATCATTCTCTACCTATCAAGTATACACATGAGAAAAGATTCACCTTTCACCATATACATATTGATAGCGCGACACACTATTCCAACGATTATCACTGTAATAAGCTAAGCAGTGGTTATACCAAAGCACAAACCTCTACCCATAACAAAGGTTCATACAACTCAGCTATCACATGAGTTCTCAATTGAAATATTACAACTTCTAACTTCCCCTTACCTTAATACGAATTTTCTTTAATTCTTATGCTATCCTTCACATCTCCATCTGAGTTCTTCTTCCCGTACGACTTTATAGTACCATTCATTTATAACATTAGCTATAAATCATCCATCGTTTAACAGAACATCTGTTATTATGATTCAATATGATCACGTGGTGATCTTCTTCCTTAATTATTTAACTCAACGATTTTTTTATCCTTCTCTCTACTATTATAGTCTTAGGTCATCATACCTAAGGTTTATAACCTATCAGCTCTGATACCAACTTGTAATGCCCCAAAATTCGGTCTATCTTCATACCCGGATTCTGTGCATCATGGGTACATCTCCTTCTATACAAATATCATTATATGGTTAAATATAACAACATATATTCTTGAATCCCAGGTTCTATTACCTTATAACCTCGTTCATTACAAATAATGATAATTACATTATTCTTTCCATCTTACAAGAGTGCCTTTTATCCGCCACCAAGGATATATAATAGTTCATTAAACTATTCTACATTTCAAGTCTTGGCTTGATCTTCACACTCATTCATATACTGAATGGCACTTCGTCTGGATACTGGTCAGCTTGATCTTTACAGGATCCTTAAGTTCTTCTACTCGTACGCTGAAAATGTTTTTCATTTAAAGCAAGTGTGAGCAATTGCTCAGTAGGTCATAACAGTTGAATAAACAACCTCAAGAATTTAAACATTCTTTTAAAACTTCAATAACCGAACAAAGGTTATGAAGCAGCTCTTCATAACAGGAATAATCTCGATTCCTATCATTTTAAAACATTAGTCACATTCACTTTCAAATACTTTCATTCTTCTACCTTTTTCATACATATTCTGTCCGGCTAGAATCATTAGCACAGACTTAACAATAACGGTTCATGTATAAACAGAACAATTTCATATTGAACAGTTCAATCATAGAACAGTTCATCTCACAGAAACACCGAAGTGTTAAAATTATGGCACAAGGCCTCATACATTCTAGCACCATATACAAATATCACACATTTACACATAAATAAAACTTCTCATGTTCAACATAAGAAATTTCAAGAAACTAACATTCATTTAAAATATGAATGAAATTAGAAAACTTACCTTATTCACAACTACCGTTTACAGTTTACGCTGAATTGCTCATCGAAATCCCTATATATCACATAAGGAATACATGCACCAATTAGTCATATACTTGACTTATGCATTGGTTAAACTTAACCTTACTCCTTATGATTTGTGTTTATAACCTAAGTTCATGTAACCATCTTTCTTTATCGTTTTACGGTTTTACGACATACGGAGATGTCTTAACTCATGCTATCATTATCTTTGATGATTTATATTCTTATCCTTTTCTCATAACCTTTCTAGGACTTAGCACACATCGATCTCTACTAATAGTACATATGGTACTCTGAGTGGTTTCCCACAAATAACCAACCAACTAGTTTCCCGTCTCATCTACACTGTCTTTCATAGTGAGTTAGATCGGTTGCCAGTTTCGTATATACCTCCGCTCTCTGAAGGAATTATTTAACCCATCTCCCAAATGTCAATCATTAAAGATTATGATTCTACCATAACCTAAACTTAGCTTAACTTATCCGAACCATTAAAACTATAACGTTCGTTAAGTTGATTTCTCATTCCTTATGGCTTTCTGGCAACTAAATGCCATACCTCAGGATTTATTTCTTATCGTCTAATTCATACAGTTTTTAGTATGTTAAGAGCGATCGTTCAATGCTAATACTATGCATTCATAGCGTTAAGCATGTTATATTACCTTATTCATATCTTATAATGTCCGGTTCATTCGGCTCGAAACGTCATCCCAGTTGTTATTACTAACTCGGCTTCTTAACGTTATATGACATTGTCATTAATTCAGTTCTTCACCGTTCACAGGTTTAATCATTATTATTCATTACCTTGCGGTCAAATCATACACGATTTGTAGGTTCTACCTATTTAATATTCGTATACACTCAACCATCATCTCTTAACGTCTAAGGAATCACAATCATAGTAATCCCACACGTTCGTTTTATCGCAACTACGATCCCCGGATATTGGTTACATATTTTGCATTTACATTGTTTGTCTTTTAATCCCATTCAACCTTTACTAAAGGTTTAACTCACTTGATTAAGTGTTAAATTATGTGAACTATATGTTCATTATCTTTCCTTACACTTCCCCGAGGAGTTGAGCAATTAAAAGCTCATCTATGGGATTTGCCCAGCACCGGCGCTGCGGAGCCGGTTCTTTCTTTATTTCTCTCACTGCAGTGCCACTTAGCAGTGATTGGTTGCCCGAGTTAGCACTGCGGCGCGACCTCCCAAGGCTTAACTGGCATTGTGGCGCTAGGCATAAAACTTTGAAAAAAATTTTAAGTCACGGAAAATGTTTGAGACACTTGCTTCACAATCTCATAACTTATTTGTTATAACTCGGAACGAGGTCGTTCCAAAGCTATTCTCTTCCTTATTTTATGTACTTCAACTTCCCTCAGATAGAAATTCTTTCTGAATATGTTAACATTCCATTCAATTGGCTTAAATTTCATTCTTTGTTCGCTTTACGTTATTAACGTTCTTCGTTCGTTCATCCGTAATTCGGTCATCCGAACTCAAAATTCATTCGTTCTTGAGTCCACGGCTCATATTTTCTA
The DNA here is from genome assembly GCA_016801055.1 of Panax notoginseng. NCBI lineage: Eukaryota > Viridiplantae > Streptophyta > Magnoliopsida > Apiales > Araliaceae > Panax > Panax notoginseng. The sequence goes on along the minus strand of CM029017.1, from coordinate 83,118,347 downwards.
CGTTTTCTTACATTCTTATGAAAACCTACACCTTTGGGTTCATTTACATACTTTCTACTTTTCGTTTGTCTTTTACAAAATTTTAGTCATAACTTTGTTATAGCTAAGTTTAATCCATTCTTCATGAACGTTTCTATCATTCCTAACCAATCAATAAGCAACTAACTTATACGTGATGGTTTTAAACTTGTCCATTAATAACAAGTTTTAACTATGATGGCTTTAAATTTGTCTATCAACAACATTCTTCGTGTTCTACGCGTTCTTCGTTAGTTCTTCATTTTTAATCCATACTTTGATTATGATTTCACTTTTTCTTAGAATTTTGTGTTATAAAATATCATTCCTTACTTATTTCACCGAATCGTTCAGATGATTCATTCGGATCGTTCAAATTTATTACGAAATTCATACTTCTTTAAGAAATTTATAAACTAAACTTCTAATTCATATTTCTTCATTTTCTCATGATTTTCACCATATGAAATCATTCTTAACATCATTTACTTCTATTCTCATTAAGCTATATGATTCCATATAAAACTTAAAGAAAATTTATATTAGACTAGGTTTAGGATTACCTTTCTTCTTTAATCTTTTTTCGTTGGACAAAGTTTACACACGAGCTAGCTTTTCCTCTTCCTTTTCCTCTTCATTTCTCTCTCTCTCTCTCTCTCTCTCTCTCAAGTGTTGGTGACTTTTCAATTCACTAACAAATAAGTTAAGGTTCTTTTTTATAGAAAACCAAGCCTAGGGGCAAAATAGTCATTTAACCCCTAAAGTTACTATTCACACCTCCTTACTATTAACGAAGCTTCTCCTGGAAGCTTCATGGCTCCGTCTTTTGGTATTCGTCCGACAGTTCGAAAAACTGCGATTCTCGAAATCTAAAATTTTTTGGATATTTCGTCTTTCATTTACAGATTAACTTTTACGCATTCTTCGGATATTTTTAAAACTAAAAAACACTTTTTGATGATAAGCGTTTTCCTTCACGTTTTTCTCTAACGTAGTTAAACGAATGAAAAGTACATAACAGTACTTTTCGTCATTTTTATTTCGTTCGATTTCTGCACGTTTTTCGAGAAAAACTTTTATCTGCTAACTTAACTTTTCACAATATTTTATCGTCAAATCTTTAGACGGAATGTCATTTCGACAAATCGAACTCTCGAAAAAGCTTAGGTTATTCAAACCCTAACCCTTAAGGTTTCGTCGGGTGAATAGTGTCTATTTCGTCTTTTTCCTTAAAAATATTTTTTTCTCGGAAAAATTATATTTTCGTCTTGAAAATTCTTACTCGTTCAGTCTAGCTCGTAGCTAGAATCCTCCCGTATTATAATCATCCTAGGTTCTAGAATGATTAATAAACACATAGCACATAATATTATTAATAAAAAATCATTTTATTAATAACTAATTCTTTAAACTTAACTTCTGGACAATCTGATTCGCCGGGTTGTCACAGTACATACGTTGTTTGCTCATTGGATGAGGATGACTGATCTCATGATCATTTGTGTTGAGACACTAAAGCAAGTATGTATGTGCTTATTGGAGAATAAGTTCACTGAACGTTACTCGCTAAGGAATACTTAATGGAGTTTTACTTGCATGTTAATAAGAATTCCTGTAGTGATAGTAGTACAAGTAATCCTTAGACTTGAAATCATCATAGTATCTTGTACATTATGATTTTTACTTTGACTTATTTCTTAAGAACCTTAGGGTATATCAAATGGTATGCTTTGGTGTAATAAGTTATATATGGAGATAATGAATGATCAATAAAGAATCTACTACTTCTAGTAAAAGAAGAGATATGTCCTATATGATTCGATAAATGACAACCCATGAATCCTTGGCCAAGGTGGAATGAAATTAGAAAGTAGTTTCTAATTTACATTCATTAGGAGTTGTGCATTTAGGAATCGAAATAAATATAATTAAATAAAATAAGATTTGACAGTAATTTCATGTCTTATATTTAATTAGGACATTGTATGGTGGAAGGATTGAATTTGTGACACCCCCAAATCCGGGTACTTCAATTCCTAAATGATTTGGTGTTCACTATACAAATATTATATGTTTATCTACCCATAATAAATGAAAACATAAATATATAGAAATAAATCATCTCCTTAAGGAGTTACATCATCTGATATAAATACATCAATCTCAGGTCATACTAACCTTAAATCTTAACTGCGAAAACATAAATAATTAATAGTCTTACATAACATTAACATAAGTCTGAAACATAAATACATAATTATAATGACAACAAGTCTTCATCACTTGTTAATCCTGACCTTGCCTTTGCTAGAAGAAGGCTCTTCGGACCTTTTGTTCTTAACTGCAATGTTATTATTACGCAAGAGTGAGCACGATTGCCCATAAGTATAATAATGAAACAACAATATAATAACATGCGAGTGAATCAAAGACTTCTGGAATAAGAACTTAACTTTTGAATCAAGAATGAATATCAAGAATCAAAAGAACTTCTGAGGGTTATAAGACCTTGAACTGTGTTCTAGGTTATCAAGGGTGTGACGACCCCAAAATAGGTATGCATCACCTATTCTGAGTCGTCAAATACATGGTACAAAATACAAATACAACTTAATTATATAATTGTCGTGTACAATACAACAAAACATAAACATTTGAATACAAATATTTTCTACTAGAGAGTATACAAACTCAAAAGGATTCCTCATTACAATTATTATCACACTATTACATAGAATAGTGAGGACTACTAATGCTATCATCTGGTCCATCACTCCGTTTCCCGACTCATCCCAACTATATTCTCATTTCCTGAAGAGAACAGTGAAAGAAAGGGTGAGCTCAACTAGCCCAGTAAGAAATATTATGACTAAGATAATGCAAAATAAATTATCATTAGTCTTCAACAATGTTAAACTGATAAAATACAATAGACATCAAGTTTAACTACAGTGGATCAAGCAATCCATTAAAAGAGTCAAGTAGAGAATAAAATCTACTATCTTTTATGATTTAAAAGGTTTTTCATGACTTTTATCGCTGAGACTCAGCATAATAAATAATCCACATCATCCCTGCACTACGGCCAAGGATATTCATTAGTATCACAACCAAGGATATTCGTGTATTCATCAATGGTCATGATCATGCCAACAACTATCCATCAATACACTACGAGCCAATGAGGATTTTTACCACATCATTTGTAATATTACGGTCATGATTATGCCGAATAATCCCTGGTCATAATCATACCAAGTACATCTATGCACTACAGGCCACAGATGACTTTCAACATAATATAAACATGAGGATGATGACAATTATATAAGAATTCAATAAAACAAGTTCAAGAATTAATTTATCTAAGAACTAATAACGTCCAAATTGTCAACATGATACTGCATTGTAGAGTTAAATTCAAGAATGCTTAGAAGAATATTTCTATGAAAAGATACTGGATAAAGCGCAAATATCAAGGATATTCCACTAATTTCATGGAGTATAGAAGTCAAAACTTTAACCAACTGAGTATAATAAAGAATAGAATAACAAAAGAAATCACCATGCATGCGGTACTTCGCATAGACAGGTTATTCCAACAGAATAATAATAACGGAACCAAGTCAGGCAAAATTCGCACCGACAGGATGTTCCAACAGAATAATAAAGAATGGAATAACAACAGAAATCACCATGCATGCGGTACTTCGCATAGACAGGTTATTCCAACAGAATGCTAAATAACGGAACCAGGTCAGGCGTAATACGCACCGACAAGATGTTCCAACAGAATAATAAAGATAAAACTAGGTCCGGCATAAAATACATAAACAGGATATTCCAACAGAATAATAAAGAATGGAATAACAGAAGAATTTCACCAAGTATAAGGTAGCCCGCGTATACAGGTTATTCCAACAGAATAATAAAGAATGGAATAACAGAAGAATTTCACCAAGTATAAGGCAGCCCGCGTATACAGGTTATTCCAACAGAATAATAAAGAATAGAATAACAGAAGAATTTCACCAAGTATAGGGTAGCCCGCGTATACAGGTTATTCCAACAGAATAATAAAGAATGGAATGACAGAAGTTCTCTTCATGAATACAAAAGAAATAATACCCCTTACGAGTACAACAAATAATATCCCTTACCATAAAAGAAACTTGATATCAGAGTAGTGAAGTAGCAGAAAACTTTTCTTCTCTCTCTCTATAATTTCTCTCTCTAGAGTTTCAGTGAATTCGTAAGAAAATAATGAAGGAATGAGTTTCTATTTATAGAAAAATGGACTGCATAGTAACTAACTCATAAACGGTCTAGATTGATTTACTTTAATCTGACAGTCCATATTTAAAGCAAAATCTTTTAAATAAAATATAATATATTCTATTTATAATCTAATAAAATAAATAACTTTATAAAAAATTTTACTATGCAAACACTATACATGCACTATGCATAATAAAATATAATATATTCTAATTATTGTCTAATAAAACAGATAACTTTATAAAAGTATTTTGTTTTATATAAAAAGCTTTTCTGTTTTATTACATTAATAATACTAATAAAACAAAACTGAGTGACTTATCACATAAGCATCAATAATCAATATCGTGTGCCACTGTGCAACTACGCGTATTACTGTACTTTTAACACCGGGTGTTTCAACAGTTAACGGTAAAACTTCCGCCGTTATTTTCATAAAGTATTTTTGTCGTTTTCTCAATCCGACAATAATTCCGTTGTGGGGTCCACCAACGATGGTGCCGTCGTACGGATATTCCCCGACAAAAAGAATATTCCCCGACCAATCGAATATTATATAACCACTTACTTACTTTACAAAATTTGTAAATATTACCCACAACTATAACATTACATCAAATCAACACCATAATAAAAAAAATTATTTCGAGAAAATTAAATCTTTATTCATAAAATATGGGGTCTCACAATCTCCCCTCCTTATGTAATTTCGCCCTCGAAATTTACGTACGTACCTGGTATGCCGAATAGGTGAGGATACCTTGACTTCACTTCAAATTCTAACTCTTGAGATATAACCTCTGAGCGTCGAATATGATCCTTCTTATCCAAGATGTTAACACGTATCTTCTCATACGTTAAATCTTCTGCAATCTCGTCTAGTTTTAATTCAATAATGTGGTTCAGGTCGTCCACATATTTACGTAACATCGATACGTGAAAAACGTTATGAACACGCGACATACTTGGCGGTAAAACGAGTCTATAGGCCACAGTTCCTACTCAATCAAGGATTTCAAATGGGCCAATTAAATCGAGGGTTGAGATTTTCTCTCTTCGTCGATTCTTGCTTCTAGAATAATGCCATCTTTAACCTTCTTCTTCACATTCATCAGCTCTGAGTATGTAGCTTAAGCAGCTTTAACTTTATCAATTAAAGTCGATTCTACTCGTATATTCATTATCTTTACGTGGGTTCGTATATTCGCACTTGTAACCGCATACGATCATCTACTCAACGCGTCAGCTACCACATTCGTTTTTCCAGGATGGTATTAGAGAGTATGATAATAATCTTTCAACGGTTCAAGCCAACGTCGTTGCCGCATGTTAAGTTCATTTTGGGTGAAGAAATATTTAATGGTTTAAGAAATGGGTTTTGTACTGGGGTTAATACAAAATTCGATTTCACGCTCTGGGGTAGGCTAAGAAGTCTTCAAGAATACGTCAGGAACTTTATTAATAATAGAAACATCGTTCAAAACTGTGACCCTCATCCAAGAATTGGATAACACGTCGCATTGATACCTATCAACTTGCCATCGTCATTCACGACATCACCTATAGAAAGTCTGGCTTCGGTGCATTCCACACAAGGAAGTCACCAGATAAAGGCTCAGGGCTTTTTACTTATGGCTTGATATGACAATGATTGACTTTAGTGGTTTGGTTGCTTAAATTCGCATAACAGGTTAGTTAGGAATATGAAAGCTCACAACCTTACGAAAAGCATGATGAGTAGTTAACCAATCGATTTCTAAAAATCACATCAAAGACAAGTATTTTCAAAGAGATAAAATCGACAGGTAACGTGAAAGTGTCGATTTGAATTAAACAAGATTTATAAAAGTGGAGGTAACTGTAACATTCCAAAATTTTAGAATTTTAAATGTAATTTATAAATATTTATTAATTTATATAAATATTTATTAGATGTGTTATTGATTAATACATATTTGTATTTGTTTAATTTGATTTAAGTTGGTTAATTATTTGTTAAATAATTAATTAATAAGTTAAGGAAATTATAATTATAGTGATATTTTAATTTGATGGATAATTAGTGGTATTGAGTTATGTGATTAAATAATTTAATTAATAAATTGTTATTTGAATTAATTAATTAAGTATGAAAACTTAATTAATTAGAAGTGTGACAAATAACTATATTATAAGTGGTTATTAAAATAAATTAAAGTAGTTTTAATTTATTTTGCCAAACAAAGCTTAAATATATTAAGTCTTTAATTTTAAAGAGTTTTTGCCAAACGGAGCCTATGGCTTTTGAATTTTTAAATTTGATTTATTAATAATATAAATTAAATTAAAAAAAATATAAATAATATATAATATATTTGGTAACTGATAGTTTAATAGGATCATTAGTATATGGCAGTTATGTTTGGGTTTTAAACGTTTGAAAAGTGCGTTGGTTTTTAGTTTAGGTATTTTGTTTTTGGCTTAAGCCTAACAAAAATAGAAGTTTGTCTGAGAAAAGTTCAGAGAGAGTTTGAGATAGAAAGGGCTGTGATTCCCAAAACAAGTTCTGAGTTCGTCGAAGCTATTTGATAAACAAGTGTTGTCTGAGCAATTAAAAGGTATGTTGCATAATCTTTACACGTATATATGTTTTACAGTATAATACTTAAAGTATGTATTCTTGAAATTCACTGTGTATAAGGTTTTTACAAAAATTGTATGTAAACTATGTTTTTATAATTGGTTATGATATTACATGTATTTGTAATTTAAACTAGCATATATATAGCGCCACTGTATAGCCTAGTCCTCGTGCCCCAGCGCCACTGTATAGCCTAGTCCTCGCGCCCCAGCGCCGGATTTGTAGTTTGAGTTGGACAGTTTTGACCTCCTGTAGTAAAATAGCCATAACTTCCTCATACGAACTCCGATTAAGGTGATTCAAGATGATCCGGAACGAGGACGAGTAGACCTACAACTTTCATTCTTTACATTTTTCAATTTGAGGTAATTAGGATGGGTCAAAATGCTCATCTTTAGGACTTTTGTGTTTTCGGAGGCAATCGGAGGGCGTCGGGCATGCACATATGCATGTGTAGTGCTCTTGACCATAAAAGATGATGTCCTAAGTTATAAAACATGAATATTAGTAATTATAATGATGCTTAACATTAATACATGATGTATTAGATGAGTTATAGAAGCATAGTAAGCATACACAAGAGAGGCAAATCGGGGCATGTGACGAATGAACGTCGAAACGCCGTGCCAAGTGTTAATGAACTTAATAAAAATATTTTAATATAAATGAAATGAATATTATAAGATAAGGAATTGATTTAATATAAAACCAATAAGTAGTCCTAGCAAGACTTTAACACTTGAATGAACTACAAATATGAAATACAGTGAGATATAAGTTGAAAGTTAACACAATTAAGTTGAACATTGTGTATTTATTAATAGAAAAGATTATGAGACATATAGTAGAGTTTACATTACAATTACTATGTGTTGTTATGTGACTAATATTTGATGTGTATAATTATATAATTGCGTAGGGCACGTGAAGTGCAGATAGCTGTAAGCTGTTAAACTGTTATTGGTAAACAACGATCAAGGCAAGTCTTTCGGTTTCAATTTTCTACGTGGACTTGATGAACTGTTTTAAATTGCATGATATGTTATGCATGTTGAAATCATGAAATGTTAATGTCAATATATGACTGCATTATTTTGGTTAAGTAATGATGATTGAGTAAGAAACTCAATCTTTATATTTGTTATGTGAATTAAAAGCTTGTATGCCATATTACTTTAATGAGATGTATGTCGAGCATGTTATTATGTGCTATGTGATGCATGAAAACTGTTACACTTTGCTGGGCTGTCGAGCTCACTCTTGCAAATAACCACTTTTGCAGGTACAAATTTTAAGGTAAACATATGTGCTAAGTGAGTTATAGAGATCTATATTCACGAAGATTACTTATGTTTTATGAGAAATGTATTTCATATTTTGAACGTAACATGTTGAATTGTAAGTTGAGCTATCCAATGTATATGGATATTTAGTTATGATGTAAGACTTTGTATAGTCATTTTGTTGTAACGATTCATGATATAAGATTGAATCAAAGAGATGTAATGTAAAGGTTGCGATTCAGGGCAAGAAAGAAGGAAATGTATAAAAGTTTTAAATATTCCTCAATTTTAGTGTTTTTAATATCGAATAATGATGTAAAATTTGATATTTAATGTATGGTTAACGACCGAAGTGGAGATTTAAATGGTATGAATTTTGGGGTCGTTACAGTTGGTATCAAAGCTGTAGGTTATAAACCTTAGGTAGGAGTACCGTAGGCTATAACCTTAGAGAAGAGAGGTGAAGATAATGAACGAGTAAGCTCAAATAGAGTTTGAACAATAAGGGATTAAAACTTGCATGAAAGGATTCAAAGAAGAATCTCGCAAAGTTATAAGGAATATAAATGTAGGGTTACCCAACTCCAATAATAAGGATGTAAGGTGATAATAAATAGACAATGTCTATAAAAAGATAATGATAAAGAAGTTATGAATAGAGAGTTATGTCAAAGTGTGGTACAATTATACTCTTTAATAGTTGATGTATGGTATCTGGGCTAAATGATTCCTTCATGGAGCGGAGGTATATATGAACTAGCAACTCGGAACCTAGTTTATTGGTTGTTTGTGGAAAACCACTCAGCGTACCATATTGAAACTGTTAGAGACTAGATGTGTACCAAGTGTAGAAATGGACACGTATGATGAGAGCTTAGAACTTGAATGAAATTTTGAGCGATGTAAATGAAGTTAGAAATTCTTAAAAGAAGAATTGTTATATAAACAAAAAGATTCAAAGAAGAATCTTGAAGAGATATAAAGATAAGAAATGGGAGTTTCCTAACTCCAATAGCCAAGATAACGAATAATGTCGTAAATGATGAAAAAGAGAAAGAATGAGGATCGTAAAACAAAGCGATCACGAGTTAACAAAAAAATTTTAAGAGAGATGATTATAGAATAAGGTCACGACGTGATCTGTTTAAGTTATAAAAGAAAGATGGTCTGTAATGTTTGAATGATTATAGCTTAATGTTATGAAGATGGTGTACTATGAAATAGTACGAGATAACTCATGAGGATTTATAGATGATATGATACGAGGAATTCGTATCGAGCAAAGAGCAAGTTAAAAGAAAGATAGAGTTAGGTGGGATTTCAATTGAGAACTCATGTAATGGCTAAGTTGTACAAACCTTTGTATGGGCGAGGGTTTTGTTCTTGCACTCAGTTTATCACATTGATAATCATTAGAATGTTTATGTCGCGCTATTTGCTATATGCTTGTTGAGAAGGTGATTCTTTTCTCATGTGTATAACAGATAGGTAGAGTATAGTTAGAGAATATTATAAGGTTAAGTGCGAGTTCTTAAAACTCATACTTATGGTAGGTTCGTGACTCATAATTATATGGTATGTTTTTGAACCCCTCAGCGAATGGACGCCTTTGGTCTGACTAGGATAAGTTCTTAAACTCATATGATTGTGGCAAGTTCCGGAACTCATAACGTGTGGTAAGTTTGATGAACTGGGGTATAATTAAGTGTGAATGGAGTATTGAGGATGATAGGAATAGATAGACCTATTAAGCAATGGATCATTATAGAAAGTGGAGTTGATAGTGGAAGCATAGATATTCTAAATCTACTAGCTATGCTAGACTTTCGAAATTTATTGACTTCGTGCTGATGTTTACACTTTTATTTTCTTGAAAAACATTGGATCAAATGATGGAACCAATGAGTTTTAACAACAATACTGTTATTCGTATGTCTATGCTAATTGCTTCGGCTAGACAAAAATGATTTGCAATATATCAAAATATATTTTATATCATTAATGCATCATGTAACCTGGTGCAAAGATGATAAAAATGATGGAGTCATCAATGCAGTATTACCTAGTGTTGGATGTGATCTAAGGATCGTCAACCCACTATGGTATGATGTAGTATGATAAAATCACCAAATGACGGAATCCTCAACGGACTGTAAATATAGTGCGGTATCATGACGTCAAAAAAAAAGATTTTTGAGATTTCTTTAAGATATGAGAATACATATATATGTATGTATATGTATATTTCGGTTAATGTCCGAGTTATTGTAGAGGTCTATGCTATTTGATTCAGCTAGACAAATATTGAAAGATGTTCATGAAATTCAAGAGTTTCTTGAGAAGTTACGCCAAACCAAATTATTTTGGTTCGGATTCAGATGTTGAAAAGCTGAGATGAACAACCCTTTTATAGGGGATTACGCGGAGGCGATGAGATGTTTGTGTACAATACATTGTACGAAGGGCTGATCACCCTAAGTACGAGGAGTCCCTATAGTCTTATGACTGTTAAAGTTTAAGTTGAAAGATTACTTATAACTATGGACATATGCATAGCGTTTAAATGTTTATGCACAATACATCATACAAAGGGCTTAACACCCTAAGTACGGGGGTCCTTATAGTCTTATGACTGTTAAAGTTGAAGTTGAAAGATTACTTGCAACTGTGGACATAGTTCGTGGTCTTATGACCCTCAGCATGATTTGGAATCTTTTAAATTCCTGAGTTATTTATACTACTTCCCAATTATTGAACAATTGTGGAAGATTCTTGTTATTCTGTAAGATGGAAGTGAAAAAGGAAAGTATTCCTTAGAAAGAAGTGAGTCGTAGAATATGACACTGAATGATGAATATGTTGAATAAGTGAGAAAAGAGATTTTGAAGTGAGAAATAGATGAGTTATCAAAGAATAATGTTAAACTTTTAATAGAAAAGTTAATAATTGTAGAATGATCTTTGTGGAAAGAAAGTGGTTATAGAAACCAATGAATGAATGAAGTAGTGACGTAAAATCTACTTTGATAGAATGAATGAATAAAAATTAATAAATAAAATTTCGAGGACGGAATTCTTAGAAGAAAGGGTGAATGTAATATCTCGAGTGTTGATGATAACGATCCTTAGAAAAGGAAATGAATGGGTTAAAAGATATATAATACTCAAAATATAATTGAGTTCAAGTGAAGGTTATGAAATGAAACCTAAAATTTGTTAAGGTAACGAATGTAGTAGGAAATATAAAATCTATATTTAGATAAAATAATGAAAGAATACTCTGAGTTATTTGTTTAATTTGTGTCTTCGATTCTGGGGATAGAATCTTTATAAGTAGGGAAGATTGTAACGAATGAGTGGTTTGAATTGTGATTCTGGGGACAGAATCCTTATAAGAGGGGAATGATGTAACATTCCAAAATTTTAGAATTTTAAATGTAATTTATAAATATTTATTAATTTATATAAATATTTATTGGATGTGTTATTGATTAATACATATTTGTATTTGTTTAATTTGATTTAAGTTGGTTAATTATTTGTTAAATAATTAATTAATAAGTTAAGGAAATTATTATTATAGTGATATTTTAATTTGATGGATAATTAGTGGTATTGAGTTATGTGATTAAATAATTTAATTAATAAATTATTATTTGAATTAATTAATTAAGTATGAAAACTTAATTAATCAGAAGTGTGACAAATAACTATATTATAAGTGGTTATTAAAATAAATTAAAGTAGTTTTAATTTATTTTGCCAAACAAAGCTTAAATATATTAAGTATTTAATTTTAAAGAGTTTTTGCCAAACGGAGCCTGTGGCTTTTGGATTTTTAAATTTGATTTATTAATAATATAAATTAAATTAAACAAAATATAAATAATATATAATATATTTGGTAACTGATAGTTTAATAGGATCATTAGTATATGACAGTTACGTTTGGGTTTTAAACGTTTGAAAAGTGTGTTGGTTTTTAGTTTAGGTATTTTGTTTTTGTCTTAAGCCTAAGAAAAATAGAAGTTTGTCTGAGAAAAGTTCAGAGAGAGTTTGAGATAGAAAGGGCTGTGATTCCCAAAACAAGTTCTAAGTTCGTCGAAGCTATTTGATTAACAAGTGTTGTCTGAGCAATTAAAAGGTATGTTGCATAATCTTTACACGTATATATGTTTTACAGTATAATGCTTAAAGTATGTATTCTTGAAATTCACTGTGTATAAGGTTTTTACAAAAATTGTATGTAAACCATGTTTTTATAATTGGTTATGATATTACATGTATTTGAAATTTAAACTAGCATATAAATAGCGCCACTGTATAGCCTAGTCCTTGCGCCCCAGCGCCACTGTATAGCCTAGTCCTCGCGCCCCAGCACCGGATTTGTAGTTTGAGTTGGACAGTTTTGACCTCCTGTAGTAAAATAGCCATAACTTCCTCATACGAACTCCGATTGAGGTGAGTTAAGATGATCTGGAACGAGGACGAGTAGACCTACAACTTTCGTTCTTTAAGTTTTTCAATTTGAGGTCATTAGGTTGGGTCCAAATGCTCATCTTTAGGACTGTTGTGTTTTCGGAGGCAATCGGAGGGCGTCGGGCATGCACATATGCATGTGTAGTGCTCTTAACCATAAAAGATGATGTCCTAAGTTATAAAACATGAATATTAGTAATTATAATGATGCTTAACATTAATACATGATGTATTAGATGAGTTATAGAAGCATAGTAAGCATACACAAGAGAGGCAAATCGAGGCGTGTGACGAATGAACGTCGAAACGCCATGCCAAGTGTTAATGAACTTAATAAAAATATTTTAATATAAATGAAATGAATATTATAAGATAAGGAATTGATTTAATATAAAACCAATAAGTAGTCCTAGCAAGACTTTAACACTTGAATGAACTACAAATATGAAATACAGTGAGATATAAGTTGAAAGTTAACACAATTAAGTTGAACATTGTGTATTTATTAATAGAAAAGATTATGAGACATATAGTAGAGTTTACATTACAATTACTATGTGTTGTTATGTGACTAATATTTGATGTGTATAATTATATAATTGCGTAGGGCACGTGAAGTGCAGATAGCTGTAAGCTGTTAAACTGTTATTGGTAAACAACGATCAAGGCAAGTCTTTCGGTTTCAATTTTCTACGTGGACTTGATGAACTGCTTTAAATTGCATGATATGTTATGCATGTTGAAATCATGAAATGTTAAAGTCAATATATGACTGCATTGTTTTGGTTAAGTAATGATGATTGAGTAAGAAACTCAATCTTTATATTTGTTATGTGAATTAAAAGCTTGTATGCCATGTTACTTTAATGATATGTATGTCGAGCATGTTATTATGTGCTATGTGATGCATGAAAACTGTTAGACTTCGCTGGGCTGTCGAGCTCACTCTTGCAAATAACCACTTTTGCAGGTACAAATTTTAAGGTAAAGATATGTGCTAAGTGAGTTATAGAGATCTATATTCACGAAGATTACTTATGTTTTATGAGAAATGTATTTCATATTTTGAACGTAACATGTTGAATTGTAAGTTGAGCTATCCAATGTATATGGATATTTAGTTATGATGTAAGACTTTGTATAGTCATTTTGTTGTAACGATTCATGATATAAGATTGAATCAAAGAGATGTAATGTAAATGTTGCGATTCAGGGAAAGAAAGAAGGAAATGTATAAAAGTTTTAAATATTCCTCAATTTTAGTGTTTTTAATATCGAATAATGATGTAAAATTTGATATTTAATGTATGGTTAACGACCGAAGTGGAGATTTAAATGGTATGAATTTTGGGGTCGTTACAGTAACGAAGGCTTCTGCTAGCGAATTTTCGACCAATAAGTCAAAGTATAACTTCTCCTGAGTTAAATTTAATCGTTGAGCACAAGCAAGAGAGATAAAAGAATGGGTAGAACCGATATCGAATAAGGTATAGACTTCATAAGCGTTTATGATTAACTTACCCGTGACAACTTCGTTCGAGTTCCTCGACAAACGCTCTCACTTAAACTACCGGCTTTGACTTGTCTGGGACATCCTTTGGCATCACTATCTCAGCTGGACTTGACTTCACCATACGACAAAATCGAGCTAGGTGACCTTCTCTTCCGTAATTAAAACACACTTCGGATTGCTGCGTACAGTTTGGATGGATGTGTCCCTCCTGTCCGCATTTAAAACATACGACCAGTGGTCGTTTTCTTCCTTTGAAACGGGTGCTGGTGCTGATGTCTTCATGTCATTGTTGAACCTTCTCTTCTTGAAATGTCCATTCTTATTATTTTTGTAAGATCCCAGCTTATTAATGAATAAAATCAAATTTTCTCTAAATATTATTGTGAATAATAAGGGGTTAATTTGATATAATACTTTGGTTATGGGTGAAATGTGCAAATTTTGTAAAATAAGCAAGTGGTTATAAAATATTAATTTTGTTAGGGAATATTCGTTTGGTCGTGGAATATTCTTGCTGTCGGGGAATATTCGTACGACGGCGCAGCCTTGTGTGGGCCCCATAACGGAAAGCGATTGGATGAAGAAAACGACAAGTATAAGTTGTTTATAAATAACGGCGTAGTTGTTACCGTTAATACTGTTGGAATACCCGGTGATTAAAATACAGTAGCACACGATATTGCACCAATTATTGATTCTTACGTAAGAAGGCACTACTCAATAATTGTTACAGTAGTTATTATTTAATATTTTATTTTATTGATTCAATAATTGCTGCGTTGATATTTTATATTATTGTTGTTTTAATAATTGTTGCTGCACAGTATTTTCCTTTATCAGATCAATAATTCATATTATTTGAATAATATTATTAGATAACATTATTGGCAATGTCTAGAAAGTTCTGTCTAATGAGAGGTTTGGTCATCTAATTACGTGCCAGTAAGGAGAAATCCTTATTGGAAAGCCCCCTCTTTCTTGAGAACGGCCTGGTTGTCATAAATGTGATTTTGTAATATTATTTGTGAATAATTAATTATTGATTCATAAGATAAGGAAATATTTATTTTATGTGGATATAAATGAGGGATATATTTTTGTGGTTAAAAATGAAGGAGTTAATGTTGAGGTTTTTATCAGTATTTTTGTCGGAATGGATGTATTAAAAATCAGGGTTTTTGAGATATTTTGCGGGGGTTATAATTTTTAATCCGACCGTTGGATCGTGGTAATTTTTGGATATGTTATACATATATAAGTTGAGTATATGTCCACAAATGTTGAACCGTTAAAAATGAACGTATGATTTATTATGAATTTTACGAGATGACTGGTTCAGAAATTGTTGAATTTTTGGAGTTAATCATTTTGGTGGAAAATTTTAGAATTGGTGGGCCCCACTCTTGGTTGGTGAAGAAATGTACTGAGATTTTTATTCAAATATGGTGGGTGGTAATAGTAGCTGGTAAAGCTATTAGGTTGCAGGTTAAGTCTGCTTCGGCGTGCTAACATTTTCCTATAAATAGAGGGCTAAGTTAAAATTGAAAATCACACCAGAAACAAGTTTTCTCTCTTTCTCTCTCTAGATTATTGAGTGTATTTTGTGAGTATTTAGATACTTTGAGAGTTTCTATTCATCAGAGCAAGTTTTTTTCAGTCTTATACCGGTATTCCGACCAGAAGTACTGATATTTTGAGGTAAGGGATATTATTTTCTTCTTAAATGATATTATTTTCTTCAATATCATTATGCTGAAATATTAACATGAGTTTTTATCAAATTTAGAACTTTTTGTGTCGGGGTTACTATTCACGTATACGTTACTATTCACGTATACGGCACTATTCACGAATACGGCACTATTCACCGAAAAATAAAATTTTCCCTTTTTGTCCAAGATGTCTATTATGGTTACTATCTTTGATTGTATCCATGTTTTGATCTTTATTTTTGAATTCTGCTTCACAATTGATTATTATGAAGTATTATTGATCTTGGATAAACTGTTATACGAATCCCTACTATTTGTCCTTCTGTCTCACTAGATTCGTTCTTTTTAAGATATTTTTCATCATCCTCAGTCCTAAATGATGATATTATTGAATATCTTTGGCCTGTAGTGCAAAGATGTATGATTACTTGATGAATATCTTTGGCCTGTAGTGCAAAGATGAACATGTGTTGAGATGAACATGACTGACAGGTGATACAAATGAATATCTTTGGCCTGTAGTGCAAAGATGAATATTTGGATAAAGATGATTATTAATTGATGTTACAGGGATAAAATATTGATGATGGACATTTAAATCTTAAAAGATAGTAGAATTCATTCTCTACTTGACTCTTCAAATGGTTTGCTGTTTCCGCTGCAGTTGTTGATCTAAAACTTGTTGTCGATTATATTCTATCAGATTTTTCTCTGTTGAATACTAATGATAATTTGTTGTATATTATCTTAGTCATAATATTCTTTACTGGGCTAGTTGAGCTCACCCTTTTCCTTTTTGTTCTATTTTTCTTCTCAGGAGGTGAGAACATGGCAGGATCTAGTCGGGATATGGAGTGATGGTTCTAGAAAGATGTTTTAACAGTCCTCACTATTTCTGTAAAATAGTGTTTGAATAATTGTATTGAGGACTTATTTGAGTGTGGATATTGTCTAGAAGACAATATTTATATTTAAACTCATAGTATGTGTTGTCGTATTTTGCACGATAATTGTATTATTGAAGTTGTAGTTTGCTTTCTGTACCATGTATTTGGCGACTCAGAATGGGTGTTGTATACCTATTTTGGGGGCGTCACAGTTGGTATCATAGCTTAGGGATATGATCCCTGGCTGAGATGTGAGACAAGAACTAGGAGGGGAGAGACGGGAAATTCCTTCGCTAGTATGACCTGACTAAGTTTATTTGGTCGGTCAGAGTATAGGGATAATATATGACATGACTATTAACCCTTATTTTATGATAGTATTTAAGAATGCCAGCTGAGAACGTTAATAATGGAGTATATCAGACCGTGGAGACACCTTTGATCACCACCCAGGGGAACGTGCAACAGGAAGGCAATATTCCTCCTGTAAACAACGTTACCGAGCAAACGATGAATGATGGAATGTGTAGGAGCTTTTTCCAGTTCATGCAAAATTAGATGAGGGAGACTCGTGTGCAGAATACAGGTGGAAATGATAACAACGCGCGGTTTGTCACAGCCAAGCAGTTCAAAGAATTGGGACCACCAGAATTTAAGGGAAAGCCTGGTCCGATCATGACAGAAATGTGGGTCAAGCAAATTACCAAGATATTCAATGTCTTGGTATGCACGGAGGAACAGAAGGTTCCATTCGCCACTTTTATGTTCCGCGGTGAGGCAGACTACTGGTGGGAGTCTGTGAAGCGTACCCAGCCTGACGCACTCAACATGTCCTAGGAAACATTTCAAAAACTGTTCAATGATAAGTACTTTCCTGAAAGTATTTGTCATATGAAGGAGGTGGAGTTTATCAGACTGGAACAAAACAACATGACGGTGTCCTAGTACGAAGCGAAGTTTGCAGAGTTATCCAGGTTTGCACCTCATTTGGTCGAAAATGAGGAACGAATGACAAGGATGTTTCTGAGAGGTCTAAAACCCGAGATTCGACAATATCTTATCTCTCATAAATTTTCTTTATATTCAGATGTTGTAAACAGGGCTCAATTATTAGAGCGAGATAATGAGTATGTGCAACCGAGGGACCACAACCAGGATCATACCGGTGGCGGCAGTCATCGAAGCAATGAAACCCAGCAGAGAGGAAAACATTCGGACAAAAGCGGTAACCACTCTGGTGGTAATCGTGGTCGTGATAATAAAAGGAGCGAGTCGGGAGGAGATTTCAAGAAGAGAAGGTACAACAATGATAATGTGAAGACGTCAGCACAAACATCAACTGTTTCTAGGGGAGGAGAACGACCACCGGTCGTATGTTACAAATGTGGGAAAGAGAGACATATCAGCCCAAACTGCCCACAACAATCTAAGGTATGTTATAACTGTGGAAAGGAGGGTCATATAGCTCGAGAGTGTTCTGTAGCAAAACTAAGTTCAGCGGGGATGGTGACTCCAAAAGCTGTCCCGGATAAGTCAAAATCAGCGGTTCCTGGAAGAGCGTTTGTCGTGACTGGCCAAAACGCGAGAAACCCGAACGAGGTGATCACGGGTAAGCTAATCTTGAATTCTTGCGAAGTTTATACTTTACTAGATACCGGTTCTACCCATTCTTTTATCTCTCCTGCTTGTGCTCAACGTTTAAACTTGACTCCGGAGAAATTGGACTTTGACTTATCTGTTGAAACTCCGTTGGGTGAAACCTTCGTTACATCTACAGTTTATAAATCTTGCATGATCCAAGTTGGCACTATCACATTACCTGTTGATCTTATCTCTTTAAAGATACTTGCTTTTGATGTGATTTTAGGAATTGATTGGTTAACCACTCATCATGCTAAAATTGATTGTTTTCGTAAGGTTGTTAGTTTTCATATTCCTAACCAACCTGTCATACGAATTCAAACTACTAAACCACTAAAATCAGTCACTGTCATATCAAGCCACAAAGCTATTCGTTTATTGAAAAACGGATGTCAAGCTTTCTTAGCCCATGTTATGGATTTGAACAAAGACAAGTCAGATTTGAATAATATTTCTATTGTTAGAGAATTTTCCGATGTATTTCCTGAAGAACTTCCTGGTCTACCCCCAGAACGTGAAGTTGAATTCTTTATTGACCTTGAACCCGGTACAAAGCCCATTTCTAAAACCCCATATCGAATGGCTCCTATTGAACTTCAGGAGTTAAAAGTCCAACTACAGGAGTTGTTGGACATCGGTTTTATTCGTCCTAGTACATCTCCTTGGGGTGCTCCTGTGTTATTCGTAAAGAAGAAAGACGGGAGTATGTGACTTTGTATCGACTATCGAGAATTGAATCATGTCACTATCAAGAATAGGTATCCGCTACCTCGCATTGATGACCTGTTTGACCAGTTGCAAGGAGCACAATTCTTTTCAAAGATCGATCTTCGTTCTGGATATCATCAGCTGAAGATTAAAACTGAGGATATTCCAAAGACTGCCTTCAGAACTCGGTACGGGCATTATAAATTCTTAGTCATGTCTTTTGGATTAACTAATGCTCCTGCTTCCTTCATGGATATGATGAACCGTGTATTCAAAGAATATTTAGATCAGTTCGTTGTTGACTTTCTTGATGACATCCTCATCTATTCCAAAAGCCGTGAAGATCATGAGCGCCATTTGAAGTTGATATTGCAAAGGCTTCGTGAAAACAAGCTATATGCCAAACTGAAGAAATGCGAGTTCTGTCTTGAGGAAGTAGCATTTCTTGAGCACGTGGTGTCAAAACATGGAGTATCTGTCGACCCGACGAAGATTGAAGCCATACAAAGTTGGGAGCAACCGAAGTCAGTAACCGAAGTACGTAGCTTTCTGGGCTTAACTGGTTATTATCGAAGATTTGTGGAAGGATTTTCTCGAATCGCTACTCCGTTAACTCAACTGACTCGGAAAGATACAAAATTCGTATGGAATGAGGAATACGAGAAGTGTTTCCAAGAACTCAAGAGGAGACTCATTTCGGCACCTGTTCTGACAATACCATCTGGTTCGGATGGATTTGTTATCTACAGTGATGCTTCAGGCAAAGGATTAGGATGTGTTCTCATGCAACATGGGAAAGTCATAGCATATGTCTCGCGACAACTCAAAGAATATGAGAGGAATCATCCTACTCATGATTTGGAGTTGGCAGCAGTCGTTTTCGCGTTGAAGATCTGGAGACACTACCTGTATGGGGAGAAAGTGGAGATCTATACAGATCATAAAAGATTCAAATATTTCTTCACCCAAAAGGAACTCAACATGCGGCAGCGACGTTGGCTCAAGTTGTTGAAAGATTACGATCATACCATCCAATATCATCCTGGAAAAGCAAACGTAGTAGCTGACGCATTGAGTAGAAGATCATATGCGGGTACGAGTGCAATGTTGTTAACACAAAGGCCCATTTTGTATGACTTGCAAAGGATGGAGATAGAGATGAAGGCTCCAAGTACCCATATGATGATATCAAATATACGAGTAGAACCGACTTTAATCAATAAAGTTAAAGCTGCTCAAGCTACGGACATAGAGCTAATGCGTATGAAGAAGAAAGTGCAAGAAAGTGCTATTCCAGAAGCAAGAATCGATGAAGAAGGAATACTTCGAGTCAACTCCAGACTTTGTGTTCCTAACGATTTTGACTTGAAGCATAGAATAATGATGGAGGCACACAACACACCGTTTGCAATCCATCTTGGGAGTACCAAAATGTATCATGATCTTTGACACACATTTTGGTGGAGCAATATGAAAAGAGAGATCGCGGAGTTTATCTCGAGGTGTTTAACTTGTCAACGTGTAAAGACGGAGCATCAAGTGCCAAAGGGTCCATTGCAACCACTTGAGATCCCGAAATGGAAGTGGGAACACATTACCATGGATTTCGTTACAGGTCTTCCCAAGGTTTCTCAAGGCATAGATGCGATTTGGGTTATTGTTGATAGATTAACCAAGTCTGCTCATTTCTTATCGATACGTGAGACTTATTTCCTTGAACGTCTTGCTAGTATGTATGTGAACGAGATTGTGAGATTGCATGGCATGCCAGTATCTATAGTTTCGGATCGTGACCCAAGATTCACTTCACGATTTTGGGTTAGCTTGCAGAAAGCTATGGGCACGAATTTACAATTCAGTTCGGCATATCATCCTCAAACGGACGGACAATCAGAGAGGACTATTCAAACTCTTGAAGATCTATTAAGACTCTGTGTCCTAGATCTCAAAGGGAGTTGGGATAAGTACCTACCATTGGTGGAATTCTCCTACAATAACAGTTATCAGGCGAGCATAGGTGTGGCTCCATTCGAGGCGTTGTATGGAAGAAAATGTCGTTCTCCAGTATGCTGGGACGAGGTGGGTGAAGAAATATTGTTGGGACCAGAGTTGGTACGCATGACTACAGAGAAGATCCAAACGATTCGACAACGTATACAAACGGCACATAATAGACAACAGAGTTATGTGGATCTTCATCGGAAGGACGTGGAATTTAATATTGGGGATCATGTATTGTTACGTGTTGCACCATGGAAGGGAGTTACAAGATTTGGGAAGAGAGGAAAGCTCAATCCAAGATTTGTTGGTCCATTTGAGATTCTTGAGCGAATAGGAAATGTGGCATATAGACTCGCATTACCTCCAAGCATGTCTCGTGTTCATAATGTTTTTCACATATCTATGCTTCGTAAATATGTTAAAGACCCGAACCACATTATTGAGTTAAAACCAGACGAGATAGCTAAAGATTTAACGTACGAGGAGGTACCTGTTAAGATCTTGGATAGGAAAGAACATGTCCTACGTACAAAGGTTATACCACAAGTTAAGATTTTGTTGAGAAACCATGCTATTGAAGAAATGACCTGGGAGTTGGAATCAAAAATGAAAGCGAGGTATCCTCACCTTTTTGAAATATCAGGTACGTACGTCAATTTCGAGGACGAAATTTCATAAGGAGGGGAGGTTGTAAGACCCCAGCTTATTAATGAATAAAATCAAATTTTCTCTAAATATTATTGTGAATAATAAGGGGTTAATTTGATATAATACTTTGGTTATGGGTGAAATGTGCAAATTTTGTAAAATAAGCAAGTGGTTATAAAATATTCATCTTGTCGGGGAATATTCGTTTGGTCGTGGAATATTCTTGCTGTCGGGAAATATTCGTACGACATCGCAGCCTTGTGTGGGCCCCATAACAGAAAGCGATTGGATGAAGAAAACGACAAGTATAAGTTGTTTATAAATAACGGCGTAGTTGTTACCGTTAATACTGTTGGAATACCCAGTGGTTAAAATACAGTAGCACGTGGTATTGCATCAATTATTGATTCTTACGTAAGAAGGCACTACTCAATAATTGTTACAGTAATTATTATTCAATATTTTATTTTATTGATTCAATAATTGCTGCGTTGATATTTTATATTATTGTTGTTTCAATAATTGTTGCTGCACAGTATTTTCCTTTATCAGATCAATAATTCATATTATTTGAATAATATTATTAGATAACATTATTGGCAATGTCTAGAAAGTTCTGTCTAATGAGAGGTTTGGTCATCTAATTACGTGCCAATAAGGAGAAATCCTTATTGGAAAGCGCCCTCTTTCCTGGGAACGGCCTGGTTGTCATAAATGTGATTTTGTAATATTATTTGTGAATAATTAATTATTGATTCATAAGATAAGGAAATATTTATTTTATGTGGATATAAATGAGGGATATATTTTTGTGGTTAAAAATGAAGGAGTTAATGTTGAGGTTTTTATCAGTATTTTTATCGGAATGGAGGTATTAAAAATCAGGGTTTTTGCGATATTTTGCGGGGGTTATAATTTTTAATCCGATCGTTGGATCGTGGTAATTTTTGGATATGTTATACATATATAAGTTGAGTATATGTCCACAAATTTTGAACCGTTAAAAATGAACGTATGATTTATTATGAATTTTACGAGATGACTGGTTCAGAAATTGTGAATTTTCGGAGTTATCATTTTGGTGGAAAATTCTAGAATTGGTGGGCCCCACTTTGGTTGGTGAAGAAATATGTTGAGATTTTTATTCAAATGTGGTGGGTGAGAATAGTAGCAGGTAAAGCCATCAGGTTACAGGTTAAGTCTGCTTCGGCATGCTAGCATTTTCCTATAAATAGAGGGCTAAGTTAAAATTGAAAATCACACCAGAAACAAGTTTTTTCTCTTTCTCTCTCTAGATTATTGAGTGTATTTTGTGAGTATTTAGATACTTTGAGAGTTTCTATTCATCAGAGCAAGTTTCTTTCAGCCTTATACCGGTATTCCGACCAGAAGTACTGATATTTTGAGGTAAGGGATATTATTTTCTTCTTAAATGATATTATTTTCTTCAATATCATTATGCTGAAATATTAACATGAGTTTTTATCAAATTTAAAACTTTTTGTGTCGGGGTTACTATTCACGTATACATTACTATTCACGTATACGGCACTATTCACGAATACGGCACTATTCACCGAAAAATAAAATTTTTCCTTTTTGTCCAAGATGTCTATTATGGTTACTATCTTTGATTGTATCCATGTTTTGATCTTTATTTTTGAATTCTGCTTCACAATTGATTATTATGAAGTATTATTGATCTTGGATAAACTGTTATACGAATCCCTACTATTTGTCCTTCTGTCTCACTGGATTCGTTCTCTTTAAGATATTTTTCATCATCCTCAGTCCTAAATGATGATATTACTGAATATCTTTGGCCTGTAGTGCAAAGATGTATGATTACTTGATGAATATCTTAGGCCTGTAGTGTAAAGTTGAACATGTGTTGAGATGAACATGACTGACAGGTGATACAAATGAATATCTTTGGCCTGTAGTGCAAAGATGAATATTTGGATAAAGATGATTATTAATTGATGTTACAGGGATAAAATATTGATGATGAACTTTTAAATCTTAAAAGATAGTAGAATTCATTCTCTACTTGACTCTTCTAATGGTTTGTTGTTTCCGCTGTAGTTGTTGATCTAAAACTTGTTGTCGATTATATTCTATCAGATTTTTCTCTGTTGAATACTAATGATAATTTGTTGTATATTATCTTAGTCATAATATTCTTTACTGGGCTAGTTGAGCTCACCCTTTTCCTTTTTGTTCCATTTTTCTTCTTAGGAGGTGAGAACATAGCAGGATCTAGTCGGGGTATGGAGTGATGGTTCTAGAAAGATGTTTTAGAAGTCCTCACTATTTCTGTAAAATAGTGTTTGAATAATTGTATTGAGGACTTATTTGAGTGTGGATATTGTCTAGAAGACAATATTTATATTTAAACTCACAGTATGTGTTGTCGTATTTTGCACGACAATTGTATTATTGAAGTTGTAGTTTGCTTTCTGTACCATGTATTTGGCGACTCAGAATGGGTGTTGTATACCTATTTTGGGGGCGTCACAGTTGGTATCATAGCTTAGGGATATGATCCCTGGCTGAGATGTGAGATAAGAACTAGGAGGGGAGAGACGGGAAATTCCTTCGCTAGTATGACCTGACTAAATTTATTTGGTGTTTATTTGGTCGGTCAGAGTATAGGGATAATATATGACATGACTATTAACCCTTGTTTTATGATAGTATTTAAGAATGGCAGCTGAGAACGTTAATAATGGAGTATATCAGACCGTGGAGACACCTTTGATCACCACCCAGGGGAACGTGCAACAGGAAGGCAATATTCCTCCTGTAAACAACGTTACCGAGCAAACGATGAATGATGGAATGTGTAGGAGCTTTTTTCAGTTCATGCAAAATTGGATGAGGGAGACTCGTGTGCAGAATACAGGTGAAAATGATAACAACGCGCGGTTTGTCACAGCCAAGCAGTTCAAAGAATTGGGACCACCAGAATTTAAGGCAAAGTCGGGTCCGATCATGGCAGAAATGTGGGTCAAGCAAATTACTAAGATATTCGATGTCTTGGTATGCACGGAGGAACAGAAGGTTCCATTCGCCACTTTTATGTTCCGCGGTGAGGCAAACTATTGGTGGGAGTCTATGAAGCGTACCCAGCCTGACGCACTCAACATGTCCTGGGAAACATTTCAAAAACTGTTCAATGACAAGTACTTTCCTGAAAGTATTCGTCATATGAAGGAGGTGGAGTTTATCAGACTGGAACAAAATAACATGACGGTGTCCCAGTACGAAGCGAAGTTTGCAGAGTTATCCAGGTTTGCACCTCATTTGGTCGAAAATGAGGAACGAATGACAAGGATGCTTCTGAGAGGTCTAAAACCCGAGATTCGACAATATCTTATCTCTCATAAATTTTCTTTATATTCAGATGTTGTAAACAGGGCTCAATTATTAGAGCGAGATAATGAGTATGTGCAACCAAGGGACCACAACCAGGGTCATACCGGTGGCGGCAGTCATCGAAGCAATGAAACCCAGCAGAGAGGAAAACATTCGGACAAAAGCGGTAACCACTCTGGTGGTAATCGTGGTCGTGATAATAAAAGGAGCGAGTCGGGAGGAGATTTCAAGAAGAAAAGGTACAACAATGATAATGTGAAGACGTCAGCACAAACATCAACTGTTTCTAGGGGAGGAGAACGACCACCGGTCGTATGTTACAAATGTGGAAAAGAGGGACATATCAGCCCAAACTGCCCACAACAATCTAAGGTATGTTATAACTGTGTAAAGGAGGGTCATATAGCTCGAGAGTGTTCTGTAGCAAAACTAAGTTCAGCGGGGATGGTGACTCCAAAAGCTGTCCCGGATAAGTCAAAATCAACGGTTCCTGGAAGAGCGTTTGTCGTGACTGGCCAAAACGCGAGAAACCCGAACGAGGTGATCACGGGTAAGCTAATCTTGAATTCTTGCGAAGTTTATACTTTACTAGATATCGGTTCTACCCATTCTTTTATCTCTCCTGCTTGTGCTCAACGTTTAAACTTGACTCCGGAGAAATTGGACTTTGACTTATCTGTTGAAACTCCGTTGGGTGAAACCTTCGTTACATCTATAGTTTATAAATCTTGCATGATCCAAGTTGGCACTATCACATTACCTGTTGATCTTATCTCTTTAAAGATACTTGCTTTTGATGTGATTATAGGAATTAATTGGTTAACCACTCATCATGCTAAAATTGATTATTTTCGTAAGGTTGTTAGTTTTCATATTCCTAACCAAACTGTCATACGAATTCAAACTATTAAACCACTAAAATCAGTCACTATCATATCAAGCCACAAAGCTATTCGTTTATTGAAAAACGGATGTCAAGCTTTCTTAGCCCATGTTATGGATTTGAACAAAGACAAGTCAGATTTGAATAATATTTCTATTGTTAAAGAATTTTTCGATGTATTTCCTGAAGAACTTCCTGGTCTAACCCCCAGAACGTGAAGTTAAATTCTTTATTGACCTTGAACCCGGTACAAAGCCCATTTCTAAAACCCCATATCGAATGACTCCTATTGAACTTCAGGAGTTAAAAGTCCAACTACAGGAGTTGTTGGACATCGGTTTTATTCGTCCTAGTACATCTCCTTGGGGTGCTCCTGTGTTATTCGTAAAGAAAAAAGACGGGAGTATGTGACTTTGTATCGACTATCGAGAATTGAATCATGTCACTGTCAAGAATAGGTATCCGCTACCTCGCATTGATGACCTGTTTGACCAGTTGCAAGGAGCACAATTCTTTTCAAAGATCGATCTTCGTTCTGGATATCATCAGCTGAAGATTAAAACTGAGGATATTCCAAAGACTGCCTTCAGAACTCGGTACGGGCATTATAAATTCTTAGTCATGTCTTTTGGATTAACTAATGCTCCTGCTTCCTTCATGGATATGATGAACCGTGTATTCAAAGAATATTTGGATCAGTTCGTTGTTGTCTTTCTTGATGACATCCTCATCTATTCCAAAAGCCGTGAAGATCATGAACGCCATTTGAAGCTGATATTGCAAAGGCTTCGTGAAAACAAGCTATATGCCAAACTGAAGAAATGCGAGTTCTGTCTTGAGGAAGTAGCATTCCTTGGGCACGTGGTGTCAAAACATGGAGTATCTGTCGACCCAGCGAAGATTGAAGCCATACAAAGTTGGGAGCAACCGAAGTCGGTAACCGAAGTACGTAGCTTTCTGGGTTTAATTGGTTATTATCGGAGATTTATGGAAGGATTTTCTCGAATCGCTACTCCGTTAACTCAGCAGACTCGGAAAGATGCAAAATTCGTATGGAATGAGGAATGCGAGAAGAGTTTCCAAGAACTCAAGAGGAGACTCATTCCGAATAGAAGTACTGTTATTTTGAGGTAAGGGATGTTATTTTTTTTCTTAAATTATATTATTTTCATCAATATCATTATGCCGAAATATTGGTTTGAACTTTTTATCAAATTTTAGACTTTTTGTGTCAAGGTTACTATTCACGTATACAGCACTATTCACGAATACGGCACTGTTTACCGAAAAATGAAATTTTCTCCTTTTTATCCAAGATGTCTATTATGGTTACTATCTTTGATTGTATCCATGTTTTGATCTTTATTTTTGAATTCTGCTTCACAATTGATTATTATGAAGTATTATTGATCTTGGATAAACTGTTATACGAATCCCTACTATTTGTCCTTCTATCTCACTGTATTCGGTATCTTTAAGATATTTTTCATCATCCTCAGTCCTAAATGATGATATTACTGAATATCTTTGGCCTGTAGTGCAAAGATGTATGATTACTTGATGAATATCTTTGGCCTGTAGTGCAAAGATGAACATGTGTTGAGATGAACATGACTGACAAGTGATACAAATGAATATCTTTGGCCTGTAGTGCAAAGATGAATATTTGGATAAAGATGATTATTAATTGATGTTACAGGGATAAAATATTGATGATGGACATTTAAATCTTAAAAGATAGTAGAATTCATTCTCTACTTGACTCTTCAAATGGTTTGCTGTTTCCGCTGCAGTTGTTGATCTAAAACTTGTTGTCGATTATATTCTATCAGATTTTTCTCTGTTGAATACTAATGATAATTTGTTGTATATTATCTTAGTCATAATATTCTTTACTGGGCTAGTTGACCTCACCCTTTTCCTTTTTGTTCTATTTTTCTTCTCAGGAGGTGAGAACATGGCAGGATCTAGTCGGGATATGGAGTGATGGTTCTAGAAAGATGTTTTAGCAGTCCTCACTATTTCTATAAAATAGTGTTTGAATAATTGTATTGAGGACTTATTTGAGTGTGGATATTGTCTAGAAGACAATATTTATATTTAAACTCACAGTATGTGTTGTCGTATTTTGCACGATAATTGTATTATTGAAGTTGTAGTTTGCTTTATGTACCATGTATTTGGCGACTCAGAATGAGTGTTGTATACCTATTTTGGGGGCGTCAAAGTTTTGGCCATGATTACCACTGAAGTGGTTACCATTTCTGGCATGTTGATTCCCTCCATGCTTATTGTCACCTCTTTGATGACTGTTATCATCGGTATTATCATTTTGTCGGCTGCTCTCTTTTGGTTGGGTTGACTCGTTATCGCGCTCTAATAACTGAGCCCTATTAACAACATCTGAATACAAACATAGTTTATGAGAGATAAGATATTGACGTATCTCAGGTTTTAAACCTCTTAGAAATATTCGCGTCATTTCTCTCCTCATTATCAACCAAATGGGACGCAAATCGGGACAACTCGGCAAACTTGGCTTCGTACTGCGACACGGTCATGTTGTTTTACTCCAACTTGATAAATTCCACCTCCTTCATGTGACGAATGCTTTCGGGAAAGTACTTGTCGTTGAACAACTCTTGGAACTTCTCCCAAGACATCTTGATTGCGTCAGGCTGGGTACGTTTTACTGATTCTCACCAGTAATCTGCTTCTTCACGCAACATAAAGGTGTTAAAGGGAACCTTTTGCTCCTCGGAGTATCCCAAGACATCAAATATCTTGGTGAACTACTTTAACCACATCTCTGCCTTAAGTGGTTCTAGCTTTATCAAAAACTCCGGTGGTCCTAGCTCCTTGAACTGCTTAGTTGTGACCAACCATGGGTTGCCATTATTTTTACCTGCATTATGAACAGGAGCCACCTTCGCCTGATGTTGCATGAATTCTAAAAAACTCCTAAACTTACTGTCGTTCGTTAATTGATCAGTGTTATTGTTTACAGGAGAATTATCGCCATCCTGTTGCACATTGTCCTGATTATTGATCTGTGGAGACTCAACGGTCTCCTGTGATTCATTGCTTATCTCAACATTTTCAGATGCCATTTTCAAATACTGCTACAAAACAAGGGTTAATTAACATATCACATATTATCTCTATACTCCGACCGACCAATTAAATACCAAATAAACATAGGTAGGTCATACTAGCGAAGGAATTCCCCGTCGCTCCCCTCCTAGTTCTTGTCTCACATCTCAGCCAGGGATCATATCCCTAAGCTGTGATACCAACGGTGACGCCCCCAAAATAGGTATACATCACCTATTCTGAGTCGTCAATTACATGGTACAAAATACAAATACAACTTAATTATAAAACTGTCGTGTACAATACGACAAAACATAAACTGTGAGTTTGAATACAAATATTGTCTACTAGAGAGTATACAAACTCAAAAGGAGTCATCATTACAATTATTATCACACTATTACATAGAATAGTGAGGACTACTAATGCTATCATCTGGTCCATCACTCCGTTTTCTGACTCGTCCCAACTATATTCTTATTTTTTGAAGAGAACAGTGAAAGAAAGGTTGAGCTCAACTAGCCCAGTAAGAAATATTATGACTAAGATAATGCAAAATAAATTATCATTAGTCTTCAACAATGTTAAACTGATAAAATACAATAGACATCAAGTTTAACTGCAGCGGATCAAGCAATCCATTAAAAGAGTCAAGTACAGAATAAATCCTACTATCTTTTATGATTTAAAAGGTTTTTCATGACTTTTATCGCTGAGACTCGGCTTAATAAATAATCCACATCATCCCTGCACTACGACCAAGGATATTCATCAATATCACAACCACAAATTATCCATGCATCACAGCCAAGGATATTCGTGTATTCATCAATGGTCATGAACATGCCAACAACTGTCCATCAATTCACTATAGGCCAATGAGGACTTTTACCACATCATTTGTAACATTACGGTCATGATTATACCGAATAATCCCTAGTCATAATCATACCAAGTCCATCTATGCACTACAGGCCACAGATAACTTTCAACATAATATAAACATGAGGATGATGACAATGATATAAGAATTCAATAAAATAAGTTCAAGAATTAATTTATCTAGGAACTAATAACGTCCAAATTGTCAACATGATACTGCCTTGTAGAGTAAAATTCAAGAATACTCAGAAGAATATTTCCATAAAAAGATACTTGATAAAGCGCAAATATCAAGGATATTCCATTAATTTCATGGAGTATAGAAGTCAAAACTTTAACCAACTGAGTATAATAAAGAATGGAATAACAAAAGAAATCACCATACATGCGGTACTTCGCATAGACAAGTTATTCCAACAGAATAATAATAAC
This sequence comes from Panax notoginseng, assembly GCA_016801055.1. NCBI lineage: Eukaryota > Viridiplantae > Streptophyta > Magnoliopsida > Apiales > Araliaceae > Panax > Panax notoginseng. The sequence continues at coordinate 83,087,892 of CM029017.1, read as the reverse complement.
GGAACCAGGTCAGGCGAAATTCGCACCGACAGAATGTTCCAACAGAATAATAAAGAATGGAATAACAACAAAAATCACCATGCATGCGGTACTTCGCATAGACAGGTTATTCCAACAGAATACTAAATAACGGAACCAGGTCAGGCGTAATACGCACCGACGGGATGTTCCAACAGAATAATAAAGATGGAACCAGGTCCGGCGTAAAACGCACAGACAGGATATTCCAACAGAATAATAAAGAATGGAATAACAGAAGAATTTCACCAAGTATAGGGTAGCCCGCGTATACAGGTTGTTCCAACAGAATAATAAAGAATGGAATAACAGAAGAATTTCACCAAGTATAGGTAGTCCGCGTATACAGGTTATTCCAACAGAATAATAAAGAATAAATTAACAAAAGAATTTCACCCAGTATAGGGTAGCCCGCGTATACAGGTTATTCCAACAGAATAATAAAGAATGGAATGACAGAAGTTCTCTTCATGAATTCAAAAGAAATAATACCCCTTACGAGTACAACAAATAACATCCCTTACCGTAAAAGAAACTTGATATCGGAGTAGTGAAGTAGCAGAATACTTTTTTTCTCTCTCTCTATAATTTCTCTCTCTAGAGTTTCAGTGAATTCGTAAGAAAATAATGAAGGAATGAGCTTCTATTTATAAAAAAATGGACTGCATAGTAACTAACTCATGAACGGTCTAGATTGATTTATTTTAATCTGACGGTCCATAGTTAAAGCAAAATTTTTTAAATAAAATATAATATATTCTATTTATAATCTAATAAAATGAATAACTTTATAAAAAATTTTACTATGCAAACACTATGCAGGCACTATGCATAATAAAATATAATATATTCTAATTATTGTCTAATAAAACAGATAACTTTATAAAAGTATTTTGTTTTATATAAAAAAATTTTACTACTAGCCTAATAAAACGAATAACTTTATAAAAGTACTATGTTTTATATAAAAAGCTTTTATATTTTATTACATTAATAATACTAATAAAACAAAACTGAGTGACTTATCGCATAATCATCAATAATTAATATCGTGTGCTACTGTGCAACTACGCGTATTACTGTACTTTTAACACCGGGTGTTTCAACAGTTAACGGTAAAACTTCCGCCGTTATTTTCATAAAGTATTTTTGTCATTTTCTCAATCTGACAATAATTCTGTTGTGGGGTCCACCAATGATAGTGCATGTAAGACCCCAAATTATTAATAAATAAAATTTAATTTCCTCTATTTATTATTCTGAAATAGTAAGAGTTGATTTGATTAATGTGGTTAGTTATGGGTAAAATGCGCAAATATTTTAGTGGTTATAAAATATTCATTGTTGTCGGGGAATATTTGTTTGGTCGTGGAATATTCTTGTTGTCGGGGAATATTCGTACGACGGCGCAGTCTTGTGTGGGCCCCATAACAAAAAACGATTGGATGAAGAAAACGACAAAAATAAGTTGTTTATAAATAACGGCGTAGTTGTTACCGTTAATACTGTTGGAATACTCGGTGGTTAAAACACGGTAATACGCGTAGCACACGGTATTGCACCAATTATTGATTCTTACGTAAGAAGGCACTACTCAATAATTGTTACAGTAATTACTGTTCAATATTGTATTTTATTGATTCAATAATTGCTGCGTTGATATTTTATATTACTGTTGTTTCAATAATTGTCACTACGCAGTATTTTTCATTATCGGAGCAATAATTCATATTATCTGAATAATATTATTAGATAACATTATTGGCAATGTCTAGAAAGTTCTGTCTAAGGAGAGGTTTGGTCATCTAATTGCGCGCCAGTAAGGAGAGATCCTTATTGGAAAGCCCCCTCTTTCCTGGGAACGGCCTGGTTGCCAGTACTGTGGTTCTATAATATTATTTGTGAATAATTAATTATTAATTTATATGATGAGGAAAATATTGATTTTATTTGGATATAGATGGAAAAAAAATTTAATGTGACAATTGTTGAAAATTAATATTTTATTTTTGTCTGATAAAATAATTCATTTAAATATATTATTTTAATAATATATTGATGGTGGTATTTTTACAATGAATGTGGAATATATGAGTATATGAGGAGGAAGAGTATTTTTGTGGCATTAAATGATTAACACATGTTTTGTGTGTTGGTGGACATAATTCTTGACCGAAAATTTATTATTGACTATAAAATCGTCCGTTTGTGAATTTCGGTCAATTTCTGTTTGGAATTTGGAAAAACTTTCTTCTGCAAAGTTGTAGAGAATTGAATTTCCTATAAAAACTCGCGAGATTCGAATTTTCTGATAAAAGGGCTATTTATTATGAATTATTGAAGTTTTGAAGTTCCGAAATAATTGATTTTTGGAAGTTTTATTTATTATTTTGAAGAAAAATATTTTTTGGCATTTAAGTGGGCTAACATGTGATATAAATGGGCTGAGATCAGATGTCTAGAGGTGGGCTAAGGAAAATTTGATAAATATATTATTATTATATTAAATTTTCTGCTTTGGTGTTCTAAGTATTTTCCTATAAATAGGGTGCTTAGGTTAGAATTGAAATCACACCAGAAACACAAGTTTCTCTCTATTTCTCTCTCTATAACGAGCGTATTCTTGTGAGTATTTGATACTTTGAGTGTTGCTTTACGGTGCAAGTTTCCTTCAGCACTATATCTAGTATTCCAGTCAGAAGTACCGTCTTTCCGAGGTAAGGGATGTTATTTCTTCTTAAATGATATTATTTTCTTCAATATCATTATGCCGAAGTATTGATCTGAATTTTTATCAAATTTGGAACTTTTCATGTCGGGGATACTATTCATGAGTTACTATTCACGAGTTACTATTCACCGAAAAATGAAATTTCCTTTTTTTCGTCCAAATATCTATTCTGGATACTAGCTTTGATTGTATCCATGTTTTGATCATTCTTGAATTTTACTTCACTATGATAAGGTATTTTTGGACATAGATAAATTGAAATACGAATCCTTAATATTTGTTATTTTGCTTCACTGGATTCGTTTTCTTTAAAATATTTTTCATCATCCTCAGTCTTAAATGATGATATAACTGAATATCTTTGGCCTGTAGTGCAAAGATGAATAATTTCTGATGAATATCTTTGGCCCGTAGTGCAAAGATGAACAGGTGTTGAGGTGAACATGACCAACTGATGGATATCTTTGGCCTGTAGTGCAAAGATGACTATTTGATTCAAGATATTTATTGATTGATGTTACAGGGATAAAATGTTGATGATGGACTTTTAAATTCATAGATAATCGTAGATTTCATTCTCTACGTAACTTCTCTATGAATTATTATTTTCCGCTGCGAATATTGAATTAAAACTTGTTGTCTATTGTATTCTATTAAATTTTTCCCTGTTGAAGACTAACGATAATTTGTTGTATATTATCTTAGTCATAATATTCTTTACTGGGCTAGTTGAGCTCACCCTTTTCCTTGTTGTTCCATTTTCTTCTCAGGAGGCGAGAATGTAGCAGGTACTAGTCGGGGTATGGAATGAAGGTTCTAGGAAGTTGTTTTAGTAGTCCTCACCATTTTTTTTGTAAAATATTGTTCCAATAATTGTAATGAGGACTTATTTGAGTGTGGATATTGTCTAGATGACAATATTTGTATTTACACTCACAATTTTTATGTTGTATTAATAAAGTTGTAGTTGTTTCTGTACCATGTTATTGACGACTCAGAATAGGTGTTGTATACCTGTTTTGGGGGCGTCACAGTTGGTATCAGAGCTTAGGGATATGATCTCTGGCGGAGATCGGGGAATAGAACTAGGAGGGGAGAGACGAGTAAATCATTCGCTAGTGTGTCCTACCTAAGCTTATTTGTTGGTCGGTCATAATATTTATGTGATTTGTTAATTTGTTAAATTAACCCTTGTTTTATGGCAGTATTTGAGAATGTCGACTGAGAATGTTAACAGTGGAGTAAATGAAACCGTGGAGACACCTGTACTCACCAACGAGGAGAACGTGCAACAGGCTGGCAATGTTCCTCCTGTGAACAACACCACTGAGCAGACGGTGAACGATGAGATGTTTAGAAGCTTTTTGCGATTCATGCAAAACCAGACGAAGGAGATTCCTGTTCAAAATATAGGAAAAAACAATGGCAACGCACAGCTGGTCACAGCCAAGCAGTTCAAAGAGTTGGGACCACCAGAATTCTGGGGAAAGCCGGATCCGATTAAGGCGAAGACATGGTTCAAGCAAATTACCAAGATATTTGATGTCTTGGGATGCACGGAGGAACAGAAGGTTCCATTCGCCACCTTTATGTTCCGTGGCGAGGTAGACTACTGGTGGGAATCTGTGAAGCGTACCCATCCAGCCGCACTCAGCATGTCTTGGGAGATATTTCAGAAACTATTCAATGACAAGTACTTTCCTGAAAGTATTCGTCATATGAAGGAGGTAGAGTTTATTAGACTAGAGCAGAATAACATGACGGTGTCCCAGTACGAGGCGAAGTTTGCGGAGTTGTCCAGGTTTGCACCTCATTTGGTGGAGAATGAGGAACGTATGACGCGGATGTTTCTGAGAGGTTTGAAACCCGGCATACGTCAATATCTCATTTCTCATAAATTTTCTCTCTATTCAGATGTTGTCAACAGGGCTCAATTATTAGAGCGAGATAACGAGTACGGTCAACCGAGGGACCACAACCAGGATCATATTGGTGACAACAGTCATCAGAACAATGATAATCAGCGGAGAAAGAAAAATACAGACAAGAACGGCAACCACTCTGGTGGTAATCGTGGCTATGAAAATAGAAGAAGCGAGTCGGGAGGAGATTTTAAAAAGAGGAGATTCAACAATGACAATACGAAGACGTCAGCACCAGCAGCAACTGGTTCCAAGGGAGGAGAACGACCACCGGTCATATGCTATAAATGTGGAAAAGAGGGACATATCAGCCCAAACTGTCCACAACAGTTCAAGGTATGCTATAATTGTGGAAAGGAAGGACATATCGCTCGAGATTGTACGATAGCGAAACCAAGTTCAGCGGGGACGGTGACTCAAAAGGCTGTCCCAGAAAAGTTAAAGTCAACGGTTCCTGGAAGAGCGTTTGTCGTGACTGGTCAACATGCGAGGAACCCAAACGAGGTGATCACGGGTAAGCTAATCATAAATTCATGTGAAGTTTATACCTTACTAGATACCGGTGCTACCCATTCATTTATTTCTCCTGCTTGTGCTCAACGTTTAAACTTGACTCCGGAGAAATTAGACTTTGATTTATCTGTGGAGACTCCGTTAGGGGAAACTTTCATCACATCCACTGTTTATAAATCTTGTTTGATCCAAGTTGGTACCATCACCTTACCTGTTGACCTTATCTCTTTAAAGATACTTGCATTTGACGTGATTTTAGGAATTGATTGGTTAACTACTCATCATGCCAAAATTGATTATTTTCGTAAGGTGGTTAGTTTTCATATTCCTAATCAACCTGTTGTTCGAATTCAAGCAACAAAGCCATTAAAATCAATCACTGTCATATCAAGTCATAAAGCCATTCGTTTATTGAAAAACGGATGTCAAGCTTTCTTAGCCCATGTTATGGATTTGAATAAAGACACGTCAAATTTGAATAATATTCCTGTTGTTAGTAACTTTCCTGACGTATTTTCTGAAGAACTTCCCGGTCTACCCCCGGAACGTGAAGTTGAATTCTTTATTGATCTTGAACCTGGTACAAAGCCTATTTCTAAAACCCCATATCGAATGGCTCCTATTGAACTTCAGGAGTTAAAAGTCTAACTACAAGAGTTGTTGGACATCAGTTTCATTCGTCCTAGTACATCTCCTTGGGGTGCTCCTGTTTTATTTGTAAAGAAGAAAGACGGGAGTATGCGACTTTGTATCGATTACCGGGAATTAAATCATGTCACCATCAAGAATAGGTATCCGCTACCTCGTATTGATGACCTGTTTGACCAGTTACAAGGAGCACAATTCTTTTCAAAAATCGATCTTCGTTCTGGATATCATCAGCTGAAGGTTAAAACTGAGGATATTCCGAAGACTGCCTTTAGAACTCGGTACGGGCATTATGAATTCTTAGTCATGTCTTTTGGATTGACTAATGCTCCTGCGGCTTTCATGGATATGATGAACCGAGTATTCAAGGATTATTTGGATCAGTTCGTTGTTGTCTTTATTGATGACATCCTCATATATTCCAAAAGCCGTGAAGATCATGAGCACCATTTGAAGCTGGTACTCCAAAGGCTGCGTGAAAACAAGCTATATGCTAAGTTGAAGAAATGCGAGTTCTGGCTTGAGGAAGTAGCATTCTTAGGGCACGTGGTGTCGAAACATGGAGTATCTGTGGACCCGGTGAAGATTGAAGCAATACAAAGCTGGGAGCAACCGAAGACGGTGACCGATGTACGTAGTTTTCTGGGCTTAGCTGGTTATTATCGGAGATTCGTAGAAGGGTTTTCTCGAATCGCTACCCCGTTAACTCAGCTGACTCGGAAGGATATCAAATTCGTATGGAACGAAGAATGCGAGAAGAGTTTCCAAGAGCTTAAGAGGAGACTCATTTCGGCACCTGTTCTGACAATACCATCTGGTTCGGATGGATTTGTTATCTACAGCGATGCTTCAGGCAAAGGGTTAGGATGTGTTCTCATGCAACGTGGGAAAGTCATAGCCTATGCATCGCGACAACTTAAAGAATATGAGAGGAATTATCCTACTCATGATCTAGAGTTGGCAGCAGTCGTTTTCGCGCTAAAGATCTGGAGGCACTATCTATATGGGGAGAAAGTGGAGATATATTCAGACCATAAAAGCCTCAAATATTTCTTCACTCAAAAAGAACTCAACATGCGGCAACGACGTTGGCTCGAGCTGTTAAAAGATTACGACCACACTATTCAATACCATCCTAGAAAAGCAAACGTGGTAGCTGACGCGTTGAGTAGAAGATCATATGCGGGAACGAGTGCGATGATGTCAAGTATACACGTAGAACCAACTTTAATCGATAAAGTTAAAGTTGCTCAAGCTACAGACCCGGAGCTGATGCGTATGAAGAAGAAAGTGCAAGAAGGTGCTATTCCAGAACCAAGAATCGATGAAGAAGGAATACTTCGAGTCCACTCCAGACTTTGTGTTCCTAACGATTCTGATTTAAAGTACAAGATCATGATGGAGGCACACAATACACCATTTGCAATCCATCTTGGAAGTACTAAAATGTATCGTGATCTTCGACATACATTTTGGTGGAACAATATGAAGAGAGAGATTGCAAAGTTTATCTCGAGGTGTTTAACTTGTCAACGTATAAAGGCGGAGCATCAAGTACCAAAGGGTCCATTGCAACCACTTGAGATTCCGAAATGGAAGTGGGAACACATTACCATGGATTTCGTTACGGGTTTTCCCACTGTTTCTCAAGGTATAAATGCTATTTGGGTTATAGTTGATAGATTAACCAAGTCTGCTCATTTCTTGCCTATACGGGAGACTTATTCCCTTGAACATCTTGCTAGTATGTACGTGAATGAGATTGTAAGGTTGCATGGCATGCCAGTATCCATAGTTTCGGATCGTGACCCAAGATTCACTTCAAGATTTTGGGTTAGCTTGCAAAAAGCTATGGGCACGAATTTACGGTTCAGTTCGGCATACCATCCTCAAACGGACGGGCAATCAGAGAGGACTATACAAACTCTTGAAGATTTATTAAGACTTTGTGTCCTAGATTTCAAAGGAAGATGGGATAAGTACCTACCATTGGTGGAATTCTCCTACAACAACAGTTATCAGGCAAGTATAGGTGTGGCTCCCTTTGAAGCATTGTATGGACGAAAGTGTCGCTCTCCAGTATGTTGGGATGAGGTGGGAGAAGCAATGTTGTTGGGACCAGAGTTGGTACGAATGACTACAGAGAAGATCCAAACGATTCGACAACGTATACAAACGGCACAGGATCGACAAAAGAGTTATGTGGATCTTCATCGAAAGGACGTGAAATTTGACATTGGGGATCATGTATTATTACGTGTAGCTCCATGGAAAGGAGTTACAAGATTTGGAAAGAGAGAAAAGCTCAATCCACGATTTATTGGTCCATTTCAGATTCTTGACCGAGTAGGAAATGTGGCCTATAGACTTGCGTAACCTCCAAGTATGTCTCGTGTTCATAATGTTTTTCATATATATGTGCTTCGTAAATATGTGAAAGACCCGAACCATGTTATTGAGTTAGAACCGGACGAGATAGCTGAAGACTTAACGTACGAGGAGGTACCTGTCAAGATCATGGATAAAAAGGAGCATGTCCTACGCACGAAGGTCATACCACAAGTTAAAGTTTTGTGGAGAAACCATGCTATTGAGGAAATGACCTGGGAGTTGGAAACGAAAATGAAAGCGAGGTATCCTCATCTTTTCGAAACACCAGGTACGTATGTCAATTTCGATGACGAAATTTCATAAGGAGGGGAGGTTGTAAGACCCCAAATTATTAATAAATAAAATTTAATTTCCTCTATTTATTATTCTGAAATAGTAAGAGTTGATTTGATTAATGTGGTTAGTTATGGGTAAAATGCGCAAATATTTTAGTGGTTATAAAATATTCATTGTTGTCGGGGAATATTTGTTTGGTCGTGGAATATTCTTGTTGTCGGGGAATATTCGTACGACGGCGCAGCCTTGTGTGGGCCCCATAACAGAAAACGATTGGATGAAGAAAACGACAAAAATAAGTTGTTTATAAATAACGGCGTAGTTGTTACCGTTAATACTGTTGGAATACCCGGTGGTTAAAACACGGTAATACGCGTAGCACACGGTATTGCACCAATTATTGATTCTTACGTAAGAAGGCACTACTCAATAATTGTTACAGTAATTACTGTTCAATATTGTATTTTATTGATTCAATAATTGCTGCGTTGATATTTTATATTACTGTTGTTTCAATAATTGTCACTACGCAGTATTTTTCATTATCGGAGCAATAATTCATATTATCTGAATAATATTATTAGATAACATTATTGGCAATGTCTAGAAAGTTCTGTCTAAGGAGAGGTTTGGTCATCTAATTGCGCGCCAGTAAGGAGAGATCCTTATTGGAAAGCCCCCTCTTTCCTGGGAACGGCCTGGTTGCCAGTACTGTGGTTCTATAATATTATTTGTGAATAATTAATTATTAATTTATATGATGAGGAAAATATTGATTTTATTTGGATATAGATGGAAAAAAATTTTAATGTGACAATTGTTGAAAATTAATATTTTATTTTTGTCTGATAAAATAATTCATTTAAATATATTATTTTAATAATATATTGATGGTGGTATTTTTACAATGAATGTGGAATACATGAGTATATGAGGAGGAAGAGTATTTTTGTGGCATTAAATGATTAACACATGTTTTGTGTGTTGGTGGACATAATTCTTGACCGAAAATTTATTATTGACTATAAAATCGCCCGTTTGTGAATTTCGGTCAATTTCTGTTTGGAATTTGGAAAAACTTTCTTCTGTAAAGTTGTAGAGAATTGAATTTCCTATAAAAACTCGCGAGATTCAAATTTTCTGATAAAAGGGCTATTTATTATGAATCATTGAAGTTTTGAAGTTCCGAAATAATTGATTTTTGGAAGTTTTATTTATTATTTTGAAGAAAAACATTTTTTGGCATTTAAGTGGGCTAACATGTGATATAAATGGGCTGAGATCAGATGTCTAGAGGTGGGCTAAGGAAAATTTGATAAATATATTATTATTATATTAAATTTTCTGCTTTGGTGTTCTAAGCATTTTCCTATAAATAGGGTGCTTAGGTTAGAATTGAAATCACACCAGAAACACAAGTTTCTCTCTATTTCTCTCTCTATAACGAGCGTATTCTTGTGAGTATTTGATACTTTGAGTGTTGCTTTACGGTGCAAGTTTCCTTCAGCACTATATCTAGTATTCCAGTCAGAAGTACCGTCTTTCCGAGGTAAGGGATGTTATTTCTTCTTAAATGATATTATTTTCTTCAATATCATTATGCCGAAGTATTGATCTGAATTTTTATCAAATTTGGAACTTTTCATGTCGGGGTTACTATTCATGAGTTACTATTCATGAGTTACTATTCACGAGTTACTATTCACCGAAAAATGAAATTTTCTTCTTTTCGTCCAAATATCTATTCTGGATACTAGCTTTGATTGTATCCATGTTTTGATCATTCTTGAATTTTACTTCACTATGATAAGGTATTTTTGGACATGAATAAATTAAAATACGAATCCTTAATATTTGTTATTTTGCTTCACTGGATTCGTTTTCTTTAAAATATTTTTCATCATCCTCAGTCTTAAATGATGATATAACTGAATATCTTTGGCCTGTAGTGCAAAGATGAATAATTTCTGATGAATATCTTTGGCCCGTAGTGCAAAGATGAACAGGTGTTGAGGTGAACATGACCAACTGATGGATATCTTTGGCCTGTAGTGCAAAGATGACTATTTGATTCAAGATATTTATTGATTGATGTTACAGGGATAAAATGTTGATGATGGGCTTTTAAATTCATAGATAATCGTAGATTTCATTCTCTACGTAACTTCTCTATGAATTATTATTTTCCGCTGCGAATATTGAATTAAAACTTGTTGTCTATTGTATTCTATTAAATTTTTTCCTGTTGAAGACTAACGATAATTTGTTGTATATTATCTTAGTCATAATATTCTTTACTGGGCTAGTTGAGCTCATCCTTTTCCTTGTTGTTCCATTTTCTTCTCAGGAGGCGAGAATGTAGCAGGTACTAGTCGGGGTATGGAATGAAGGTTCTAGGAAGTTGTTTTAGTAGTCCTCACCATTTTTTTTTTGTAAAATATTGTTCCAATAATTGTAATGAGGACTTATTTGAGTATGGATATTGTCTAGATGACAATATTTGTATTTACACTCACAGTTTTTATGTTGTATTAATAAAGTTGTAGTTGTTTCTATACCATGTTATTGACGACTCAGAATAGGTGTTGTATACCTGTTTTGGGGGCGTCACAGTGCCGTCGTACGAATATTTCCTGACAAAAAGAATATTTCCCAACCAATCGAATATTATAGAACCACTTGCTTACTTTGCAGAATTTATAAATATTACCCACAACTATAATATTACATCAAATCAACACCATAATAAAAAAAATTATTTCGAGAAAATTAAATCTTTATTCATAAAATCTGGGGTCTCACAATCTCCCCTCCTTATAAAATTTCGCCCTTGAAATTTACGTACGTTCCTGGTATGCCGAATAGGTGAGGATACCTTGACTTCACTTCAAATTCTAACTCTTGAGGTATAACCTTTGAGCGTCGAATATGATCCTTCTTATCCAAGATGTTAACACGTATCTTCTCATACGTTAAATCTTCTGCAATCTCGTCTAGTTTTAATTCAATAATGTGGTTCAGGTCGTCCACATATTTACGTAACATCGATACGTGAAAAACGTTATGAACACACGACATACTTGGCGGTAAAACGAGTCTATAGGCCACAGTTCCTACTCGATCAAGAATTTCAAATGAGCCAATTAAATCGAGGGTTGAGATTTCCTTTCTTCGTCGATTCTTGCTTCTAGAATAACGCCCTCTTGAACCTTTTTCTTCACATTCATCAGCTCTGAGTATGTAGCTTAAGCGGCTTTAACTTTATCAATTAAAGTCGATTCTACTCTTATATTCGTTATCTTCACGTGGGTTCGTATATTCGCACTTCTAACCGCATACGATCTTCTACTCAACGCGTCAGCTACCACGTTCGCTTTTCCAGGATGGTATTGGAGGGTATGATCATAATCTTTCAACAGTTCAAGCTAACGTCGTTGCCGCATGTTAAGTTCCTTTTGGGTGAAGAAATATTTAATGGTTTAAGAAATGGGTTTTGTAGTGGGGTTAATACAAAATTCGATTTTACGCTCTGGGGTAGGCTAAGAAGTCTTCAAGAATACGTCAGGAACTTTATTAATAATAGAAATATCATTCAAAACTGTGACCCTCATCCAAGACTTGGATAACACGTCACATTGATACCTATCAACTTGCCATCGTCATTCACGACATCGCCTACAGAAAGTCTAGCTTCGGTGCATTCCACACAAGGAAGTCACCAGATAAAGGCTCAGGGCTTTTTACTTATGGCTTGATATGACAATGATTGACTTTAGTGGTTTGGTTACTTGAATTCGCATAACAGGTTGGTTAGGAATATGAAAGCTAACAACCTTACGAAAAGCATGATGAGTAGTTAACCAATCGATTTCTAAAAATCACATCAAAGACAAGTATTTTTAAAGAGATAAGATCGACAGGTAACGTGAAAGTGTCGATTTGAGTTAAACAAGATTTATAAACAGTGGAGGTAACGAAGGCTTCTGCTAACAAAGTTTCAACCAATAAGTCAAAGTCTAACTTCTCCTGAGTTAAATTTAAACATTGAGCACAAGCAAGAGAGATAAAAGAATGGGTAGAACCGATATCGAATAAGGTATAGACTTCGTAAGCGTTTATGATTAACTTACCCGTGACAACTTCGTTCGAGTTCCTCGACAAACACTCTCACTTAAACTACCGGCTTTGACTTGTCTGGGACATCCTTTGGCATCACTATCTCAGCTGGACTTGACTTCACCATACGACAAAATCGAGCTAGGTGACCTTCTCTTTCGCAATTAAAACACGCTTTGGATTGTTGCGTACAGTTTAGATGGATGTGTCCCTCCTGTCCGTATTTAAAACATACGACCAGTGGTCATTCTTCTTCCTTTGAAACGGGTGCTGGTGCCGACGTCTTCACGTCATTGTTGAACCTTCTCTTCTTGAAATGTCCATTCTTATTGTTTTGGCCATGATTACCACCGAAGTGGTTACCATTTCTGGCATGTTGATTCCCTCCATGCTTATTGTCACCTCTTTGATGACTGTTATCACCGGTATTATCATTTTGTCGGTTACTCTCTTTTAGTTGGGTTGACTCGTTATCGCGCTCTAATAACTGAGCCCTATTAACAACATCTGAATACAAACATAGTTTATGAGAGATAAGATATTGACGTATCTCAGGTTTTAAACCTCTTAGAAATATTCACGTCATTCTCTCCTCATTATCAACCAAATGGGACGCAAATCGGGACAACTCGGCAAACTTGGCTTCGTACTGCGACACGGTCATGTTGTTTTGCTCCAATTTGATAAATTCCACCTCCTTCATGTGACGAATGCTTTCGGAAAAGTACTTGAAGTTAAACAGCTCTTGGAACTTCTTTCAAGACATCTTGATTGCGTCAGGCTGGGTACGTTTTACAGATTCTCACCAGTAATTTCCTTCTTCACGCAACATAAAGGTGTTAAAGGGAACCTTTTACTCCTCGGAGTATCCCAAGACTTCAAATATCTTGGTGAACTGCTTTAACCATGTCTCCGCCTTAAGTGGTTCTAGCTTTACCAAAAACTCCGGTGGTTCTAGCTTGAACTGCTTAGCGGTGACCAACCTTGGGTTGCCATTATTTTTACCTGCATTATGAACAGCAGCCGCCTTCGCCTGATGTTGCATGAATTCTAAAAAACTCCTAAACTTACCATCGTTCGTCAATTGATCGGTGTTGTTGTTTACAGGAGAATTATCGCCATCTTGTTGCACATTGTCCTGATTATTGATCTGTGGAGACTCAACGGTCTCATGTGCTCCATTGCTTATCTCAACATTTTCATATGCCATTTTCAAATACTGCCACAAAACAAGGGTTAATTAACATATCACATATTATCTCTATACTCCGACCGACCATTTAAATACCAAATAAACATAGGTAGGTCATACTAGCGAAGGAATTTCCCGTCTCTCCTCTCCTAGTTCTTGTCTCACATCTCAGCTAGGGATCATATCCCTAAGCTTTGATACCAACTGTGACGCCCCCAAAATAGGTATACATCACCTATTCTGAGTCGTCAAATACATGGTACAAAATACAAATACAACTTAATTATACAACTGTCGTGTACAATACGACAAAACATAAACTGTGAGTTTGAATACAAATATTGTCTACTAGAGAGTATACAAACTCAAAAGGAGTCCTCATTACAATTATTATCACACTATTACATAGAATAGTGAGGACTACTAATGCTATCATCTGGTCCATCACTCCGTTTTCTGACTCGTCCCAACTATATTCTCATTTCCTGAAGAGAACAATGAAAGAAAGGGTGAGCTCAACTAGCCCAGTAAGAAATATTATGACTAAGATAATGCAAAATAAATTATCATTAGTCTTTAACAATGTTAAACTGATAAAATACAATAGACATCAAGTTTAACTGCAGCGGATCAAGCAATCCATTAAAAGAGTCAAGTAGAGAATAAATACTACTATCTTTTATGATTTAAAAGGTTTTTCATGACTTTTATCGCTGAGACTCAGCTTAATAAATAATCCACATCATCCCTGCACTACGACCAAGGATATTCATCAATATCACAACCACAAATTATCCATGCATCACAGCCAAGGATATTCGTGTATTCATCAATGATCATGATCATGCCAACAACTGTCCATCAATGCACTACAGGCCAATGAGGACTTTTACCACATCATTTGTAACATTACGGTCATGATTATACCGAATAATCTCTAGTCATAATCATACCAAGTCCATCTATGCACTACAGGCCACAGATGACTTTCAACATAATATAAACATGAGGATGATGACAATGATATAAGAATTCAATAAAATAAGTTCAAGAATTAATTTATCTAGGAACTAATAACGTCCAAATTGTCAACATGATACTGCTTTGTAGAGTAAAATTCAAGAATACTCAGAAGAATATTTCCATGAAAAGATACTGGATGAAGCGCAAATATCAAGGATATTCCACTAATTTCATGGAGTATAGAAGTCAAAACTTTAACCAACTGAGTATAATAAAGAATGAAATAACAAAAGAAATCAGAATACATGCGGTACTTCGCATAGACAAGTTATTCCAACAGAATAATAATAACGGAACCAGGTCAGGCGAAATTCGCACTGACAGGATGTTCCAACAGAATAATAAAGAATGGAATAACAACAAAAATCACCATGCATGCGGTACTTCGCATAGACAGGTTATTCCAACAGAATACTAAATAACGGAACCAGGTCAGGCGTAATACGCACCGACAGGATGTTCCAACAGAATAATAAAGATGGAACCAGGTCCAGCGTAAAACGCACAGACAGGATATTCCAACAGAATAATAAAGAATGGAATAACAGAAGAATTTCACTAAGTATAGGGTAGCCCGCGTATACAGGTTATTCTAACAGAATAATAAAGAATGGAATAACAGAAGAATTTCACCAAGTATAGGGTAGCCCGCGTATACAGGTTATTCTAATAAAATAATAAAGAATGGATTAACGGAAGAATTTCACCAAGTATAGGGTAGCCCGCGTATACAGGTTATTCCAACAGAATAATAAAGAATGGAATGACAGAAGTTCTCTTCATGAATTCAAAAGAAATAATACCCCTTACGAGTACAACAAATAATATCCCTTATCGTAAAAGAAACTTGATATCGGAGTAGTGAAGTAGCAGAATACTTTTCTTCTCTCTCTCTATAATTTCTCTCTCTAGAGTTTCAGTGAATTCGTAAGAAAATAATGAAGGAATGAGCTTCTATTTATAGAAAAATGGACTGCATAGTAACTAACTCATGAACGGTCTAGATTGATTTACTTTAATCTGACGGTCCATAGTTAAAGCAAAATCTTTTAAATAAAATATAATATATTCTATTTATAATCTAATAAAACGAATAACTTTATAAAAAATTTTACTATGCAAACACTATGCATGCACTATGCATAATAAAATATAATATATTCTAATTATTGTCTAATAAAACAAATAACTTTATAAAAGTATTTTGTTTTATATAAAAAAATTTTACTACTAGCCTAATAAAACGAATAACTTTATAAAAGTACTCTGTTTTATATAAAAAGCTTTTATATTTTATTACATTAATAATACTAATAAAACAAAACTGAGTGACTTATCGCATAATCATCAATAATCAATATCGTGTGCTACTGTGCAACTACGCGTATTACTGTACTTTTAACACCGGGTGTTTCAACAGTTAACGGTAAAACTTCCGCCGTTATTTTCATAAAGTATTTTTGTCGTTTTCTCAATCCGACGATAATTCCGTTATGGGGTCCACCAATGATGGTGCCATCGTACGGATATTTCCAGACAAAAATAATATTTCCCGACCAATCGAATATTATATAACCACTTGCTTACTTTGCAAAATTTATAAATATTACCCACAACTATAACATTACATCAAATCAAAACCATAATAAAAAAAATTATTTCGAGAAAATTAAATCTTTATTCATAAAATCTGGGGTCTCACAAAGGGTTATACTTGAAACCTTTAACAGTCATAAGACTATGGACTCTTCTACTCGTACTTAGGGGGATCAGCCCGTAGTACTATACTGTGCACAATATCTTAACGCTAACGCATAAGTAATCCCCTATACAGGGTTGTTCATCTCAGTTTGACATTAGAGTCCGCACCAAAGGAAGTTTGGTTTGAATAATTTAATAAGGGTTCTAAAATTTAGAACGTTCATCAACTATGGACTAGTCAAATCAATAAGGGTTCGCTAGTCTTACAAGGTTCAACAATAACTGATATTAAAATTGAATAATAACTCAAGAGGTATACAATGGAATAAGAATTGTATAACAGAAATCATACTTTGAAAAGATCTTTAATATAACATATTGAACTTTATCAATATAGAATATAAGTTTAGAATTTGCTCAGTGTAAAGATGTAAGGATTATAAACTTGAATAACGATAACAAGTAGGGTTAGGAAACTTGCCTCGTGCATAGTTTACACGCTAATTATATACGTTCTTCGATTTAATCCTACATATCATTTACATTCACAATACTAGTCAATTATAACGTAACTAGTCATTACAAGTTCATTCTTTTTGTCTAAATTCTTATTATGACTAGGCTTAGCCAAATTACTACACTTATTTTCATATAATATTACACTACACGAACAACAAGCTAACTACACGTTCAACAATTCAATCAACATGTAAATGCCTTATTGACATGTTAATATCCTATTTTAACATTTCGTTATATGTCTAACACATTTTTATGTTCAATAGATTAGGTTACTACTACACTCCCTGAATTTAAACAGTTAAATTTTAATTTTTGGACATTACTGCAAAGTGGCGCTGCGGCGCTACCATCAAGCATATTATTGGCGCTGTGGCCTGGACAATGGCGCTGCGGCGCGGGTCTTAAGCCTGCAGTCGGCGCTGCGGCGCGGCATACCAGAACCAGAACTGTAATTCGCAAAAAATTGCAGAACATGGCCAAAACACCCAATTAATTCATTCACAAGCATACCCAGATACTGTAATACATATATAACTACTATCCAACCCTTCTAGCATGATTTTAACAAGTTAAAACATACAATTTCCAAAATCAAATCATGTAATTTCATGTTCTTGGTGATTTTGAAAGTTTTTAAAGATAAAACATAAAATTGACACTACGGGTTCATTATAACACCGAATCTGTCCATTCGAATTTTGTTTTCTTCGTTTTAATATACATAATTATATACAAATGTAAATTTATGATACAACATATGATTAACACATTAAATTTGCACGTAAGGGCCATATGGCCATATTTTATACTCTGTAACTTTGAAGAAACTATATACGACATATTTTTATGAAACTGATGTTATAGAAACATACAATATAGTAAAAATATGCTATGTTAACATATTATCACATATATCCACATAATCACTACCCTTTCAAATTATAAAGACTTTAACAGAAACTTGAAAGCCATTATTTATAAAAACTTAAACAACGTAAATTTGAAGTTTGGGGAAGAAGAGATTACCTTATTACGAATGAATAAGAGTGAAGTTCCTTCTCAGATTTTTCTTAAATCTCACAATTTCTCCCAATAATTCTCTGAATTCTCTCTGACTCTCAAGTTAACTCTTCATTGCAAAGTACGTAAAATAGAGAAACTGATGAGGCGCACATATAACTCCAGTAACGTTGAGGTCAGTTAACCCATACGTGGTTAACTGCTCTCAACTTCTCCTAAGGCTCTGTTTGGTTATTCTTAAAACTCAATCTCAACTAATTTCATTAATCCTTTATAATATAGTTTAATCGTGTCACACCTATTTAGGCAATTAATCAAATATCTTATTTAATTTAATTTAAATAAAATATAATATTTTTTTATTAATTTATATAGTCACATAATTAAATTTCTCATTTATTAATTATGTCAAATTATTAAATCTCTAATTAATTATAAATTAATTACATTATGCTTATTAAATATTTCATTTAATTCAATAAGCTCACATAAATACATACTTTGAATAATAAAAAAATTTTACATTAATTTAATAACTATAACACATATAATTAAATTAATCTACCACAATTGCATCAATTAATTATTTAATCCAATAATTAAATCATCGAAAATATTTATTTAATTTAATAAATATTTAAATTAAATTACAAAATCTCGTTCGTCACAGAATTGTACGGTAACTATTTACTCAAAGGTTCTTATATGATTAATGTTAAAATCTATATTATCTAAAAAATCGTTGATCGCTAGGGAGACTTATCTCTATTGTAGAATAAATATTTTTTATTTAAATAAATTAATAGTTTAATTTATTTATTTAAATAAAATTAGAATTGTTCTATTTAATTTATTCACAACCGGTTTAATATGGAGAACCTAAAGGGTCACACCATAAAAGGAAGAATAAATATTTAAGAACTTAATAGAATAATCGTAATAATATGTTAAGTGTATTTAATTTAATCTATTGTGATAGAGTAAATTAAATAACTTAATATTTATTATTTAATATTTTGAAAATATTAAATATAAATTAATAAGAGGAGTTTTTTTAATATTATTATAATTATTATTATTTTAATTTCTAAAGGAGTTTGAGAATTAATTTAATATTAGTACTCTCATTTATTCCTAATAAGATTAGGAGACAAATTAATTAAAAGAGTTTAATTAATTATCCTTAATTAGATTAGGGAGCCTATTTAATTAATTAAATAATACTCTATTTTAATTATATTAAAATAGGTTAACTTATATCTTTATAAGAGTAGTCTTATATTAGATATCAGGGTGTGAGATACAAGATTCCAATAGTTGGAGAGTACACTTTTTTTATACAGATAGAAAACTAGGATTTGAGCTAATACATCCTTCTTCTTGATTCTTCTTCTTCCTAGGTGGATCACCTCTAGAGGCCAAACGCTTGGGTGACTGATGTTGATCAAAGGAAGGAACCAAACCCGCGTATTCAAGGAGAGCACAAGGATTAGGAGTTGAACTCGTACCTAAGGAAGCTCGGATCTTCAAGGGTATGATTTTGTTTCTCCTACTTTTTTTATTGACTGATAATCTATGCATAAGAACGATCTTGGTTTATGGTTTGTAAGAAATTTTAAAAACCTTTTTTACATCGCTTCCGCTTTATTTATGTGATTTGATTGCATACTCTTGTTTCTAGCAAACCTAACAGTGGTATCAGAGCCAATCTTGTGCTAATTATCAGTCTTTGTGATTCTATATATGTTTAATATGCGATTTGATCGAATTTCTGGGCAGCAGAAAAGTTTTCTATTTTTGCGACGTGGTGCAGCTGCGTCGTCTCCACTTCATTCTGAAGTGTAGTTACGCCGTGTACCATATCCAGTTTCCTGGATGAGCAGCGCAGTTGTGCTGTGTCCCAGTTCATTCTGGGCGCAGCTGCGCCGTTACCTGAAAATTAGTTTCTGGCCTTAAAGCGCAGCTGCACCATGTCCTAGTTCATTCTTGGTGTAGCTGCGCCCTTAGACCGAATCTGAAAAATTGTTGTTTTTCTTTAATTAAATAAATTGTTTATTTAATTGATAAAAGTTTAAAATAAAGGTATTTATTTTATCTGAAATATGATTTCAGATTGCTAAAATTAAAGAGTTTAATTTGGACTTGGTTTTTGATTAAAATAAAAGAGTTTCAAAACTAAAGTTTAGCAAACTTTTACCCATTAATTGATATTAATTCATATATGGAATAGATTTATTTTCATTAAATGAATGTTATTTATTGATACATATGTTGATATGTATGATAATAAATAGGATTGATTATGGATTATGACCAATGTGATTTGATTTATTTTGAATGGATGCTTGAATGTCTGGGTTTTATTAAATGGGGTCTGCGTACCACGTCTTTTCTGATTTTCTTCTTGTTGTAAATTCTATCTCGCTCCTATATACTTCCCCTTGAATGTTGATCAAGGTTTCTATTTAAATGAAATAGTTTATGTAATAGGATTAGTTAGAATTTCTCGAAGAACCGAAGATCAAGGTGCAAGGAACGCTTGAAGACCCGTTTGTAATGGAGCCCGGGTTTAAATGTAATAGTTATATTTAAATGTTAATTCTTGCACCCTAAGGTTTGACCTTTTGGTTCACTTGGTGACTCTAGTAAACCAAACTAGAATAAAAGTCCATAATCAATTCGAGGTAGAATATAGTATTCTATACTTGCATGCTAGTATTATATATATATATATATATATATATATATATATATATATATATATATATATGTGTGTGTGTGTGTGTGTGTGTATGCACGCTAAACAAGATGAAACTAATAATAACAAACCCCTCAAAGAAAGTATATTAAGCTGTAACGTTCAAAGATATTTGGAATATCGAACGTCGCCTTCTAGCATAATAAAAATAATAAAGCATTAAATATTTAATATGAGTTTGTTGTGCACACACAAGGCGAGTATTAAATATTTGAGATGTTATTTTTATTACATATGATGTTTATAAGTAATTGTGCATTACTGCTTTGTTGTTCACACACAAGGGCTGTAGTTTTCTCTTTACTTATATATAAATGCTAGGTATGACTTAACTTAAATCATTTTAGTTTGGATGTGCACACACTTGACCATTATGATTTAAGAGACAAAATGTAAGGAGTTACATAATGATATACTTAACAAGAGTTGTCTACTTATTCATTTATATGTAGTTTGTTGTTCACACACAAGACTATATACATTTGAAATGGGATCCTTATTCTCACTAGTTAATCTTTAATTAGATATTGCCGAACTATATAATGAGGGTAATATATTTTGAAGAAAATAGTGGGAGATGCCAATATAAAATAAGACCTAATTTATTTTGGTAAAATTAATTAATTAAATAAATGCATACTAAAAAATTATCTTTTTACATGCAGAATTTTGAAAATGTCACATTCACTAATTTCACTGCGTAGCATACTTGATGCTAACAAACTGACCAGACCGAATTACACGAACTGGTTAAGGAATCTGAGAATTGTTCTCACTGTTGAAAAGATTTCTTTTGTCCTAAATTTGCACATACCTGCAAATGTTGCAGAGTCAACATCTGAGGAAGAGATTACTACTTTTAAAAAGTGGCAAGATGATGCATCTATGGCTCAATGCATCGTGATCACATCCATGAGTAATGAGCTTCAGCGTCAACATGAAACTATGGAAGCTCCTACTATGTTACTGAACCTGCAAGAGTTGTATGGTAAGAAAAGTAGAACTGCTAGATATGAAATATCTAAGGAGCTCTTCCGATTTCAGATGTCCGAGGGCACTACTATTAAGACTCATGTCCTAAAGATGATCAATCTGATTGAACGTTTTGGACAACTTGGGTTCGTCATGGATGGGGAGTTGAGTCAAGATTTAGTCTTGCAGTCACTCCCGGACACCTTCTCATAATTTCTTGTGAATTTTTACATGAATAAGTTAGATGTCAAAATGCCTGAATTACTTAATATGTTGAAAACTGCTGAAGGCCACTTCTCATCCAAGAAGGACCATGTCTTAATAGTGGATGATTCTTCCAAGCAAAGGAAGAGACCTAAGGTATCTTCTGAAAATAAGAAATCTAAGAAGGCTAAGAGAAAGGTGAAAGGAAAAGATAATAAGAAACCTAATCCAGATAGCAAAGGATACTGTTTCCATTGAAATAAGCCGGGTCACTAGAAGAGGAAAGTATCTAAACCTTACTCTTTATCGAGCAAGTTTATTATTTTGTTTTCATTTAAACATGGATGTCAAAGTTTTATTCAATTTATGTTGAAAAGATATTAAGATGCTATAATGCATACTTCTTTAAGTTCAGTATGCATGAAAAAGTTGAAAGAAAGTCTATGTCATTTGTTTTGGCAAGACATAGAATAAAATAGTTCATTTCTTTTATAACAAGTCTTGAAATATTATCGTGATATGATTTAAACTGTCCACATATAATTGTTATAGTTTAGATTCCAGTCTGAGAATGAACAATTCTTGAATTGGGATATTTTTATATTTCTTTGGGAGCGGTGACAGTGAACATAAATGTTATTCAGAATAAGACAGTATTGATCAATACAAGGCATAAAGGGATGATCACCCATCGTGCCCGTAAGACCAGACGGTTCACAGATGAAATTTTGATAGAACCTTTTCAAGAAAAAAAAGAGAATGTTCCTGGTTATATAACCTCTCAGCTGTTCAAGTATTGACATGTGGTTTCAAGAATTGAGATTCAAGAATTATTTCAATAGCTTTACAACATTTTTTCTACTGTCAAAGCATATGAAAGAAAACATTTATTTCTTATCAAGATATTTATAGATGTTAGTACTTGCTGAGCAATTGAATGCTCATTCTTGCTTGTTATAAATGTTTTCAGCTAGGCAGGGACCCGTAGAGGGATCGGGTAAGGATAAGGGCAAAGGAAAGCTCATTGAATGATGGAAAGCAATTTATTTGTTTTAAAGAGACATGTGTTTGTAATATTTAAATATCATGTAATAAGTATTTAAAGGTCATCGTACCTAGGTAGAACAACTCTGATGTAATAATTTTATTTAAGTTTGGTATCATATGATGTTGAATGATGATTATCTGGAGCATCGAATACGGGTTTCAAGTAACCTGGATTTGGGGGCGTCACAATGATAACAATCAATTTTTTTATTTCTTGAGTTTATTTTCATGTTCACTAGCATATATATTAGGAAATTCAACAATGTTTGAAAACCAATATACCATTTAAGCATTAAAACAAACATACACTTTAATATTTTTAATAACTTGATATAGGTTTGTGTATCCTTTGCATCAAGTAGCATAATGAACCCAAAAATCCCTATATACCTCTTAAGTTAGTAGTCATATGTGGAAAAATTATATCATATACTACTTAAATGAGAAATATTTTTTGGAAGAAGGAAAATATATATTATATGATACTCTATTTAACATAAATGTGTCCCCATTACAAGACCAAAAAACACATAATCAGAAGGTAATGAACAAACGCATTGTAGACACTCAAAATTTTTCTTTCTTTGTACTAACCTTGCAGGTGGGCAAAAATATAATTTCACCCCAGAGACAACCTCACGGAAAGGCAAACACATAACTTCACCCTGGAGATAACCCAGCAGAAGGGCAAAAGTAGAAATTCACCCCCAACCACAACACGATTCGAGCAAGGATCGAAAAGCTGAGGATAAGGACATAAGAGGCCACCACAGCAATCCTGAGAGGCAAACTACCCAAGACGAGCCACCTGACTACCCTCGAATATCAGAAGATACCTATCAGCTTATTGCTTCATCTTCCAAGGCCTAAAATTGATCAGACTCAACGTCATTGTGTAGCACTCGAAAGAAGTTTTCTGGGATAGTTAAGCACATCTCCCAACTTTTCCCGTGTAGACAATCAAATTTTTATTTTCCTTTAACTAACCTTATAGGAGGGTAAGAGCATAATTTTACCTTGAAGATAACTTCGAGGGAAGGAAAAGGCATAATTTCACCCCGAAGACAACCCCGTGGAGAAATCAAAATACAACAATATCAAAGCATAACATCGTCCGAACGAGGATCGAAAAGTTAAGGATGAGGTCATAAGAAGCTACCACAACAATCCCCGAACTGCGAATTACGTAAGACAAGCCAACTGACCACCCTCGGGAACCGAAAGATACTTCTAAGCTAATTGCTTTATCTTTCCAAACTCCAAATAAGTTAGACTCGACTTCATTTCACAGCCGTCGGCAAAAGCTTTATGGGATTTTTTGGTACGGATCTCAACTTTTTCCAAATTAACGACCGAAGTAACGAACTTTAAAACGGTGGGCCCACAGGGCCCAGCTACAAATGCACCTGTGGCTGGCCACATGTACATCTACAGTTGGCCCCAAGTCCTACAACAAACCATCGATAACTCGTTTTTTAAAAAAAGAAGAGAAGTTAGAGAGAGAAAGCCATTTCTAAAGAGAGAAATGCTCGGGTTTGATAGTATAACACTAGATTTGAGTTGTTTTCATCGCATATACATTAGATAACATCTGCATAGAGTGGTAGAGCATAGATTTGGGTCTTGCGAGGGTTGTTTCAACATCCCCCAAGGTGAAAAAGTGAATCTTTTGTCATTTCCTTTGTAAATATTGTTATAACTATTAGATCTATTTCATATAGTGTTCATTAATCATTAGACTTGTTATTTTTGTGGATATATTATGTATTAGTTGGTAGATCTAGTTAGTTTACCGATTATTTTGTACATATATAGTTAGAAAACAAGTCCTTTAACTAGATCTAGCCGGATCCAGACCTTAATCGGTTCATGACCTTTAAAGCTCGAACCTCTATGCTAGATCGGCTTAGATCTAGTCATTTTAATGCTTTCGATTGTTAGGTTTGCTAGAAACAAGAGCATGCTATCAAATCACATAAATATAGCGGAAGCGATGCAAAAACGGATTTTAAAATTTTTCTTACAAACCATAAGCCAAGATCATTCTTGTGCTTTGATTATCAGTCAATAAAAGAGTAGGAGAATCAGAATCATACCCTTGAAGATTCGAGATTTCTTAGGTACAAGTTTAATTCCTATTCCTTTGTGCTCTCCTTGAATACGAGGGTTTGGTTCCTTCCTTTGATCAACGTTAGCCACCCAAGCATTTGGCCTCTAGAGGTGATTCATCAAGGAAGAACAAGAATCAAGAAAAAGGGTGTATTGGCTCAAACCCTAGTTTTCTATCTGTATAGAAAAAAGCGTACTCTTCCAACTATTAGAATCACGTATATATCTAATATAAGACTTGTCTTATAAAGATATCAGTTAACCTATTTTAATATAATTAAAAAAGAGTATAATTTAATTAATTAAACTCTTTTAATTAATTAGGCTCCCTAATCTTATTAGGGATAATTAATTAAACTCTTTTAATTAATTTACCTCATAATCTTATTAGGAATAAGTGAGAGTATTAATATTTAATTAATTCCCAAACTCCTTTAGAAATTAAAATAATAATAATTGTAATAATTTTAATAAGACTCCTCTTATTAATTTATATTTAATATTTCTAAAATATTAAATAATAAATATTAAGCTATTTAATTTATTATATCACCATAGATTAAATTAAATATACTTAACATATTATTACGATTATACCATTAACTTATTAAATAATTATTCTTCCTTTTATGGTCTGACCCTTTAGATTCTCCATATTAAACCGGTTGTGAATAAATCAATTAGAATAATTATTATTTAAATAAATAAATTAAACTATTAATTTATTTAAATAAATAATATTTATTCTATAATAGGGATAAGCCTCCCTAGCGATAAATGACTTTCCAGTTAATATAGATTTCAACATTAATCATAAAAGAACCTTTGAGTAAATAATTAACGTACAATTCAATCCTTCCACCATACAATGTCCCAATTAAATATAAGACATAGAATTACTATCGAGTCTTATTTTATTTAATTATATGTATTTCGATTTCTAAATGTACAACTCCTAATGAATGCAAATTAGAAATTACTTTCTAATTTCATTTCACCTTGGCCAAGGATTCTTGGGTTGTCATTTATCGAATCACATAGGACATATCTCTTCTTTTACTAGAAGTGGTAGATTCTTTATTTATCATTCATTATCTCCATATATAACTTATTACACCCAAGCATACATGTTAGTTCCCAGTGGGCACACAATAGATCTAGAAGGGGGGTTGAATAGATCCTTTTTAATTTCAAATATATTTCTCGTTTATTTTGTATTGCTAATGAATTAGCATATGACAAACATAAGAATCTTTTCAAGCACAGCGGAATAAGTAAAAGATCCCTTTCATTGATATATTCATAATCATACATACATTGTTCTTAGAGTTAGTTCAGTTGTAAGCGGCTAAAACATACATAACAGTTATAGCAGTTAAGTACATAATGTAAATGACATAAAGTAAAAAACACAAGGGATTTTAAGTGGTTCAGAGACTCAAGCTCCTAATCCACTCTTCTGCTTTTAACTAGCACGATTTCCACTAACGAAAGGGCAGCACCCTGAATCACTAAGATTCCTTCAAGGCCAGCAGCCTTGGGACTTCAGTTCACTAAGAACTCTTCAAGGCCAGCAGCCTTGGAACTTCTCTAGTTCCCTTGGAACTCTTCAAGCCCAGCTGGCTTGGAACTTCGTTTAGTCCCTCTAGACAAGGACCCCTCAAGCCCTGGCTTCTTCTTGTTGTTGTTGGTGGTGCTGAGCTGCTAAGATATCTTTAAGGCTTGAACATCTTTTGTACTTAGCAGCTTGGTGTAGTCCTCTTTGAATTTTGCGTCGAGTCTGGACCATATCTTCTTTGGTGCAGCTGATCTTCATTATGTTCTGCTCATCTTCATACGATGTCAGTTGTGCACCATCACCTTTCTTTGAACCCTTCTTGACTGGTTGGCAGATATGGTTCTACACTTACTCTGGTTCAACTTTAGGTCCATGGTGATTCGTAGAGTGGCTCTTAGGATCTGCTTTGTGTTTTGCCACTCTACTAAATGCTATCTTCTTGTCCTTCTCGGCTCTCAGCTTACCTGCCATCTTTAGTGGCATTCTCATCTTTGTTGAGTGAAGCTTTAGTCTGTTCTGGTCCTTCTTTAAAGCTGCTTCACTTCCATCTTTGTAGTCTCACTGTCACTAAGACTTATTCTGTTAAGCTCAAGTGGAACTCGTAGAGTCAACATTAGCATTCTACCAACTCAACGATTCTGCATCATAGCAATTATCATCCTCTCTTGATCTTTGAAGCTCTGTTGATTTATACACCTTCCCAATCTTCCCGTTGGAAAGTAGCCGTTAAAAGCTTTTTGAATTGCTTCGCAGATCTCGAGTTATTTGGTGTAAACTGCAGATGTGACATGACATCTCCTTTTCTGGCTTTCTGACACTACAGTCTACTGTTTCACCTACCCCATCAAAGATGTCACTCTGATGTCTCGGGCAGGTAGTCAACTTTATTTCCTCTTTCTGATTTCTCGATCAGAGGTTGTCCTTTTGCATCGATGCACTCAATAAGCTTTGTTCGAATATGAATCTTCAGATTGAACCGTTGCCAATGCTTCAATCTTCAGTTTTTCAAACTCTACGATTCTGATGTATGTCTTCGTGGACCTGATCGTAGTGTCTTGTTAATAGGTAGAGACAATACTACGATCTTGAAGAGTGTTATTAGATCTTCAATGTAGAACACCTCTTCCTTCTCTTGTGTAGTGCTTCAACACTTCTGTTTGCCTCAACTGCTCTCAGATACTGATGGCTTGACTCTTTGTTCTGGCCCCTTCTGAATAGTAAGACACTTCAAATTTGTGGCCTGTCCAGCTCGCTTTCTCCTTGTGATCTCTCGTTCACTTATCATCAATAGACTGACCCAATGCTTAATTACTTTAGCCTTATTCTTCAGAGACTGACCAGTATCTTTGTGTACACTCCATCAGTTCTTTCTTTGTTTGGCAAACACTAAGATCCTGGTTGCTATCAAGATCGTCGTCTTCTATTTACTTGACAGCTACTGCACTTGCTGACTTTCCTTAGTCAGTTACTGAAGTCTTCTTCTGATCAACTTGTGGAAGATTTCATCTCGAATGGATTCACAACTCAATCTGGATGTTGATTGGGTTGGTGCTTAGATCTTCTGTTAGCTTGCATGCCATTCGTTGAGTACTCCCTGGTTTCCTTCAAGTGGGATGTATCTTTGCAGTACTAACCAGAGGCTTCATTTCTTTAAATATTCTGGGAGTGCTCATTTGTTGAGAATTATGTTTGCTCTACGATTCTGCCTTGGCATTGTGAGCACATCTGTTGAAGTCTTAGTTCCACACTCTACGATTCAGCTTCGGCTGTACAGACACTACGACTCTGAGATCAGATCTTGACACTCTATAATTTCTAACTTTGTGCTCGTTGTCTTCATCTGATCTTGCTCGACTACGATCTCTGCCTCTTATATGATCAGTAGACTCTACGACTCTGAGTGTAGTCTACGATTCTTGACCTGGCTTCGACATCAGTAGATTCTACGACTCCGAGTGTAGTCTACGATTCTTGACTTGGCTTCGGCAGATGCTCGGTCGGTTCGTAGGCAGGCTGTCTCTACGATTCTAAACATGACTTCCTCAGCAGACTACGGCTCCGAGGAAGTTCTACTCGACGCACTACGATCCTTCCTCGTCTCTCCTGGTAGTCTACGAACTCCGAGATCTACTATCTTGCAGATTACGATTCTGTCTCAATAGCTCTTAAGTTTTCCTTGACTCTCCTGGCAAACTACAATTTTTGGTGCAGTGCTCGACGATCAGACAAGCCTATCTATTACATCATAACATCAACCTAACAAGCTTGATCTTTCTATATTTTAAGTCCTTGTACATTATTTCTTTTTAAGGACTTTACAAAGATGTTTTGCTTATGTAGGATCAACTTAACACATTTGATCAATTCATTTTAAATCCTTGTACATATGTTCCTATTATCTATCAAAGGACTTTACAGTTTTTCTTAATGCAAGCATACTTGTATATTCATTCATATATATATATATATATCATTATCAAATCATATATAAATAGGAATATCATTCACATGTTTATTCCTGACAATCTCCCCCTATTTGATTATGACAAAAACAATAAGTGCATATGCATGTTATGAATGAATCTTATATACAGTGAGCAGCTGTATTTCAAAAACATGTAATCATGAATGTCATTTATAATAATATGGAATTTAATAAACTATGACATTTTACATCCTGGATCCAGAACTTACCTAACTAGTTAGAGATTCCATATATGTTTCCAAGATATCTGTTAATCAGCTACTCATCAGCTTGATCTTCTTGCTCCTGCTCCCCTTGGGATGATGACTTTCTATTTTTGCTCTGCTCCCCTTTAGACTCATGATCTTCTTCTTTAATTTGCTCCCCCTCAAACTCTGCGTTCATATGATCATCATCTTTTGGCTCACCCTCAGATGATGATTTTACTTTTGTAGTTGTTGTCTTCTTCTTTGCCTTTCTCTTGGCCTTCTTATCTTTACTTCTTTTGCTCTCCTTGATCCTCCTTGAATACCTCTCTCTATACCTCTTTTTCTCCCCCTTTTTGTCATTAATCACTTGAGAAAGCTGCTCCATGTTGGACATTTTTTGCTCCATCAGGTAAGAGGAGTTACCAACTTCAATCTTGAGTTCTTGTTGGCTTAGCTCAAGTTGTAGAGAGAAAGGCTGACTCATGTTGTCAATCTTGTTAGAGAGGACTTGGATTTGCTCTTTATTGACCTTCTGTGCTCGTAGAGCTTCTGCCTTCTGATCATTTATGGCCTTCAGATAGATGTGATCTCTCTCTTTAATTTTGAGAGATACATAAACCATAGTGGCTTGGAGTCTGTCTTGAAATGAATTATCTCTTGTTGCTCTCAACATCTTTGACTCTTCATTGATTAGAGATATCTTCTCAACCAGCTCATCAAAATTCTTCAATAGTTCCTTCTCTATGGAAATTTGATCATGTGGTTGGGCAGGCTTTTGCTGAACACTAGATTGGACTCTACGATTTTCATCTTTGGACAGATTTTCAAAAGTATTGAGAATTTGAAAAATTGTTGAGTGCCAATGGTTGTTGGAGGATGAAGGAATGTCAGGAAACAGTGCTTGGGCCGAGGGAGTCATCAGTGGTAGAGTGAGTAGACTCTACGATCATCTCCTTGGCTATGATCCTTCTGCCATCAGAACCCACTCTACTATCATAGGGGATATAGTGGTTGCCAACATGTCTGTAGACTTTGTAGTGAGGCTGGTCTTTGATCATTTTGGTTGCAAACTTCTTCACCCTTGGAAAGTTCTGAGACACCGGCTCTAGGCTTGGAAACTGAGAGAGGCACCAGCTGAGGTAACTTTCATCTTTTTTAGTATATGACTTTAACCAAGGCATCCATTGGAAGATCCATCTCATTAACAGATCATCGGGATTGTAGAGGATAGTGGTGCAGTCTAATTTCATGTTGTTCCAATTTCTGAACACATCATATGCAGTCATCCTTACAACCTTGAGTTGTTCATTTCCATAGATTACCCATCTTTCTGCTGGGACTACTACTTGTTCATCAATCACTTCCACCACTATTCTTCTGCTAACTCTTGTTGGAGAGAGAATAGGGTAGTCAGCTGATTCCTCTAGTTCCCAATTTGTCGAGCTAGAATCTTTCTCCATTTCTTCACTTCTTGAGCTAGACTCATGCTTACTTCTTTCATTAAATTCATCAGTGAATTCTTCTTGCTGATTTTTATAACTAGTGTCATCTTCAGTATTCTCTTCCTTTGACTTAGATTCAT
This sequence comes from Panax notoginseng, assembly GCA_016801055.1. Classification (NCBI taxonomy): domain Eukaryota; kingdom Viridiplantae; phylum Streptophyta; class Magnoliopsida; order Apiales; family Araliaceae; genus Panax; species Panax notoginseng. The sequence continues at coordinate 83,056,916 of CM029017.1, read as the reverse complement.
CATCACTCACTTCAATGATTGCAGTGGAGTGTTTACCTTGCTTCTTTGGGACAAACATAGCAAGTAGTCTGTAGCTCTTTCTTCTTGTTGGAGGTTCAGCTATAGAAGTTTTAGACTCCTCTTCTTTGTCAGAATCCAAAGCTTCTGTACCATCAGACAAACTTCCTTGACATTCAACATTGGTAGGGGCAAGTCCTTCTTCTTTAGAATCACCATCATTTGAACCATCATGTGGGCTTGTTGGAGTAGTTATAGTAGGAGATGCAGTTTTATCATCTTGTAGCTTTTCTTCATCATCAGAGTAAATGCTCTGAGAGTTAGCCATAGGTCTTGCATATTCTTCTTCATTATCAGGGTTTGCACTTTCTTTCATGAATCCAATTTCACATTCTTTGCTGGATTTGTTCTTTGGGGATTCAGTCTTGAGACCATCAGTTCCCTTCTCTTCTTATGACTCTACTTCCTCGTCTTTGTCAGATGTACTTTCTTGGGGAAATAGGGTTAGCGTGTTTACCACCTTAGCTTTCTTTCTGGATGGCCCTTGAAGTAATCCGTTACTTCTCCTCTTTATGGTCACTGCAGTTGAGACCTTTTCACCTTCATCCTTGTCTTCAGTGGAGAGACTTCTTGGTAGGGCATCAGTTTTCTCCACACCCTTGGATTTCTTCCTTGCTAGTGTGGTTGCTACTGGTAAAGAGTCACCAGATTCAGAGCTTTCCACCTCTTTTGCCTTCCTCTTCTTTATAGAGACCTTACTGCTGCTCCAGTAGTTATCAGCCTCTTATTTTCTTTGGGATTTTTTTCCAGTTTATAAACAGTTGTGGAGACATCACTTTATGAACGTTTAGAGGCTCCCTCTCATCATCCTTGATCTTACCTCCTAATTTCTTCTTCAACATAATGCTTAATAGTCTTACATGAAAAACCTTGGTAAGGGGTTTATCTGTAGACTTCTTCATCTCAGCCTTTTCCACCCATTTGGAGATTTGATCGAACAAGATAGCTCCAAAGATTATTTAATTCTTCAAAACTATTGCAGACATAATCTTCAGTTGTTGATCAAGCACAGTGTCATGTGCAATGTCCTTGCATAGTATACATTTGCCCACTATCTCAGCAAGGAACTCAAATTCTTCAAGAAACTCCTTTTTCTTTATGTCCTTCAGACTAGGGTTTCTTTTGTACGCCATAATCTTCTTTATTTGTTCAGTGTCGATCTCATCAAGGCTCTTCAGTCCCAGGTCAGGGAGACCTAAGCATTGATTGATATTAGATGATTTCAGTTTTAGCGACTGACATTTGACCTTGGTAGAAAGGGTTCTGGAATTTATGGATGCATTTGAGTAAAACTCCTTAACCAGGTCAGCATATACTCGAGTGCTTGCCTCAAGACATTCTGAGAATCCTGCCTTCTTCACAAGTTCAAGAATATTTCTGAACTTCTTTTTGAATTTCTCAAACGTCTTGGTTCCTAGCTGAATGCCAGTGATTACTCGCCAATATGCCATTTAAAGAGTTCAAAGAGTTTGGGTATTTGATTTGGGGAGTTTTCTGAGAGATAGGTGAATGTGATTTGGATGAAGCTTTGGAGGGTTAATGGATTTAGGCTTTGAAGAGGATTCTAGGGTTTAAAAATAGGAGGGAGAGAGGTTTGATAGTTTCTGGTAACTGTTTGTAGATTTTGAATTTGTCTTTACGGCAGTCCCTTCTGACTCTGCATAGGCTGTGATGTGTCAACTAGTCATTGGTTGCACGATGCCTAGTAATTAGCTATAACTCCCCCATTAACTTTTCAGTTTAATGTTTCTTTTTAAAAGAATAGGCGTCAATGACGTGGATTAACCGTTGACCTTTTTGGTTCATAGAGTAGCTCAATGATATGGCTATGAACTCTACGTTTTCCTTTGTTGACTCAACGATCTTCTTCTGAGAGATGCTGCAGTGGATGGCTTTGACATGTCTTAGCCACTGATGTACTTTATGGAGGTATATGCACTCTATTTCTGAGATGAGTCTGCAGGTCATCTTTCCAACTAGTATTCGTATTTATCTCCTCATGATCTGAGTAGTTGAGCAAGTGTCCAATTCTTCCGAGCTCCTTATAAGCTAGTGTATCCTTAGGTAAGACTACGATCGTCGAGTATGATTCTACAATCGCTGAGGTTTCTCCACGATCGTTGAGTTCTCTTTGACCTCTGCTCTACTATCGTTGACTATCTTGGTCCTTGAAATGATCTCTACTAGGCATTCCTTCTGGGCTAAGGTAGCTCAGGAAGGGCCAACCTCTTAGAGTGAACTAAGGGTCAGGTTTGTCCCTGAGGCGCTTTCTAGATGAAAACCTTTAGAAGTGATTTGAACTGATATCTCACTTGACCTTATCTGTTGGGGAGATCCTCTACCAACTTTTGGACATTCGTATTGGCTGTAGTCGTGGTGTTCTTCTGCTCTTACACTGCGATCAGATGTTTGATCGTAGGTACTCCATGATTTTGAGTTGGGTGGTTGACAGGTTATCAGTAGTACGTTTTGAGACGTTCCTACTGACTATGGATCTTCATTTGGTTCGTTAGCCACAAAGTTTTGGGACTCTGTAACTGGTATATTGCTTCATATTATCTCTTTGATGTTTTAGAGTTGTTGTACTGTTAGCAGGTTACTGCTCCCTCATAGTTGATACTCTCTTCTCAGAGAGTCATAAGTTCTTCTTCTTCATGTGTAGCAGAAGGCAGCCTTGTTTATCTCATTTTGGCTGAAGTTATTAAATCTTCTTGTATCGTAGACATGGGTATCTCCAGTGTTGATTATTCTATGATCCTTTGACAGCACTACGAATGTAGTCTTCCTTGTCAGTGTGTACTTGTGAAGTTCTGCTTCGATAGTGAGTTCCTCATGATTGATGCTCGATGATCCTCCGATGTGAGCTTCCTTGAGAATTCTTCTCATATTACATGCTTTGCATGATTAAGCATATACGACCCTTTCCATCTTTGGTTGAATGGCCTGCTTCCATACAAAGATCAGCAGCCATGTGAGCTTCATTCAGATAAGCTCAGCGGGTCTTCAAGGACAGGCTTTGACATATTGGAATTTTATCAGACTCATTTCTGAACAGTCTTAAGCCTTCTGCTGGTTGAATCTTTCTTTGACTGAAGTCTTCTGCTTCATCATTCCTTAGTGTGGTCAGATAGACCAAGTACCTGTAGGTTAGATGCATTTCTATTTTTGGTACCCATAGTTAAATGGGTCCTGCCAGTTAGTTTTCAAAATCCTTGTTTCTCATATGTTTGGAAAAACATCATATTGCTCATCAACAGTCATATTCATGCATGTAACCAAATTTGGTATGACATCTTAAGATGCATAATGAAGAGTGTGTAAGATTAACCATTTTAATAAAACATTCTTTTCCTTTGATGGTTTCATCATTTGCTTGGTTATGTTCACAGAGTTTAAATGTTCACATAGTAAGAATCAACACTATTACTTATTTGTATCTGGTTGATTCATAGAGGTGATTAGTTTCTACGAATCTTCAAGATACTCTTATAGAACTTATCATACTCTATGTGTTATCAACCACTTAGAACATAGGTTTGTACATACATACTAACCCATCAGCAAAGATTACTCCACATAAGATTAATTTAACCTTTGATATTCTTATGACCCATTTCAGATTTCTTTCAAGATGTCATCTTCAACCTAAAACTTGGATGGAGAGAAAGTTTATAAGAATTTGAGTTTCCAACTTCAGTGTACTTTCTCTCTTCACCTTTTTAGGTAGAATATGATTCCTTCAAAGAATACTGTTATAGTTCATAAGGGGGTGCAACATGATGTACACAATTATATTAGTGAGGAACCATACCTTTCTACTGTCAGTTTCTTAACAGTTATTTAACTTAGACATACTGAGGTTAGGCATTGATGTGCATAGTTTCTCATTTACTCCTGATAACTTGTTGCTCCAGTTGACCTTTAATCAATCAGTCGTGGTCTTGAAGATGAAAGCTAAGAGAATCTCAGTATCTTTAGTTCTTTGACATCATTGAGTTTATAAGGTTTACATCCAACTGCTGGTTGACCAGATACATGTTTGAGAAGTTCTTCTTTCTTCTCTGGATAAGCATTTCTTAGCATGTATGGCCTTTTCATCTTTTCATGCTAATGGATGTTTGACTCTCTTCTATTGATGTCTCTTGTGCTTCCTAGCCTGGTCTTCGAACTTACAAGATTGACCTTGGGCAAGGATTGGTCTTGTTGATATGGCAATCAAGAACATGGACCAATCTGAGCAACTTTAGGTGTATATACACATTTACCTGTACACAATATTTCAAACGTGTGAGTTCGTCTGCTTATAACAAGTGACTTACTACTAAACTAAGTTTATAACAATGTTTGTTCCTAGGATCAGACTCAAAGCAATTAGCTTTTGAATATAGCATGAGAACCAACTCTGATACCAATTGTTAGTTCCTAGTGGGCACACAACAGATCTAGAATGGGGGTTGAATAGATCCTTTTTAATTTCAAATACTTTTCTCGTTTATTTTGTATTACTAATGAATTAGCATATGACAAATATAAGAATCTTTTCAAATACAGCAGAATAAGTAAAAGATCTCCTTCATTGATATATTCATAATCATACATATATTGTTCTTAAAGTTAGTTCAGTTGTAAGCGTTAAAACATAAATAGCAATTATAGTAATTAAGTACATAATGTAAATGACATAAAGTAAAAGACACAAGGGATTTTAAGTGGTTCAGAGACTCAAGCTCCTAATCCACTCTTCTGCTTTCAACTAGCAGGATTTCCACTAAGGAAAGGGCAGCACCCTGAATCACTAAGATTCCTTCAAGGCTAGCAACCTTGGGACTTCAGTTCACTAAGAACTCTTCAAGGCCAGCAGCCTTGGAACTTCTCTAGTTCCCTTGGAACTCTTCAAGCCCAGCAGGCTTAGAACTTCGTTTAGTTCCTCTGGACAAGGACTCCTCAGGCCCTGGCTTCTTCTTCTTCTTGATGTTGTTGTTGTTGTTGGTGCTGAGCTACTAAGAGTCTTTAAGGCTTGAACATCTTTTGTACTTGGCAAATCTTTTGTACTTAGCAGCCTGGTGTGGTCCTCGTTGCATTCTGCTTCGAGTCTGGACCACATCTTCTTTGGTGCAGCTGATCTTCATTATGTTCTGCTCATCTTCATATGATGTGAGCTATAAAACCCCAGATTTTATGAATAAAGATTTAATTTTTCAAAATATTTTTTTTAAATATTATGGTGTGAATTTGAGATAATGTTATAGTTGTGGGTAGTATTTATAAATTTTGCAAAGTATGCAAGTTGTTGTATTATATTCTATTGGTCGGGGAATATTAATTTTGTCGAAGAATATTCGTACGACGGCACAATTATTGGTGGACCCCACAACAGAATTATTGTCGGATTGAGAAAACGACAAAAATATTTTATGATAATAACGGCGGAAGTTTTACCGTTGATACTGTTGAACTACTCGGTAGTAAAAGTACAGTAATACGTGTGGTTGAATAGTAGCACACGGTAGTGATTATTAATGCTTATGTGAGAAGTCACTCAGTTTGATTCAATTATTGTCAATTAATAATATGAATTATTTAGCGATAATGAAGTTTTGTTTTATTCGTATTATTAACGTATAAAACAGAAACATCTTTTTATATAAAACAGAATATTTTATTAAAGTTATTCTATAAATAGAATATATTATATTTTATTTAAAAGATTTTTCTTTAAATATGGACCGTCATATTAAAGTAAATCAATCTGGACCGTTCATGGATTAGTTACTATGCATTCCATTTTCCTATAAATAGAAGCTCAATCCTTCATTATTTTCTTACGAATTCACTGAACTCTAAAGAGAGAAACTATAGAGAGAAACTATAGAGAGAAAGAAGAAAAGTATTCTGCTACTTAACTGCTTCTTTATTTCAGTTCTTCTTTAAAACGGTAAGGGATATTATTTATTGTACTCGTAAGGGGTATTATTTCTTTTCTATTTATGAAGAGAACTTCTGTTATTCCATTATTTATTATTCTGTTGGAATAACCTGTATACGCGGTCTACCCTATACTTGGTGACATTCTTCTATTATTCTGTTGGAACATCCTGTCTGTGTGTTTTACACCGGACCTGGTTCCGTCTTTATTATTATTATTCTGTTCGAACATCCTGTCTGTGTGTTTTACACCGGACCTGGTTTCGTCTTTATTATTATTCTGTTGGAATATCCTGTTTGTGCGTTTTACGTCGGATCTGGTTCCGTCTTTATTATTATTCTGTTGGAATATCCTGTCTGTGCGTTTTACGCCGGACCTGGTTCCATTATTTATTATTCTGTTAGAATAACCTGTCTGTGCGATCTATCGCATGCATAGTGATTTCTTTTGTTATTCCATTATTTATTATACTCAGTTGGTTAAAATTTTGACTTCTATACTCCATGAAATTAGTGGAATATCTTTGATATTTGCGCTTCATCTAGTATCTTTTCATGAAAATATTATTCTAAGAATTCTTAAATTTTACTCCACAAAGCAGTATCATATTGACAATTTGGACGTTGTTAATTCCTGGATAAATTAATTCTTGAACTTGTTTTATTGAATTCTTATATCATTGTCATCATCCTTATGTTTATATTTTGTTGAAAGTCATCTATGGCCTGTAGTGCATAGATGGACTTGGTATGATTATGACCAGGGATTAATCGGTGTAATCATGACCGTAATATTACAAGTGATGTGGAAAAAGTCCTCATTGGCCCGTAGTGCATTGATGGACAGTTTTTAGTATGATTATGGTTATGGATTCTCTTTAGCCGTAGTGCAAAGATGAATTGTTTTATGGCATGATCAGGACCGTTGATGAAAATATGATTATCTTTAGCCGTAGTGCATGGATAATTCGTGGTCGTGATACTAAAGAATATCATTGGCCGTAGTGCAGGGGTGATTCGATGATGTGGATTATTTATTAAGCTGAGTCCCAGCGATAAAAGTCATGAAAAACCTTTTAAATCATAAAAGATAGTAGATTTTATTCTCTACTTGACTCTTTTAATAGATTGTTGGTTCCGTTGCAGTTAAACTTGATGTCTATTGTATTTTATCAGTTTAACATTGTTGAAGACTAATGATAATATATTCTGCATTATCTTAGTCATAATATTTCTTATTGGGCTAGTTGAGCTCACCCTTTCTTTCACCGTTCTCTTCAGGAAATGAGAATATAGTTGGGATGAGTCGGGAAACGGAGTGATGGACCAGATGATAGCATTAGTAGTCCTCACTATTCTATATAATAGTGTGATAATAATTGTAATGAGGACTCCTTTTGAGTATGGATACTCTCTAGAAGACAGTATTTGTATTCAAACTCACAGTTTATGTTTTGTCGTATTGTACACGACAGTTGTATTTGTAAGTTGTATTTGAATTCTGTACCATGTATCTGGTGACCCAAGATGGGTGATGTATACCTAATTTTGGGGGCGTCACAGTTGGTATCAGAGCTTAGGGATATGATCCCTTGCTAGGATGTGAGAATAGAACTATGAGGGGAGAGACGGGTAATTCCTTCGCTAGTATGACCTACCTAAGTTTATTTGGTATTTAATTGGTCGGTCAGAGTATAGGGATAATATGTGATAGGTTAATTAACCCTTGTTTTGTTGCAGTATTTGAAAATGACATCCGAGAATGTTGAGATAAGCAATGGAGAACAGGAGACCGTTGTGTCTCCACAGATCAATAATCAGGACAATGTGCAACAGGATGGCGATAATCCTCCTGTAAACAACAACACTGATCAATTGATGAACGACGGTACGTTTAAGAGCTTTTTAGAATTCATGCAACATCAGGCGAAGGCGGCTCCTGTTCATAATACAGGAGGAAACAATGGCAACCCACGGTTGGTCACCACTAAACAGTTCAAAGAGCTGGGACCACCGGAGTTTATAGGAGAGCCAAAACCACTTAAGGCGGAAGCATGGATAAAACAGATCACCAAGATATTTGATGTCTTGGGATGCTTCGAGGAGCAAAAGGTTCCCTTTGCCACCTTTATGTTGCGTGAAGAGGCAGATCACTGGTGGGAATCTGTAAAATGTACCCAGCTTGACGCACTCAAGATGTCTTGGGAGAAATTTCAAGAGCTGTTCAACGACAAGTACTTTCCCAAGAGTATTCGTCATATGAAGGAGGTGGAGTTTATCAAGCTGGAGCAAAATAATATGACCGTGTCGAAGTATGAGGCTAAATTTGCTGAGTTGTCCCGGTTTGCGTCCCACTTGGTGGATAATGAAGAGCGAATGACGCGAATGTTTTTGCGAGGTTTGAAACCTGAGATACGTCAACATCTTATTTCTCATAAACTGTGTTTGTATTCAGATGTTGTAAATAGGGCTCAGTTAGTAGAGCGCGATAACGAGTCAACGCAACCAAAAGAGAGCAGCCGGCAAAATGTTAATAACTGTGATAACAGTCATCAAAGCGGTGACAATAAGCATAGAGGGAATCAACATGCCAAAAATGGTAACCACTTCGGTGGTAATCATGGTCAAAACAATAAGAATGGACATTTCAAGAAGAGAAGGATCAACAATGACTTGAAAACATCGGTACCAGCACCCGTTTCAAAGGAAGAAGAACGACCACCGGTCGTATGTTTCAAATGCGGACAGGAGGGACACATCCTTCCAAACTGTACGCAGCAATCTAAAGTGTTTTTTAATTGCGGAAGAGAAGGTCACCTAGCTCGATTTTGTCGTATGGTGAAGTCAAGTCCAGCTGGGATAGTGATGCCAAAGGATGTCCCAGACAAGCCAAAGCCGGTAGTTTAAGAGAGAGCATTTTTTTTCGTGACGAGGAACCTGAATAAAATTATCACGGGTATATTAGTCATAAACTCTTGCGAAGTCTATACCGTGTTAGATACCTATTCTACTCACTCTTTTATTTCACCTAGTTGTGTTCAATATTTGAACTTAACTCCGGAGAAGTTAGACTTTGATATATCTGTTTAAACTCAGTTGGGAGAAACTTTTGTTACCTCCACTATTTATAAATCTTGTTCAAATCAACACTTTCACGTTACTTGTCGATCTTATCTCTTTGAAAATACTTGCATTGATGTGATTTTTGGAAACGATTGGTTAACTGCTCATCATGCTTTTCGTAAGGTTGTTAACTTTCATATTCCTAACCAACCTGTTATGCGAATTTAAGCAACCAAACCACTAAAGTCAATCATTGTCATATCAAGCCATAAGTAAAGATCCCCGTTCCTTTCGTTGTTGACTTCCTGGTGTGAAATGCACCGAAGCCAGACTTTTTGTAGGAGACGTTGTAAATGACGATGGCAAGTTGATAGGTATCAATGTGACGTGTTATCCAAGTCTGGGATGAGAGTCACAGTTTTGAATGATATTTCTATTGTTAATAAATTTCCTGACGTATTCTTGAAGACTTCCTAGCCTACCCCTAGAGCGTGAAATCAAATTTTGTATTGACCCCAGTACAAAACCCATTTCTTAAACCCTCAAATATTTCTTTACTTAAAACGAACGTATCATGCGCCAAAGACGTTGGCTCGAGCTGTTAAAGATTACGATCGTACCATTTAATATCATCGTGAAAAAACGAACGTGGTAGCTGATGCGTTGAGTAGAAGATCGTATGCGTTTACAAGTGCGAATATACAAACCCACGTGAAGATAACGAATATACGAGTAGAATTAACTTTAATCGATAAAGTTAAAGCCGCTTAAGCTACATACTCAGCGCTGATGAATGTGAAGAAGAAGGTTCAAGAGGGCATTATTCTAGAAGCAAGATTCGACGAAGAGAGGAAATTTCAACCCTCGATTTAATTGGCCCATTTGAAATCCTTGATCGAGTAGGAACTGTGGCCTATAGACTCGTTTTATCGCCAAGTATGTCGCGTGTTCATAACGTTTTTCACGTATCGATGTTACGTAAATATGTGGACGACCTGAACCACATTATTGAATTAAAACTAGACGAGATTGCAGAAGATTTAACGTATGAGAAGATAAGTGTTAACATCTTGGATAAGAAGGATCATATTCGACGCTCAAAGGTTATACATCAAGAGTTAGAATTTGAAGTGAAGTCAAGGTATCATCATATGTTCGGCATACCAGGTACGTACGTAAATTTCGAGGGCGAAATTTCATAAGGAGGGGAGATTGTAAAACCACAGATTTTATGAATAAAGATTTAATTTTTTGAAATATTTTTTTTAAATATTATGGTGTGAATTTGAGATAATGTTATAGTTGTGGGTAGTATTTATAAATTTTGTATAGTATGCAAGTTGTTGTATTATATTCGATTGGTCGGGGAATATTATTTTTGTCGTGAAATATTCGTACGACGGCACAATTATTGGTGGACCCCACAATAGAATTATTGTCGGATTGAGAAAACGACAAAAATATTTTATGAAAATAACGGCGGAAGTTTTACCGTTGATACTGTTGAACTACTCGGCTGTAAAAGTACAGTAATACGTGTGGTTGCATAGTAGCACACGGTAGTGATTATTAATGCTTATGTGAGAAGTCAATCAGTTTGATTCAATTATTGTCAATTAATAATATGAATTATTTAGCGATAATGAAGTTTTGTTTTATTCGTATTATTAACGTAATAAAACAGAAACATCTTTTTATATAAAACAGAATACTTTATTAAAGTTATTCTATAAATAGAATATATTATATTTTATTTAAAAGATTTTTCCTTAAATATGGACCGTCAGATTAAAGTAAATCAATCTGGACCGTTTATGGATTAGTTACTATGTATTCCATTTTTTTATAAATAGAAGCTCATTCCTTCATTATTTTTTTACGAATTCACTGAACTCTAGAGAGAGAAACTATAGAGAGAAACTACAGAGAGAAAGAAGAAAAGTATTCTTCTACTTAACTACTTCTTTATTTCAGTTCTTCTTTAAAACAGTAAGGGATATTATTTATTCTACTCGTAAGGGGTATTATTTCTTTTGTATTCATGAGGAGAACTTCTGTTATTCCATTATTTATTATTCTGTTGGAATAACCTGTATACGCGGTCTACCCTATACTTGGTGATATTCTTCTATTATTCTGTTGGAACATCCTGTCTGTGTGTTTTACACCGGACCTGGTTTCGTCTTTATTATTATTCTGTTGGAACATCCTGTCTGTGTGTTTTACACCGGACCTGGTTTCGTCTTTATTATTATTCTGTTAGAATATCCTGTTTGTGCGTTTTACGCCGGACCTGGTTTCGTCTTTATTATTATTCTGTTGGAATATCCTGTCTGTGCGTTTTACGCTGGACCTGGTTCCATTATTTATTATTCTATTGGAATAACATGTCTGTGCGGTCTATCACATGCATAGTGATTTCTTTTGTTATTCCATTCTTTATTATACTCAGTTGGTTAAAACTTTGACTTCTATACTCCATGAAATTAGTGGAATATCTTTGATATTTGCGCTTCATCTAGTATCTTTTCATGGAAATATTATTCTAAGAATTCTTAAATTTTACTCCACAAAGCAGTATCATATTGACAATTTGGACGTTGTTAATTCCTGGATAAATTAATTCTTGAACTTGTTTTATTGAATTCTTATATCATTGTCATCATCCTTATGTTTATATTTTGTTGAAAGTCATCTATGGCCTGTAGTGCATAGATGGACTTGGTATGATTATGACCAGGGATTAATCGGTGTAATCATGACCGTAATATTACAAGTGATGTGGAAAAAGTTCTCATTGGCCCGTAGTGCATTGATGGACGGTTTTTGGTATGATTATGGCTATGGATTCTCTTTGGTCGTAGTGCAGAGATGAATTGTTTTATGGCATGATCAGGACCGTTGATGAAAATATGATTATCTTTAGCCGTAGTGCATGGATAATTCGTGGTCGTGATACTAAAGAATATCATTGGTCGTAGTGCAGGGGTGATTCGATGATGTGGATTATTTATTAAGCTGAGTCCCAGCGATAAAAGTCATGAAAAACCTTTTAAATCATAAAAGATAGTAGATTTTATTCTCTACTTGACTCTTTTAATGGATTGTTGGTTCCGCTGCAGTTAAACTTGATGTCTATTGTATTTTATCAGTTTAACATTGTTGAAGACTAATGATAATTTATTCTGCATTATCTTAGTCATAATATTTCTTACTGGGCTAGTTGAGCTCACCCTTTCTTTCACTGTTCTCTTCAGGAAATGAGAATATAGTTGGGACGAGTCGGGAAACGGAGTGATGGACCAGATGATAGCATTAGTAGTCCTCACTATTCTATATAATAGTGTGATAATAATTGTAATGAGGACTCCTTTTGAGTATGGATACTCTCTAGAAGACAGTATTTGTATTCAAACTCACAGTTTATGTTTTGTCGTATTGTACACGACAGTTGTATTAGTAAGTTGTATTTGAATTTTGTACCATGTATCTGGCGACCCAAGATGGGTGATGTATACCTAATTTTGGGGGCGTCACATCAGCTGTGCACCATCACCTTTCTCTGAACCCTTCTTAACTGGTTGGCAGACATGGTTCTGCACTTGCTCTGGTTCAGCTTTAGGTCCATGGTGATTCGTAGAGTGGCTCTTAGGATTTGCTTTGTGCTTTGCCACTCTTCTGAATGCTATCTTCTTGTCCTTCTCGGCTCTCAGCTTAGCTGCCATCTTCAGTGGCAATCTCATCTTTGTTGAGTGAAGCTTTAGTCTATTCTGGTCCTTCTTCAAAACTGCTTCACTTCCACCTTCGCAGTCTCACTGTCATTGAGATTTGTTCTGTTAAGCTCAGGTGGAACTCCTAGAGTCAACATTAGCATTCTACCAACTCAACGATTCTGTAACATAACAATCATCATCCTTTCTTGATCTTTGAAGCTCTGTTGATTTATACTCCTTCCCAGTCTTGCCATTGGAAAGTAGCCGTTAAAAGATTTTTAAATTGCTTTGTAGATCTCGAGTTATTTGATGTAAATTGCAGATGTTACATGACATCCCCTTTTCTGGCTTTCTGACACTGCAGTCTACTATTTCACCTACCCCATAAGAGATGTCACTCTGATGCCTCGGGCAGGTAGTCAACTTTATTTCCTCCTTCTGATTTCTCGATCAAAGGTTGTCATTTTGCATCGATGCTCTCAATAAGCTTTGTTCGAAAATGAATCTTCAAATTGAACCATTGTCAATGCTTCAATCTTTAGTTGTTCGAACTCTATGATTCAGATGCATGTCTTCGTGGACCTGATCGTAGTGTCTTGTTGACAGGTAGCGACAATACTACGATCTTAAAGAGTGTTCATTAGATCTTCAATGTAGAACACATCTTCCTTCTCTTGTGCAGTGCTTCAACACTTCTGTTTGCCTCAACTGCTCTCAGATAATGATGGCTTGACTCTTTGTTCTGGCCCCTTCTGAATAGTAACACACTTCAGATTTGTGGCGTGTCCAACTCGCTTTCTCCTTGTGATCTCCCGTTCACTTATCATCAATGGACTGACCCAATGCTTAATCACTTTAGCCTTGTTCTTCAGAGACTGACCAGTATCTTTGTGTACACTCCATCAGTCCCTTCAGGAGGTATGTCGTCATCAGCGAAAGATATCACATTATTGTTAAAAATGTGATCTACCAGGTGACGAAACTTTTCAACATCAACTGATTTAGGCAAGTGGGCTTCTTCTAAAACCCTTAGCAAGACCTTCTTGTGATCCTCGGAAGAGAAAACCAAGTCCAGTATGGAAATTTGTTGTGGAGCTTCTTTCAAGTTTAAAACCACCTTGGCTTCATTGTGGCCTATAGTACGGAGGAATTATTCAATCTTCTCCATGGGAATTTTCCCCTTTGACTTGATGGTAGGCTTTATCACCCGTTGCGGAAGATACAGTGGATTCTCCTTCGACACTACAGCAGTTTTGTGAGATGTGGATCCTTTATCCTCTCCATAATTCCATGGGACTCATTGTAGGCTGATAACAGGATGTTGTGGTCTGAATGGCAGGATAATTGGCTTTGGCGCAGCCACCTGCACAGGATTCTCAGGACCTTTAAGTTGAATAGGTTGAATTGTATGTGATTTGGTAGCCAAATCCCCCTCAGAAGATATAATTGCTACAACCTCTTTCCATTTTATAGGAACTGTGTCCCCACTCGCAAGTAACACAGTGTCATTGTCTGCCATCTGCAGAACACCGCTGTCAATTAAGTTCTGAATACGATGGCGGAGTGCCCAGCATTCTTCTATGTTGTGACCGCGAGAGTGGGAATGATACTGACATACTCCATTAGAGTTGAACCGTCTTGAACGAGGGTTGATTGGAGGTAGCAGAGCTGTGATTCTTCCTTCATTGATCAGCATCTGGAATATTTCCTCCATCGGTTGGCCTAGGTTTATAAATTCCCTTTGGTTGGCAAAATCCCGACGGGCTTTGGCATTTGCTCTTTTTATAATTTTATCCTCCAACAATTCACCTACTAAAGTCAATGATGGAGTACTTGTACCAAAAGGAAGGAGGTTAGCATGCTCCTGGCTGAAGAACTAACGTGTGACTTGGTGCTGGTGGACCACCAGTTCAACCAATTGTTCGACTTGCTCACACAAAGCCTTCATTTTGCATTCCATTGTAAACTGGAACTGTGAAAAATCCCATTTATCAGCACTGTCCTTACTGGTTTAGGAGGATCCACCACTGTAATGGGAAGTTTGTCCATTACTCCAACTAATCATGTTAACCTCCTCTTCTTTATGTTGAGGAAGAGGGTTATCTTGCACATGGGGTTGGTCGGGTTTAGTCACCACGATCTCACCATTGTCAATCAAATCCTGGATCTTATGTTTCAAGACCCAGTAATCCTGAGTATCATGGCCTGGAGCTCCAGCATGATAAGCACATTTCCGGCTAGCATTGAAACATTTCCCATTAGGGTTGGCTGATGAAAGAAGATGGGTAATTTTCTTTTGAGTTGTCAGAAGATTGAAGATGTTCTCAAGTGAGTCCCCTAAGGGTGTAAACACTCGAGTGCGTCTGACTTCTCCACTCTTTGGCAATGGAGGGTTTGAAGACTGTGCTTGGAAAGGGGAGTAGTTTCTCCTTTGAATAGGCATGTTTTGAATGCCTTTTTGCCCTTGTAGTATCAAGAAAACATCTTCCTCTTTTTTCTTATGGACCCTCCAGGGGTTGTTTCCATAACTTCCAGACTGGATGTGTTCAGCAACAGCTTTCAAAGCAGCAAGGTCTTGAATCTTTCCTAATTTTAACCCCATTTCGGCCATTTCTCCATGTTTGATCATTTCAGAGAATGGTTTGCCTATGCCAGCTAAAACTCTCTCATAGAAAGGAGCTTCCTGAGTATCTATTAAGGTCATCACCATCTCAGACTCAGTCATAGAGGGAATTACTTGAGCAGCCAGGCGCCTCCACTTTTGAGCATACTCTCTGAAAGACTCATTGGCTTGTTTCTTGACTTTGAAAATTTGGTACCGATCAGGAGCCATTTGAGTTTGGAAACTGTACTGACTGAGGAACGCATGAGCTATCTCTTCCCAACTATGGATCTTGGAGTTATCTAATCTGGTATACCATGATCTAGCTTCACCAGTTAGACTCTTCTAAAATAGTTGTATTATGAGCTTCTCATGCTCGGCATAAGATCCGAGTTTCCAAATAAAGACTTTCAAATGTGTGTAAGAATCTCACAACCCATCATACTTTTTGAAGTCAGGAGTCTTGAATTTCTCTGGATAATGAACCCCATGAAAGATACAAAGGTCTGTATATGAAACACTCGTGTGTGCTCCAATCCCTTTGATAGACCAAATGGTCTCCTCCATCTGTAGGACTTTCTTCCTGATATCACCGGTGTCTAGATTTTCCTTGAGATTGGTGGTATCAGGGGTTTTGTTGGTTTTGTCCAACTGAGACTCAGATACAGGAATTTGATTGTCTGGTCCTTGATTTCCTCCCTGTACAGAGGATTCTGTATGTAAGGGCATTCGTGGGCCTTGAGTGGACTTGTGTAGTTCTTTAAGCAGAACAACTAATTCTGTAAATTGGTGGATAAGCCCTTCGAACTCCTCGCGAGAGACAGGAGTAGGACTAGACTGGCCAGATGAAGCCATGATTGGCTGTAGGCTGGTTGCCTTTTTGAATTTTGAACGGGTAACAGGACCAATTGTTTCCCTACAAAAAGACTTATGTAGTTTAGTATTAGGGAATGTGAAAATGTTACATGTTATATGATGTATCCGTTTTGGGAGTATTTATCCTGCAAAACGGATGTTAGCTATTTGTATGACAAGATAACTTGTCAGTTTTTGATATGCATGTACACATATTCCTTCATATTTTCCATTACATTAAGTTTGACATGGAAATGAAATTACAAGTACTTGATTTTACAAGTAATTGAAATGGAAAGTATGAAAAGACTTCCCTCCATGTTTGGTTTATCAGAGGCTGACTTATCTTAGGTTACTCTCGCGATTTTTTGGCATGAAGGTTCCCAGATTATCGTAATCTACTTAACGGGAAGTTAATCCGGTCTTTCAACTGGAGCGAATCTGGGTGGTGCCTTTCCTGAGCCTCGTTGGAATTAGTCTCCCTACGAGTCCAGTAATCAAACACCGACAGGATAGCCTCCTGGTGGAGGAACCACATAGCATACATTTACATACAACGTGTCTCATCGTTTATAGAAATGATGACATGTGCGAAGCACTAATATCACAAGCAGATATGGTACGAAGCACTAAGTGCAATAAGTAAATGCATTCGTACACATCCATTTCAAATGTAAATGCAATAATCCACACACAAAAAGATAACAGTTTTGAAAAGTTTGTAATGGCGGCTTAAGCCCTCTTACTGGATGTCTCCAGCAGAGTCGCCACCTGTCGACGTTAGGATTTTTATTTGTCTCTTTTCTGTTCTTACCTTTTGGTGCTCTCATGTTAGGTGAGATTTGTTTGAAAAAAAAAGTTGAAAAAAGGTCCGACACGTATATGTCGACGATTGGACTGTAAGAGTCGCCAGTTGGTATTTTTAAATGGTTGCACCAATTCAACCGAGAAAAGGTTTGCACATTGACCAAGTGATGTGACACTATTTGACTGGTCTGTGAAACCGAGATTCGTTAGGGTCCGGGGGCTTGATTATGCGGAGGGAAGATGTTAGGCACCCCCCAACATCCGTGTTACCACGGTGACCGCCACTTTTCAATTAAACTATTAACTGAATGTGTGTGTGTGTGTGTGTGTGTCAATGTGCAATTATCTGGAAGTAGTGCTATGCCTCATTTGCACCTATATACAAAAGGTTTGAATTTTGTATAAAAGTTCAGTTTTAACAAGATATAGCAATGATGTTTTGTAAAAGAGGTTTTTCAAACCCTTATGCTCAATAGTAATTGAGGCCTTTGATACTTTCATTTTATTGTGTGTTCAGCTTGGTTGCTTTTATTTTCGATTCGAGAAAATAAGACACATAGCAGTACCGAACTCCTTGTGGGCATGATAACCATCTAAGGAAATTCAAACACCGTGAATAAATTACAAGCCATGTACAGCTGAAAATGTCCATCACGAGAACCGAATCTAGATTCAGGAGACTGAATCTGTGATCACATGATTCCTAAGCACACATGATGTAGCAGTTTATATTAAAGCTGTAAACAGTTATATATAAAAGTTGTAAATATATATATATATATATATATATATATATATATATATATATGAACGATCAACCACCACGGAGTAAACTCCATAGGGGATTGGAAATATAAATATATAAAAGCTGTAAATATATATATAGAGACGATCAACCGCCACGAAGTAAACTCCAGGCGAGACGAAATGTAAATATATAAAAGCTATAAATATATATATATAAATGATCAACTGCCACGAAGTAAACTCCAGGCGGGACGAAATGTAAATAAAACAATAAAAGGCCACGAAGTAATGTCTAGGCCTAACAGAAATGTAAATATATATATATATATATATATATATATATATATATATACAAAAGAAATAAAAAGCCACGGTCCGAAGTCCGGGCATACACACGCAACACGACTCTCAACGTGAATGAATGTGTGTGTCAAAAGTGGAGAAAAGGCTTCAAGTAATATAAGAAGGCTTACAGTAGACTACCAAAGAAGACTTCAATAGCTTTAAATGGATGAACACTCGGTTCCCACCGGTAAAAAGTAGTCAAATATAAGCTCACAAGTGTTTGAAATGAAAAAGCACTCAATTTATAGTGTGTACAAAGCAAATTGGACAGGGCTTCCTCACCATTTTCTCTTGCAAAATGGCCATCCCAAGCCATCTATTTATTGAGGGAGGAGCCGCAGGTGTACCTGCGGCTGCCCGGGGTGCCTCGAGCTCTGTGAGTCCCACCGTCTCAAATGCGTGCACTCATGCAACGCGTTGTCCGCTCGAACCTTCATAACTTCAATCCGGGCATCTGATCAAAGTATTTAAAACCTTTTATGAAATGTTGTTGTCGAGAGATACACAATGACATGGGATAAAAGGTTGTATGAAGTCAGGAAGATGGGTTCATGCCCAGGTCTTCAGGCTTCAAATTCTATCTGGTGTGTTATCTTGTGTATTAGTCACTCAAGATTAGAGCTATGGTTCTTGTGGGACACTGCTGTGTTGAATATATATTGAAATGTTGAGACGGCGCGTTAATGGGATTGAGGTGGCAAAATGACGATTTTACCCTTTGACCGGGGTTATCTCCGGTTCTAGGCTAATTTAGCAGTCGTTGCTCAGGGTTATCTGTGAGATTGGTCTGCTACACGTGTTGAACATCCTCAGGGTTATCTCTGAGGAGTGCCTGTCCTCCTGGGGTTATCTCCGGGCTTGGGAATGAGTGCCTCGGGGCTATCACCGAGTGTTGAAGTTGTTTACAGGAGTTTGAAATAAGCATTTCCGGGGTTATCTCCGAAACTACAACTGCGTGCCTCGGGATTGTCTCTGAGGTTTGAACTGTATCTCCCGGGATTGTCTCTGGGACTGGAACTGAAGATCTTGGGGTTGTCTCTGAGATGGAACTGAGGATCCCAGGGTTGACTCCGGGACTAGACAGAATATCTCGGGGTTGTCTCCGAGATGACAAACTAAGTATCCCGGGGTTGTCTCCGGGACTGTGCTGCTTTGACTTCCAGGGTTATGTCTGGAAAATGACTTTGCCCTCCTGCAATGTTAGTAACAGTAATGCAGAAATTTTCGAGTGTCTACAGGCATATTCTGGCACCGTCATGCTACCCTGCTTTAACTCCAAAAACTAAACATCCATCTGGTTCTGAGAGCTCGTTGGGAAATATATATCAAAGAACATCTCCTTGAATCTATCCCATGTGACCACACCATGTCCTCCTCTAACCTTGTTCACCTGCCAACAGTAGCCGGCCTATGATTTCAGCATAAACGTTGCAAAGGCGGTTTTCTGATCATCGTTGACCCTTACAACGTCAAATACTTTCTCCATTTCAATAATCCAGTCTGAGCTTCAATCGGATTCATGGATCCCCTAAACTCTGGCAGTCCTACTACCTTGAAATCCTTAAACGAGGTAGCTTGAGCTTGCGGCTGATTCGCAAGTGCTCCAGCTAACAAGGTTACTAACTGCTGAACAGGATTGGCATTGGCATTGTCGTTATTATTGTTATTGATGTTCGTGGATCCTTCCTGAGCTTGTTAACGTGTTGGGCTTCTTCTTGACGGCATTTTCTGTTTAAAATATATATTTATTAGATCATTACTCAATCTCTCAAGTATTTAAGACTTAACTTAAATATTTTAAGATTATCACTTAACGCATAACATCTTGAATAAACATTGATATTTTATTCATTAATAACTTTCTAAACATAGAGAGATAGCATAACTGCTATTTACATCAACTATCCCAAGATAAAGAATCTTTAGGATTAATTCATCATATTCCATTGCTTATATTCATGCTGGAATTTACATCATTAACTACCATAGATATTCACATAACTCATATTGTTCCTATCACGACCTACGAAGACATCGAATAGCTTCTTTACGTTCTTCTTCCATGATACGGAACATCATCCTACGATCTAGCATGTACCAAGGTAAGTCCTCGAACTAAACTGGATAGTACATAACTCGGTCTTGAGCTCTGTTCATCGCAGTGTGGAATGCATAATCCATCTCCCCCATCTTGGCCTTCTTTGATTGCACCTCTTCCTCCGACTACATCTGCACGCTAGGAAGCCTCCTCGTACGCATCCTCATCCCTTTCTCTCTTGGCGGACTCTTCTTTTAGGTCATCTTTTAACTTCGCAACCTCTGCCATTAGTTGTTCATTGTCGCCTTCTAAGTGAACTAATTTCCACTCCATATTTCCAAGACGTACATCAAGACCCCGAATTTCTTCATTTTTCTAACCTATAGTGGTCTGGCGTTCATCTGCCAGCTCTTCCAATTCTCTGACTTTATCCTGAAGTTTAATGTTACGGTCATACACCTTGTCATACATCTGAGCTGCAATAGAATTCGGTGGGAACTCATCTTCCTCCTCAGGGTCCTCCTCCGGATCAGTCTCAAGCTCATGCTCCTGACCCACAACAAAGATCAATAGAAATGGCTCTCTCTGTACCAACTGCTCCCAGACGACATGAATGTCTCAGGGCTCCTCCTCTCTAGGCACTTGGGGTTCCTCCTCCCCAGCTCGACTAGATCCTCCAACATCTGACATCCTGACAACATAGTTTTAAGTTTTAGTCACTAATCGATACTCGCAAGCATATAAGTTTATCACATAAGTACATAAAGTCTTTTATTATCTTCAATGAATTAAGGAATTCATTTCTTAGAACTCGATAAGAGTTTATCACCACTATGTTCTCAATCTCCTATAAGGCTACTACTTAAGGTTTTTCCCCTACCTAAGAGTCATAACCTACAGCTCTGATACCAACCTGTGGCACCCCCTACTCTTGGTACTCGAATTTCCCACAGAATTGGTGTTCACTCATCAAATTAAATAACATTTAATTACCCCTAAATGAATAAAAACATAAATAAAATAGAAATCCTCCCAACAAATGGTTACAACATCTTAAACAAATCAATCCCAGATCATATAACCTTAATACATCAATTCAGAAACATAACATAATTTAAATAAGTCTTAAACACAACGTAATGAGTCTTAACATTAATATTTGTAAATAATATACAAGTTTTCATCACTTGCTTGCTTTGCCCTTGCCCTTAGTAGTAGATGGCTCATCAACTCTTTCAATCTTAGTTGCAATGTTATTATGCAAGAGTGAGCAACAATTGCCCACAAGTTTAACAATAGAAATAATAATAACAAGCGAATAAACAATTGATACTGAACAAAAGAAAACTTGACTTTTGAATCAAGAATAGAACAGGAATTAAAAGTACATCTGAGGGTCACTAGACCATGAACTATGTCCCAAGCTTTCAAGTATTTCTACTTAAAACCTTTAACTGTCGTAAGACTATATGAACCTTACTTCTCGTACTTAGGGGATCAGCCCTTAGTACCATGTATGTGCACAACATCTTAACGCTATCGCATAATATAATCCCATGTAGCAGTGTTGTTCAACTCAACTTTGACATTAGAGTCTGAATCAAAGGAAGTTTGGTTTGGATTGATCTCAAGGGTAATTTAGAGTTCAATAATCATCAACTAAGGATTAGTTGAGTCAATAGGATTCACTATCTATTCATGGTTTAATACAATAATAAAATCAATATTCAAATCAAAGATTGAACCTCAACTTTATACAATTGAATGAACATTTTATAACAAGAGTAATACTTTAAAAGACTTAGAACATTCCATTTGGAATCGTGAACTTGAATGATTAAGTTCTGAACAATTCGAAACAGGAATAAAAAGTTTGCTTAACGATAATAAAGCTTAATAACTTGCTCAATGGAATTTAGAATTAGAAAACTTACTCAATCATAACGTAATATAGAATAAGAATTTTACTCAACGTAAGATTAGGGTTTGGAAACTTGCTTAACATAAGAGTAGAGTTCAGAAACTTGCCTCGTGCGTAGGCTAAATGATTACTACTCACGTTTATCACAAGTCCAGCACACATACCATATTCATTAGTTACATTCATATTAACCTTATAGGTTTAATTCCTCTTTTAGTACAACTTGTTAACTTAGTTTAAGTTCTGCCCTTTACCATCAATCTCATATACAAGATTGAAGTCTCAGATCTTAAGTTTGAACATCATTACATCTTCTCATGGATATCACATTTTGCATTTATACAACTTATCAAATTACCATGAAAATTCATCATATGTATGTTAACAATCTGATATGATATCTTATTACATGTCCAACACATTATCATGTTCAATAGAATAGGTTAGACTAATAAGTAATGGACTGTACACGAAGAAAACTAAAATTGCTCAAATATGATACCCCCGCCAGGGCTGAATGCCCGCCGGAGCGGGGTTACCTAGATTTGATTTCTGTAGTTCGCGATTGCACTGCTCATCAGATCAAAATTCGCGAATTTCACATATAATCAGTAGATTTAATAAACCCAAAAGATATAGACTTCACATAATTATTACCAAGCACGCATACATCGATTTTAAACAACAAAACAACCATATTGATCAGATTTAACCCCTTTAAATTCATGTTCTTGCTAAAAACCTCATTTTAGACATCCTTAGTGAATCATTACACCACGGATTCGTTTCTTGACCAAATCAGTTCATATAATATGCATTGTTTCCGTATTTACACAATCAATCGTCAATTTACATATTACAACATGGATTGAACACTAATTTTGGCTCTAAAATCAGCCTTTTTGTACTTTTTATAACAAAACTCAAATCTCTACTTTAAAACCTATTTCATACAAATTTGACTTCTGAAAATCATTTCTAATTCACATATAATAGATTATATATACATGTCAACATATATAATAGCTTATCTAATCAATTAATCAACCAAAACCCCAATTTTAACACCAAAATCATACATGTTGTATATTTATCATCAAAACTCAAGTTCTTCATGCTTTAACAGATTTCATAGATTTTAATTACTCTAAATCATGGATAATTGATATAAAACATGTTGTAAATACATACAATACCATATTTCTAACAATCATCCCTAAAGTATCAATTACAGAGAACTAAAATATGTTTTCATGGATAAACTCAAGAACATAATAAACAAAGATTGAAATTTGAATTTTCACCCTTTGATTCTTGTTTAGATGATAGGAAATCCTCATGTGATTCTCCAAATCTTCTTCCTTAAACTCAATTCTCTCAAACTCTCTATTTTCTCTCTATAATTTCTCTAACTTAGGTTTTAGGAAATGAAAATGCGTAGAAGACACAAGACTGATATAATACGTATAACTGATATACGTGGGTATCAGTTGTGCACATTAAGGCTCAGCAGTTACCCATGTTAGCAAGGTTTTGTTTGGTTTATTCCAAATTAACTCTTTTTCCCATTATTTAATTAACTTGTTTATTATATAGTTTATTTGTCACACTTTAACTAATCAAATAATATTATTTAAATTTAATTAAATTAAAGACATTATTACCCATTAAATCACATTATCACATAATTAAAATTCTCATTTATTAACTATAACACATAATTTATATTCTTATTTATTATTTATAACGAATCAATAAATTTTTAATTAATTATTTAGTTAATTAGAACAACATTAAAATTATTTAACAGCTCATTTAATTTAATACTTCTAAATAAATTATGACTTCGAATTATAAAATTATTCCACATTAATTTAATCAATGTAGCATATTTAATTAAATTAATCTACCACAATTCCATCAAATATTTATTCAACTCGGTAACTAAATCAACAAAAATATTTATTTAATTCAATAAATATTTAATATTAATTACAAAGTCTCGTTCGTCACATCTTTCCCCCTTAAAAGGATTATATCCCCAGAATCATGATTCACTTAATTCGTCTCGTTATATTCTCCCCCCCCCCTTTACAAAGATTTTGTCCCCAGAATCGCTACACATATATTAAGCAAATAAATGAGGGTAATTTTTCATCATTTGTTCTTCGAGTTCCCATGTAGCTTCTTCAGCGTTCTGGTTCCTCCAAATTACCTAAACAGAAGGTATTACTTTATTTTTGAGTATTTGCTCTTTGTTATCGACTATCTGAACATGAACCTCTTCATAAGATAAATCTTTCTCAAATTATAAGGGTTCGTATTTTATAACGTGCTTGTAATCGGGCTTATATGGTCGTAATACAAAAACATGGAAAACATTATGGACATGTGCTAATGTCGAAGGTAAGGCTACCTCATATGCGACTTCATCAATTCTCCTTAACACTTCAAAGGGTTCAATGAATCTTGGGCTCAATTTTCCCTTCTTTCCAAATCTGATTTTTTCTTTCCAAGGAGAAACTATCAGGAAAATGTAGCTACCAGATTCAAATTCTCGATTCTGTTGATGTTGATCGACATATTTCTTCTGCCTGTCCTGAGCAATTATCAATCTTATCCTGATCACCTTGACAATCTCAGCAGTCTGCTGCACCAATTCCGGTCCTAGTAGTTGACGTTCATTGTGAGACCCCAGATTTTATGAATAAATATTTAATTTTCTCGAAATAATTTTGTTTATATTATGGTGTGGGACAATTTAATTGGGCATAATTTGGTGTATAAAATTTATTAAAAAAAACGGAAATCTTAGTGGCGATCTATTGTGGAATCACAAATTTTTACAAAAGTTGCAGATTCAGGATATAACCGTAAATATTATATATATATATTTATCCTAGACTTGATCCTGGAGCTTCAAGGTATCAAGTAATCTAAAGTGAGCCACGTTTTTTTTTATTATATATTTAATCATGTTATGTTCTTTTGCATTCATGTGTCTTGTTTTATAAAATATATTAAAAATCCCACTAGCCACTCCTTTTCCCCTGGGAATGAATCACGAAAAAGTTCAGAAGAATTCATGGATTCATGCAATCAGATGATATATATATGATTCACGTGATTCCACAGCTTGTTTTTCTTAATTATATTATAATTAAAATAAAGTAATTATTTTAATCTTAAAATAAAAGGTTTATTTTAATATTAAGATATAAAGTTTATTTTAATTTTAAAAATTAAATTCCATGCTAACTAATTAGATTTAGAATTAGATTCCATGATAACTAATTGGAGTTGAAATTAGATTCTATGTTTTCTTAAATAAAGGAGTTTATTTAGATATGAAATAAGATTTCATAGTTGTGAGACCCCGAATTTTATTACATAAAATATGTTCAATTTTTCTATTTTGATAATTAGTTAAATTGATAAAAATTTTAAAATTAAAGGTGCAATTCATTATAGAATGATTATGGTGTACCTATTAGTAATATTATCATGACTTTATTCCTCATAGCATTATTAATGCATGACAACCATATGCTATGATCACAAACAGTTTAATGCAGTGAGGACTACGAGTTGGATATCAATCTATCACATTGAATTCAATAATTTATTATAATATATCACTAATACCAAATAATTATCAGTTGCCATTATGTCGTGATAATATACAGTATGTTTTTTTTTACTATTGATAGACAGTAACTCACCATAATGTGTACGTTCATAGTCAATATAGAATATCATCTTATAATAATGTCATATTATAGGACTATGCATGTTCACCTTTTTTTTTTTGTTTATTACTATATAAACTGTACGTACCAGACCAATTGGTATTAATAATTGCATTAATAATGGTCTATTTAATATACTAATTATCAGCAGTTGTATTAGGTTGTTCACTCATATAATAGATTATGTCCCAATGCAGTATATAAATACCATGATAAACTATGAAATTATTAATATTGGATACATGTAATATTGTGCATCAATAGTGTCGCATAATAACTGGACGTTTGTATAATAATTATTGTCCTCGCCATAATATTCTATTATGCATAGTATTTTGAATAGTAAAATCTTTTTATATAAAATAAAATACTTTTATAAGTCATTTGTTTTATTAGGCAATAATTAGAATATATTATATTTTATTTAAAAAGATTTTTTTTTAAATATGGACCGTCAGATTAAAGTAATCAATCTGGACCGTTCATGGATTAGTTACTATGCATTCTATTTTTCTATAAATAGCAGCTCATTCCTTCATTATTTCTTACGAATTCACTGAACTCTAGAGAGAGAAACTATAGAGAGAAACTATAGAGAGAAAGAAGAAGAGTATTCTGCTACTTAACTACTTCCTTATTTCAGCTCTTCTTTAAAACGGTAAGGGGTGTTATTCTTTCTTATTCATGAAGAGAACTGTTGTTATTCCATTTCCTATTATTCTGTTGGAATAACCTGTATACGCGGATCTACCCTATACTTGGTGACATTCTTCTATTATTCTGTTGGAGCATCCTGTCAGTGTGTTTTACACCGGACCTGGTTCCGTTTTTTATTATTATTCTGTTGGAACATCCTGTCTGTGTGTTTTACACCAGACCTGGTTCCGTTTTTATTATTATTCTGTTGGAACATCCAGTCTGTGTGTTTTACACCGGACCTGGTTCCGTCTTGTTATTATTCTGTTGGAACATCCTGTCTGTGTGTTTTACACCGGACCTGGTTCTATTATTTATTATTCTGTCGGAATATCCTGTCTGTGCGTTTACGCCGGACCTGGTTCCATTATTTATTATTCTGTCGGAATATCCTGTCTGTGCGTTTACGCCGGACCTGGTTCCATTATTTATTATTCTGTTGAAATAACCTGTCTGTGCGGTCTATCGCATGGTGATTTCTTTTGTTATTTCATTCTTTATTGTACTCAGTTGGTTAAGTTTTGACTTCTATACTCCATGAAATTTGTGGAATATCCTTGATAATTGCGGTTCATCCAGTATCTTTTCATGAAAATATTCTTCTAAGTATTCTTGAATTTTACTCCACAAAGCAATATCATGTTGACAATTTGGACGTTGTTAATTCTTGGATAAATTAATTCTTGAACTTGTTTTATTGAATTCTTATATCATTGTCATCATCCTCATGTTTATAAAATGTTGAAAGTCATCTGTGGCCTGTAGTGCATAGATGGACTTGGTATGATTATGACCAGGGATTATTCGGTATAATCATGACCGTAATGTTACAAATGATGTGGTAAAAGTCCTCATTGGCCCGTAGTGCGTTGATGGACAGTTGTTGGCATGATCATGACCATTAATGAATATACGAATATCCTTGGCCGTAGTGCAGGGGTGATTCGATGATGTGGATTATTTTATTAAGCTGAGTCTCAGCGATCACAGTGTTGAAAAAAATTTTAAATCATAAAAGATAGTAGAGTTTATTTTCTACTTATCTCTTTTAATGGATTGCTTTTTCCGCTGCAGTTAAACTTGATGTCTATTATATTTTATCAGTTTAACATTGTTGAAGGCTAATGATAATTTATTCTGCATTATCTTAGTCATAATATTTCTTACTGGGCTAGTTGAGCTCACCCTTTCTTTCACTGTTCTCTTCAGGAAATGAGAACGTAGCTGGGGTAAGTCGGGGAACGGAGTGATGGTTCGAATGATAGTATTAGTTAGTAGTCCTCACTATTCTATGTAATAGCGTGTTAATAAATGTAATGAGAACTCCTTTTGAGTATGAATACTCTCTAGAAGATAATATTTGTATTCAAACTCACAGTTTATGTTTTGTCGTATTGTACATGACAGTTGTATTAGTAAGTCGTATTTGTATTTTGTACTATATATCTGACGACCCAAGATGGGTGATGTATACCTAATTTTGGGGGCGTCACATTCATCAACTTCATCCCAGCATAATGAACTTCTGCACTTTTTATCGTACAACGCTTCGTAAGGCGACATGCCAATACTTGCGTGGTAACTATTATTGTAAACGAATTCCACCAACGATAGATGATCATCCCAATTTTCTTTGAAGTTCATGATACAAGCTCTTAGAATATCCTTTAATGTATGTATTATCCTCTCGCTCTGGCCATCTGTTTGGGGATGGTATGTCGTACTCATTTTCAATTGCATCCCTATGCATTCCTGTAGTCGTTTCTAGAAGTTCGATTTGAAACGTGGATCTCAATCCGAGACTATAGATACTAAAACTCTGTGCCTTAAAATTATTTCGTTTACATACAATTTTGCCAACTGATCCAAGTTAAACCTGATCTTAATCGGTAAGAAATGTGCTGACTTCGTCAAGCGGTCTACAATAACCCAAACTACGTCAAAACTTTTCTGAGTCATTGGAAGACCTACCACAAAATCCATTGTGACATGTTCCCATTATTCATGTATATGACACTATTTACGTATATGACACTATTTACGTATATGGTACTATGTACGAATATGAGGTACTTTGCACGGGTTACTATTCACGAGTTATTATTTATGGGGTACTATTCACGACAAAATTGATTTCTTTTTCTGACCAAATTATCGTTGATTTATGAATCTTACTCTTGAAATTAAATTCATATTTTGATTATATTGTTTTTATTATCATATATAATATTTTTATAATCCTGGTGATGAAATTTCTCTTTGACTTCAGTGTAAAGATGGGTAGATTATTGGTTTGATCGTTACTATGGGTTCTCTTTGGCCAGTAGTGCAAAGATGAATTGTTGACTGGTATGATCATGACCATTGAATTTATAATTGAATATCTTTAACTTAAGTGCAAAGGTGAATTGATCAACATGGTTATAATTATTGTTTATATAAATTCTGAAATGATTATATATTTCCTTTAGATATTAATATATTTGGCCCGTAGTGCAAAGATGACCTGTTGTTGAATATCTTTGGCATGTAGTGCAAAGATGAACTGTTGATAAATATCTTTGGCCCGTAGTGTAAAGATGAATTTATTAGTACGATTATAGGAACTGTAATTTGGTATAACCATGATCTTTGATGTTTCAGGTAAAGATAGGTGATGAAAATTATCTTCGTCCTGGGTGCGAAGAGGAATTTAGACCCACAATTAGGATTATGAGTTATTCACATGATTGTGGACATGATCTGTTGATTGATGTTATAGGGATAAAATATTGTTGGTGGACTTTAACATGGAGAAGATAATAGATTTTATGGTCTATTTGACTCTTATAATGGATTGCACGTTCTGCTGCAACTATGGTTGAAAAGTTTTATCATCTACCATATGTTCTAAAACTCTGATATATTACAGACGAAGGCTATTGATAATTTAATTATTTTTAGTCATTATATTCTTTACTGGGCTAGTTGTGCTTACCCTTTTATTTCACAATTCCTTTCAGGTGATAAGAGTAACAGGGGAATAGAACGGTGGTCGATAGCTATTGAGGTTTCCACTAAAACAGCATGGAAATAATTTTATTGAGAATTTTAGATAAATGTGTCGTATTTTATACGTCATTTAATCGTTGATTTTGGTGAACCGAATAGGGTGAGGTGAACCCAACTTTGGAAGGGTGTTTTGCCACTATCATACAAGATGTCTAATGACCTACGACTTTGTGTTATCATAAGATAAGATGTTGCACATCCACTTGCTGATTATATCTATGATTATATCTGTGAGCACTACCTATATAATCTTGGAGTTTGGTTGAAATATAATTCTCAATTGGAGACAATGGAGATAATTATATGTCAAGAGAAGACTCACCATTGGAAAGAACATGATAGCAATCTTCTCATTTTTCTTTGGGGTCTATTGGGTCAACCAAGGATAATTCTCGAGTCATATGATATCTATTATAACTTAGATGCATGGCCTCCCATGTACGAAAGTTTTCTTGAATATTTTCTAAAGATTTTAATTTCTAAAATAGTTATTGACTGTGCCTTTATGTAAGGTACCATTGTAAGGTATCAATGTGAGATACTATCCAAGTAAAGGGATAAGAGTCACAGTAGGTATCCATAGCGTATTTGTTGTCGTATTTTGCACGACAGTTGTATAAATGAAGTTGTAAGTTGTAGTTGTTTTCTATACTATGTATTTGGCGACCCAGAATGGGTTGGGTGGAATGGACTTATTTTGGGGGCGTCACAGTTGGTATCAGAGCCATAAGTAAATAGCCCCGAGCCTCTATCTGGTGACTTCATGTTGATGGGGGATGCACCGAAGCTAGACTCTCCGTAGGGGACAACGTTCTGCTATGGAAAACTGATAGGTATCATTTTGAGGTGTTGTCCACTGTTGGGACATGAGTCACAGTTGGTATCAGAGCTTAGGGATATGGTTTGTGGTGGAGATCGGGGAATAGAACTAGGAGGGGAGAGACGAGTAATATCCTTCGCTAGTGTGTGTCCTACCTAAGTTGAATTTTCTTACTTAAGTTGATAAATTGTGATTTGTCAATTAACCTTTATTTTAAAGCTGTATTCTAGAATGATATCTGGAATATAGGAGATGAGCAATGGAGAAATCATGAGGACATGGAAGATGGAATCTGAAATGAAAGCAAGGTATTCTCAACTCTTCGAAATACCAGGTACATAAATTTCGGGGACGAAATTTCATAAGGAAGGGATATTGTAAGACCCCGAATTTTATGAAATAAAAGTATTCAATTTTTCTATTTAGTAAATAGTTAAATTGATAAAAGTTTAAAGTTAAGGGTGATATATATAAATTTTTCAAAATAAGCAAGTCGTTATAAAATACTCATTATTGTCGGGGAATATTCGTTTGGTCATGAAATATTCTTGTTGTCGGGGAATATTCGTACGACTGTGCAATCATTTGTGGGCCCCGTAACGAAAAATTATCGGATGAAGAAAACGACAAGAATGAGTTTTCTAAAAATAATGGCGTAGTTGTTACAGTTAACACTGTTGGAATACCCGGTGGTTAAAACACAGTAATACGTGGTGTTGCACAGTAGCACACGGTATTGCACCAATTATTGATTCTTACGTAAGAAATACTACTCAATAATTATTACAGTAATTACTGTTTAATATTTTATTTTATTGATTCAAAATTGCTGCGTTGATATTTTATATTGTTGATTTAATAATTGTCATTACATAGTATTTCAAATTATCAGATCAATAATTTATATTATTTGAATAATATTATTAGATAGCATTATTGGCAATGTCTAAGGATGTTCTGTCTAGGAAAGGTTATTTAATTGCGCGCCAGTAAAAAGAAATCTTTATCGGAAGGCCCCCTCTTTCCTAGAAACGACCTGGTTGTCATTATTGTGATTCTGTAATATTTTTTGTGAATAATTATTTATTGATATGTATGATAAGAAAAATATTTATTTTATGTGGATATAAATGGAGGAATTTTTAAAAAAGTGACAATTGTTAAAAATTAATATTTTATCTTTTCTGATAAAATAATTCATTCAAATATATTATTATATTACATTATAAATATATAATGTGATAATATAACAATATAATAACGGTAATATTTTTACAATGAATGTGCGATATATGAATAAATGAGGAGGAAGAGTATTTTTATTACAATAAATACTAAAAATATGTTAAACATGTTAGTGGGCCCCGTTTTTGACTAAAATTTGATTATAGCCTGCAAGATCATCCGTATGTTGATTTCGGTCATTTTCTGTTTAGAATTTAAAAAAACTTTCTTCTGCAAAGTTGTAGAGAATTAAATTTTCTATACAATGGACATAAGATTTGAATTTTTCTGATAAAAGGGCTATTTATTATGAATTATTGAATTTTTGAAATATTGGATCTAAATTGATTTTGTTACAAATAATGTTTAAAACATGTTTTTCATGTTGGTGGGCCCCACTTGCATGTGTAAAATTCTGAATTTAGATTTCAAAGTGTGCGTATGATTTTTTTATAAATAATATTATTTTATTAAATTTTCTGCTTTGGTATTCTAAGCATTTTCCTATAAAAAGGGTGCTTAGGTTAGAATTGAAAAACACACCAGAAACTAAAGTTTTCTCTCTCTATATTATCGAGCGTGTTTTTGTGAGTATTTAGATATCTTGAGTGTTGCTATACGGTGCAAGTTTTCTTCAGTATTATATCCGATATTCCAGTCAGAAGTGCTATTCTTTTGAGGTAAGGGATGGTAAGGGATGTTATTTTTTTGAAGTAAATGATGTTATTTCCTTTAATATCATTATAATGAAATATTGATATAAATTTTGTTGTGAAACTTTATCTTTTTCGTGTCGGGGTTACTATTCACGTATACGACACTATTTACGTATAAGATACTATTCATGTATATGGCACTATTTACGTATACGACACTATTTACGTATAATGTACTATGTATGAATACGAGGTACTATTCACGAGTTACTATTCATGGGTTACTATTCACGAGTTACTATTCACAGAATACTATTCACGACAAAATTGGTTTCTTTTTCTGACCAAATTATCGTTGATTTATGAATCTTTCTATTGAAATTAAATCCATGTCTTGATTATATTATTTTTATTATCATATATAACATTTTTATAATCCTGGTGATGAAATTTCTCTTTGACTTCAGTGTAAAGATGGGTAGATTATTAGTATGATCGTTACTATGAGTTCTCTTTGGCCAGTAGTGCAAAGATGAATTGTTGACTGGTATGATCATGACCATTGAATTTATAATTGAATATCTTTAACTTAAGTGCAAAGGTGAATTGATCAACATGGTTATAATTATTATTTATATAAATTCTGAAATGATTATATATTTCTTTGAGATATTAATATATTTGGCTCGTAGTGCAAAGATGACCTGTTGTTGAATATCTTTGGCATGTAGTGCAAAGATGAACTGTTGATGAATATCTTTGGCTCATAGTGCAAAGATGAATTTATTAGTATGATTATGAATAGGAACTGTGATTTGGTATAACCATGATCTTTGATGTTTCAGGTAAAGACAGGTGATGAAAATTATCTTCGTCCTGAGTGCGAAGAGGAATTTAGAACCACAATTAGGATTATGAGTTATTCACATGATTGTGGACATTGTAACGACCCCAAAAATCCATACAATTTAAAATCTCAACTTCGGTCGTTAACCATACATTAAATCTCTAATTTTACATCATTATTCGATATTAAAAACACTAAAATAGCGGAATATTTAAAACGTTTATATAAATCCTTCTTTCTTGCCCTGAATCGCAACCTTTACACTACATCTCTTTGATTCAATCTTATATCATGAATCTTTACAACAAAATGACTATACAAAGTCTTACATCATAACTAAATATACATATACATTGGATAGCTCAACTTATAATTTAACAACATATTACGTTCAAAATATGAAATACATTTCTCATAAAACATAAGTAATCTTCGTGAATATAGATCTCTACAACTCACTTAGCACATATCTTTACCTTAAAATCTTGACCTGCAAAAGTGGTTATTTGCAAGAGTGAGCTCGACAGCCCAGCAAAATCTAACAGTTTTCATGCATCACATAACACATAATAACATGCTTGATATACATCTCATTAAAGTAACATGGCATACATGCTTTTAATTCACATAGCAAATATAAAGATTGAGTTCCTTACTCAATCATCATTACTTAGCCAAAATAATGCAGTCATATATTGACTTTAACATTTCATGATTCAACATGCATAACATATCATGCAATTTAAAACAGTTCATCAAGTCCACGTAAAAAAAATAGGAACCGAAAGACTTGCCTTGATCGTTGTTTACCAATAACAGTTTAACAGCTTACAGCTATCTGCACTTCACGTGCCCTGCGTAATTATATAATCACATCAAATATTAGTCACATAACAACACAGTAATTGTAATGTAAACTCTACTCTATGTCTCATAACCCTTCCTATCATAAATACACAATGTTTAACTTAATTGTGTTAACTTTCAAATTATCTCACTTTATTTCATATTTGCAGTTCATTCAAGTGTTTAAGTCTTACTAGGACTACTTATTGGTTTTATATTAAATCCACTCCATATCTTATAATATTCATTTCAATTGAATTGAAACACTTTTTAAGTTCATTAACACTTGGCACGACGTTTCGACGTTCATTCGTCACACACCCGATTTATCTCTCTTGTGTATGCTTACTATGCTTCTATAACTCATCTAATACATTATTTATTAATGTTAAGAATCATTATATTTACTATTATTCATATTTTAAAACTTAGGACAACATCTTTTATGGTCTGGAGCACTACACATGCATATGTGCATGCCCGACGCCCTCCGATTGCCTCCGAAAACACAATAGTCCTAAAGATGACCATTTTGACCCATCCTAATGACCTCAATTGAAAGACTTAAAGAACGAAGTTTTAGGTCTACTCGTCCTCGTTCCGGATCATCTTGAATCACCTCAATCGGAGTTCGTATGAGGAAGTTATGGCCATTTTACTACAGGAGGTCAAAACTGTCCAAGTCAGACTTCTGTCCCCGCGCCGCGGCGCGAGAACAAGGCTAACCAGTGGTGCCGCAGCGCGAGATTGGCGCTGGGGTGCGAATTTCAGCACTGGGGCCCGAATTTTGGCGCCGGGGTGCGATTTTTGGCTTTGGGGCTCAAATTTTGGCGCTGGGGCGCCGAAACTTGCAGAACCCAACCACGAAGAACAGAATAACTAAACTCTGGACTAATTACTACTGCTAACATCTAAATTAAGACATAAAACTTATGAAGATTACTCATAAACATTTAATTATCATACATATACCAATTTAGCACCACTTAACAACAATTTTAGAAAACTTAAATCCTTGAAAGCACTATTTTTTAAACCAACAATACTCCATAACCGACGTTTGTTTACACAGTGAACACTGTCATCCTACCAATTTGATTCCTTTAAACCATGTTCTGCTTAATATCTTACTCAATTAACGAATTCAAAGTTAAATTTTGCAATTAGTATACACCTCAACCACCAATTTTGCTACTGTCATTATCCATGTATAAGAACATACACTGAGAAACAGTTTCCCTTTCTTTTAATAAAATTAACATAACCCTTCATGTTTAAACACTACTTCTGACATCATACACTCATAAAACACGATAGTTCAATTATATAACAACTACTACAGAATTTTGTAAAAACTTTATATATACAGTGAAATAGAAGAACACAGACTTTATTATCACGATGTAAAACATATGAGATTATGGGAAAAATACCTTCTTGTTGCTTTAAAATTACTTGATAACCACTGAGAAACGTTTTGGAATTACAGAACCCTTTCTCTCAATTTTTCTCTGATACTTCTCTCTCAAACCCTCTGTAATTCTCCTTCTCAGAAAACTTCTATTTTTCTGCTTAGGCTTAAGCCAAATGCATTATACGTAAACTAAAACTAACCCCCAAACGCACGTCTTAATTCAAATGCTTAAAACCGACACTACTAATGGCCTTATTAAAGTAGCAGTTACCAAATTAATATATATATTATTTATATTATATTATTAATAATTCAAAATTTAAAATCCAAAAGCCATAAGGCTCCGTTTGGCAAAACTCTTTTAAAATTAAAGACATAATATATTTAAGCCTTGTTTGGCAAAATAAATTAAAACTTCTTTAATTAATTTTAATAACCATTTATAATATAATTATTTTTCACACTTCTAATTAATTAAGTTTTCATACTTAATTTAATTAATTCTAATAACAATTCATTGCATAATATAATAATTTATTTAATCATTATAAACTCTCTAACTTAATTATTAAATTAAAGTAGATTACTAATTCAAAATAATTACTTTCCTTAACTCATTAATTATTTATTAAACAAATAAATAATCAAATCACGTCAAATCAATTAAACAAATACTTATTCAACGATAAACACATCAATTAAATATTTATTTAATTCAATAAATATTTAAATATTATAATAAAAATCTGGATTGTTACATCATTCTCTCCTTACAAGGATTCTGTCCTCAGAATCACAACTAATGTGACGCCCCCAAAATAGGTATACAACACCCATTCTGAGTCGCCAAATATATGGTACAGAAAGTAAACTACAACTTCAATAATACGATTGTCGTGCAAAATACGACAACACATACTATGAGTTTAAATACAAATATTGTCTTCTAGACAATATCCACACTTAAATAAGTCCTCAATACAATTATTCAAACAAAATTTTATAGAAATAGTGAGGACTGCTAAAACATCTTTCTAGAACCATCACTTCATACCCGACTAGATCCTGCTATGTTCTCACCTCCTGAGAAAAAAAATAGAACAAAAAGGAAAAGGGTGAGCTCAACTAGCCCAGTAAAGAATATTATGACTAAGATAATATACAGCAAATTATCATTAGTATTCAACAGGGAAAAATCTGATAGAATATAATCGACAACAAGTTTTAGATCAACAACTGCAGCGGAAACAACAAACCATTAGAAGTGTCAAGTAGAGAATGAATTCTACTATCTTCTAAGATTTAAAAGTCCATCATCAATATTTTATCCCTGTAACATCAATTAATAATCATCTTTATCCAAATATTCATCTTTGCACTACAGGCCAAAGATATTCATTTGTATCACCTGTCAGTCATGTTTATCTCAACATCTGTTCATCTTTGCACTACAGGCCAAAGATATTCATCAAGTAATCATACATCTTTGCACTACAGGCCAAAGATATTCAGTAATATCATCATTTAGGACTGAGGATGATGAAAAATATCTTAAAGAGAACGAATCCAGTGAGACAGAAGGACAAATAGTAGGGATTCGTATAACAGTTTATCCAAGATCAATAATACTTCATAATAATCAATTGTGAAGCAGAATTCAAAAATAAAGATCAAAACATGGATACAATCAAAGATAGTAACCATAATAGACATCTTGGACAAAAAGGAAAAATTTTATTTTTCGGTGAATAGTGCCGTATTCGTGAATAGTGCCGTATACGTGAATAGTAACCCCAACATAAAAAGTTCCAAATTTGATAAAAAAAAAACTCATATCAATATTTTAGCATAATGATATTGAAGAAAATATCATTTAAGAAGGAAATAATATCCCTTACCTCAAAATATCAGTACTTTTGGTCGGAATACCGGTATAAGGTTGAAAGAAACTTGCTCTGATGAATAGAAACTCTCAAAGTATCTAAATACTCACAAAATACACTCAATAATCTAGAGAGAGAAAGAGAGAAAACTTGTTTCTGGTGTGATTTTCAATTCTAACTTAGCCCTCTATTTATAGGAAAATGTTAGCACGCCGAAGCAGACTTAACCTGCAACTTGATGGCTTTACCTGCTACTATTCCCACCCACCATATTTGAATAAAAATCTCAGTACATTTCTTCACCAACCAAGGGTGGGGCCCACCAATTCTAGAATTTTCCACCAAAATGATTAACTCCGAAAATTCAACAATTTCTAAACCAGTCATCTCGTAAAATTCATAATAAATCATACGTTCATTTTTAACGGTTCAAAATTTGTGGACATATACTCAACTTATATATGTATAACATATCCAAAAATTACCACGATCCAACGGTCGGATTAAAAATTATAACCCCTGCAAAATATCTCAAAAACCCTGATTTTTAATACCTCCATTTCGATAAAAATACTGATAAAAACCTCAACATTAACTCCTTCATTTTTAACCACAAAAATATATCCCTCATTTATATCCACATAAAATAAATATTTTCTTATCATATGAATCAATAATTAATTATTCACAAATAATATTACAGAATCACATTTATGACAACCAGGCCGTTCCCAGAAAAGAGGGGCTTTCTAATAAGAATTTCTCCTTACTGGCACGCAATTAGATGACCAAACCTCTCCTTAGACAGAACTTTCTAGACATTGCCAATAATGTTATCTAATAATATTATTCAAATAATATGAATTATTGATCTGATAATGGGAAATACTGTGCAGTGACAATTATTGAAACAACAATAATATAAAATATCAATGCAGCAATTATTGAATCAATAAAATAAAATATTGAACAGTAACTACTGTAACAATTATTGAGTAGTGTCTTCTTACGTAAGAATCAATAATTGATGCAATACCGTGTGCTACTGTATTTTAACCATCGGGTATTCCAACAGTATTAACGGTAACAACTACGCCGTTATTTATAAATAACTTATACTTGTCGTTTTCTTCATCCAATCGCTTTCCGTTATGGGGCCCACACAAGGCTGCGCCGTCGTACGAATATTCCCCTACAGCAAGAATATTCCACGACCAAACGAATATTCCCCGATAAAATAAATATTTTATAACCACTTGCTTATTTTATAAAATTTGCACATTTCACCCATAACCAAATTATTATATCAAATTAACCCCTTATTACTCACAATAATATTTAGAGAAAATTTGATTTTATTCATTAATAAGTTGGGGTCTTACAACCTCCCCTCCTTATGAAATTTCGTCCTCGAAATACGTACCTGATGTTTCAAAAAGGTGAGGATACCTCGCTTTCATTTCTGATTCCAACTCCCAGGTCATTTCCTCAATAGCATGGTTTCTCCACAAAACTTTAACTTGTGGTATAACCTTTGTGTGTAGGACATGCTCTTTCATATCCAAGATCTTAACAGGTACCTCCTCGTACGTTAAATCTTCAGCTATCTCGTCTGGTTCTAACTCAACAATGTGGTTCGGGTCTTTAACATATTTACGAAGCATAGATATGTGAAAAATATTATGAACACGAGACATGCTTGGAGGTAATGCGAGTCTATATGCCACATTTCCTATTCGCTCAAGAATCTCAAATGGACCAACAAATCTTGGATTGAGCTTTCCTCTCTTTCCAAATCTTGTAACTCTCTTCCATGATGCAACACGTAACAATACATGATCCCCAATATTAAATTCCACGTCCTTCCGATGAAGATCTGCATAACTCTTTTGTCGATCATGTGCCGTTTGTATACGTTGTCAAATCGTTTGGATTTTCTCTGTAGTCATGCGTACCAACTCTGGTCCCAACAATGTTGCTTCACCCACCTCGTTCCAGCATACTGGAGAATGACATTTTCTTCCACACAACGCCTCGAATGGAGCCACACCTATGCTCGCCTGATAACTATTGTTGTAGGAGAATTCCACCAATGGTAGGTACTTATCCCAACTTCCTTTGAGATCTAGGACACAAAGTCTTAATAGATCTTCAAGAGTTTGAATAGTCCTCTCTGATTGTCCGTCCGTTTGAGGATGGTATGCCGAACTGAATCGTAAATCCGTGCCCATAGCTTTCTGCAAGCTAACCCAAAATCGTGAAGTGAATCTTGGGTCACGATCCAAAACTATGGATACTGGCATACCATGCAATCTCACAATCTCGTTCACGTACATACTAGCAAGACGTTCAAGGGAATAAGTCTCACGTATCGGTAAGAAATGAGCGGACTTGGTTAATCTATCAACAATAACCCAAATCGCATCTATGCCTTGAGAAACCTTGGGAAGACCTGTAACGAAATCCATAGTAATGTGTTCCCACTTCTATTTCGGAATCTTAAGTGGTTGTAATGGACCTTTTGGCACTTGATGCTCCGCCTTTACACGTTGACAAGTTAAACACCTCGAGATAAACTTCGCGGTCTCTCTTTTCATATTGCTCCACCAAAATGTATGTCGAAGATTGTGATACATTTTGGTACTCCCAGGATGGATTGCAAACGGTGTGTTGTGTGTCTCCATCATTATTCTATGCTTCAAGTCAAAATCGTTAGGAACACAAAGTCTGGAGTTGACTCGAAGTATTCCTTCCTCATCGATTCTTGCTTCTGGAATCGTACCTTCTTGCACTTTCTTCTTCATACGCATCAGCTCTATGTCCGTAGCTTGAGCAGCTTTAACTTTATCGATTAAAGTCGGTTCTACTCGTATATTTGATATCATCATGTGGGTACTTGGAGCCTTCATCTCTATCTCCATCCTTTGCAAGTCATACAAAATGGGCCTTTGTGTTAACAACATTGCACTCGTACCCGCATATGATCTTCTACTCAATACGTCAGCTACTACGTTTGCTTTTTCAGGATGATATTGGATGTTATGATCGTAATCTTTCAACAGCTCGAGCCAATGTCTCTGCCGCATGTTGAGTTCCTTTTGGGTGAAGAAATATTTGAGGCTTTTATGATCTGTATAGATCTCCACTTTCTCCCCATACAGGTAGTGTCTCCAGATCTTCAACGCAAAAACGACTGCTGCCAACTCCAAATCATGAGTAGGATAATTCCTCTCATATTCTTTGAGTTATCGCGAGGCATAGGCTATGACTTTCCCATGTTACATGAGAACACATCCTAACCCTTTGCCTGAAGCATCGCTGTAGATAACAAATCCATCCGAACCAGATGGTATTGTCAGAACAGGTGCCGAAATGAGTCTCCTCTTGAGTTCTTGGAAACTCTTCTCGCATTCCTCACTCCATACGAATTTTGTATCTTTTCGAGTCAGCTGAGTTAACGAAGTAGTGATTCAAGAAAATCCTTCCACAAATCTCCGATAATAACCAGCTAAGTCCAGAAAGCTACGTACTTCGGTTACCGACTTCGGTTGCTCCCAACTTTGTATGGCTTCAATCTTCGTCGGGTCGACAGATACTCCATGTTTTGACACCACGTACCCAAGGAATGCTACTTCCTCAAGCCAGAACTCGCATTTCTTTAGTTTGGCATATAGCTTATTTTCACGAAGCCTTTGCAGTACCAGCTTCAAATGGCGCTCATGATCTTCACGGCTTTTGGAATAGATGAGGATGTCATCAATAAAGACAACAACGAACTGATCCAAATATTCTTTGAATACACGGTTCATCATATCCATGAAGGCAGCAGGAACATTAGTCAATCCAAAAGACATGACTAAGAATTCATAATGCCCGTACCGAGTTCTGAAGGCAGTCTTTGGAATATCCTCAGTTTTAATCTTCAGCTGATGATATCCAGAACGAAGATCGATCTTTGAAAAAAATTGTGCTCCTTGCAACTGGTCAAACAGGTCATCAAAGGTAGCGGATACCTATTCTTGATAGTGACATGATTCAATTCTCGATAGTCGATACAAAGTCGCATACTCCCGTCTTTCTTCTTTACGAATAACACAGGAGCACCCCAAGGAGATGTACTAGGACGAATAAAACCGATGTCCAACAACTCCTGTAGTTGGACTTTTAACTCCTGAAGTTCAATAGGAGTCATTCGATATGGAGTTTTAGAAATGGGCTTTGTACCGGGTTCAAGGTCAATAAAGAATTCAACTTCACGTTCTGGGGGTAGACCAGGAAGTTCTTCAGGAAATACATCGGGAAATTCTCTAACAATAGAAATATTATTCAAATCTGACTTGTCTTTGTTCAAATCCATAACATGGGCTAAGAAAGCTTGACATCTATTTTTCAATAAATGAATAGCTTTGTGGCTTGATATAACAGCGACTGATTTTAGTGGTTTAGTAGTTTGAATTCGTATGACAGGTTGGTTAGGAATATGAAAACTAACAACCTTGCGAAAATAATCAATTTTAGCATGATGAGTGGTTAACCAATCAATTCCTAAAATCACATCAAAAGCAAGTATCTTTAAAGAGATAAGATCAATAGGTAATGTGATAGTGCCAACTTGGATAATACAAGATTTATAAACTGTAGATGTAACGAAGGTTTCACCCAACGAAGTTTCAACAGATAAGTCAAAGTCCAATTTCTCCGGAGTCAAGTTTAAACGTTGAGCACAAGCAGGAGAGATAAAAGAATGGGTAGAACCGGTATCTAGTAAAGTATAAACTTCGCAAGAATTCAAGATTAGCTTACCCGTGATCACCTCGTTCGGGTTTCTCGCGTTTTGGCCAGTCACGACGAACGCTCTTCCAGGAACCGCTGATTTTGACTTATCTGGGACAGCTTTTGGAGTCACCATCCCCGCTGAACTTGGTTTTGCTACAGAACACTCTCGAGCTATATGACCCTCCTTTCCACAGTTATAACATACCTTGGAATGTTGTGGGCAGTTTGGGCTGATATGTCCCTCTTTCCCACATTTGTAACATACGACCGGTGGTCGTTCTCCTCCCCTAGAAACAGTTGATGTTTGTGCTGACGTCTTCACGTTATCATTGTTGTACCTTCTCTTCTTGAAATCTCCTCCCGACCTGCTCCTTCTATTATCACGACCACGATTACCACCAGAGTGGTTACCGCTTTTGTCCGAATGTTTTCCTCCCTGCTGGTTTTCATTGCTTCGATGACTGCCGCCACCGGTATGACCCTGGTTGTGGTCCCTCGGGTGC
Organism: Panax notoginseng; assembly: GCA_016801055.1. Lineage (NCBI taxonomy): Eukaryota > Viridiplantae > Streptophyta > Magnoliopsida > Apiales > Araliaceae > Panax > Panax notoginseng. The sequence goes on along the minus strand of CM029017.1, from coordinate 83,014,378 downwards.
ACATACTCATTATCTCACTCTAATAATTGAGCCCTGTTTACAACATCTGAATATAAAGAAAATTTATGAGAAATAAGATATTATCGAATCTCGGGTTTTAGACCTCTCAGAAACATCCTTGTCATTCGTTCCTCATTTTCGACCAAATGAGGTGCAAACCTGGATAACTCTACAAACTTTGCCTCGTACTGGGACACCGTCATGTTGTTTTGTTCCAGTCTGATAAACTCCACCTCCTTCATATGACGAATACTTTCAGGAAAGTACTTGTCATTGAACAGTTTTTGAAATATTTCCCAAGACATGTTGAGTGCGTCAGGCTGGGTACGCTTCACAGACTCCCACCAGTAGTCTGCCTCACCGCAGAACATAAAGGTGGCGAATGGAACCTTCTGTTCCTCCGTGCATCCCAAGACATCGAATATCTTGGTAATTTGCTTGACCCACGTTTCCGCCATGATCGGATCCGGCTTTCCTTTAAATTCTGGTGGTCCCAATTCTTTGAACTGCTTAGCTGTGACAAATCGCGCGTTGTTATCATTTCCACCTGTATTCTGCACACGAGTCTCCCTCGTCTGATTTTGCATGAACTGCAAAAAGCTCCTAAACATTCCATCATTCATCGTTTGTTCGGTAGTGTTGTTTACAGGAGGAATATTGCCTTACTGTTGCACGTTCCCCTGGGTGGTGATCAAAGGTGTCTCCACGGTCTGATTTACTCCATTATTAACGTTCTCAGCTGCCATTCTTAAATACTGCCATAAAACAAGGGTTAATAGTCATGTCATATATTATCCCTATACTCTGACCGACCAAATAAACACCAAATAAACTTAGTCAGGTCATACTAGCGAAGGAATTCCCCGTCTCTCCCCTCCTAGTTCTTGTCTCACATCTCAGCCAGGGATCATATCCCTAAGCTCTGATACCAACTGTGACGCCCCCAAAATAGGTATACAACACCCATTCTGAGTCGCCAAATACATGGTACAGAAAGCAAACTACAACTTCAATAATACGATTGTCGTGCAAAATACGACAACACATACTATGAGTTTAAATACAAATATTGTCTTCTAGACAATATCCACACTTAAATAAGTCCTCAATACAATTATTCAAACACTATTTTACAGAAATAGTGAGGACTGCTAAAACATCTTTCTGGAACCATCACTCCATACCCCGACTAGATCCTGCTATGTTCTCACCTCCTGAGAAGAAAAATGGAACAAAAAGGAAAAGAGTGAGCTCAACTAGCCCAGTAAAGAATAATATGACTAAGATAATATACAATAAATTATCATTAGTATTCAACAGGGAAAAATCTAATAGAATATAATCGACAACAAGTTTTAGATCAACAACTGCAGCGAAAACAACAAACCATTAGAAGAGTCAAGTAGAGAATGAATTCTACTATCTTCTAAGATTTAAAAGTCCATCATCAATATTTTATCCCTGTAACATCAATTAATAATCATCTTTATCCAAATATTCATCTTTGCACTACAGGCCAAAGATATTCATTTGTATCACATGTCAGTCATGTTCATCTCAACACCTGTTCATCTTTGCACTACAGGCCAAAGATATTCATCAAGTAATCATACATCTTTGCACTACAGGCCAAAGATATTCAGTAATATCATCATTTAGGACTGAGGATGATGAAAAATATCTTAAAGAGAACGAATCCAGTGAGACAGAAGGACAAATAGTAGGGATTCGTATAACAGTTTATCCAAGATCAATAATACTTCATAATAATCAATTGTGAAGTAGAATTCAAAAATAAAGATCAAAACATGGATACAATCAAAGATAGTAACCATAATAGACATCTTGGACAAAAAGAAAAATTTTATTTTTTGGTGAATAGTGCCGTATTCGTGAATAGTGCCATATACGTGAATAGTAACGTATACGTGAATAGTAACCCCGACACAAAAAGTTCCAAATTTGATAAAAAAACTCATATCAATATTTTAGCATAATGATATTGAAAAAAATATCATTTAAGAAGAAAATAATATCCCTTACCTCAAAATATCAGTACTTCTGGTCGGAATACCGGTATAAGATTGAAAGAAACTTGCTCTGATGAATAGAAACTCTCAAAGTATCTAAATACTCACAAAATACACTCAATAATCTAGAGAGATAAAGAGAGAAAACTTGTTTCTGGTGTGATTTTCAATTCTAACTTAGCCCTCTATTTATAGGAAAATGTTAGCACGCCGAAGCAGACTTAACCTGCAACCTGATGGCTTTACCTGCTACTATTCCCACCCACCACATTTGAATAAAAATCTCAGCACATTTCTTCACCAACCAAGAGTGGGGCCCACCAATTCTAGAATTTTCCACCAAAATGATTAACTCCGAAAATTCAACAATTTCTAAACCAGTCATCTCGTAAAATTCATAATAAATCATACGTTCATTTTTAACGGTTCAAAATTTGTGGACATATACTCAACTTATATATGTATAACATATCCAAAAATTACCACGATCCAACGGTCGGATTAAAAATTATAACCCCCGCAAAATATATCAAAAATCCTAATTTTTAATACCTCTATTTCGACAAAAATACTGATAAAAACCTCAGCATTAACTCCTTCATTTTTAACCACAAAAATATATCCCTCATTTATATCCACATAAAATAAATATTTTCTTATCATATGAATCAATAATTAATTATTCACAAATAATATTACAGAATCACATTTATGAAAACCAGGCCGTTCCCAGGAAAGAGGGGGCTTTCCAATAAGAATTTCTCCTTACTGGCGCGCAATTAGATGACCAAACCTCTCCTTAGACAGAACTTTCTAGACATTGCCAATAATTTTATCTAATAATATTATTCAAATAATATGAATTATTGATCTGATAATGGGAAATACTGTGCAGTGACAATTATTGAAACAATAATAATATAAAATATCAATGCAGCAATTATTGAATCAATAAAATAAAATATTAAACAGTAACTACTGTAACAATTATTGAGTAGTGCCTTCTTACGTAAGAATCAATAATTGGTGCAATACTGTGTGCTACTGTATTTTAACCACCGGGTATTCTAACAGTATTAACGGTAACAACTACGCCGTTATTTATAAACAACTTATACTTGTCGTTTTCTTCATCCAATCGCTTTCCGTTATGGGGCCCACACAAGGCTGCGCCGTCGTACGAATATTCCCCGACAGCAAGAATATTCCACGACCAAACGAATATTCCCCGACAAAATGAATATTTTATAACCACTTGCTTATTTTGCAAAATTTGCACATTTCACCCATAACCAAAGTATTATATCAAATTAACCCCTTATTATTCATAATAATATTTATAGAAAATTTGATTTTATTCATTAATAAGTTGGGGTCTTACAACTAAAACCACTCATTCGTTACAATCTTCCCTACTTACAAAGATTCTGTCCCCAGAATCGAAGACACAAATTAAACAAATAACTCAGAGAAATTTTTCATCATTTTATCTAAATATAGATTTTATATTTTCTACTACATTCATTACCTAACAAATTCTAGGTTTCATTTCATAACTTTCATTTGAACTCAATTATATTTTGAGTATTATATATCTTTTGACCCATTCATTTCCTTTTCTAAGGATCGTTATTATCAATACTCAGGATATTACAGACATGATCTGTTGATTGATGTTACAGGGATAAAACATTGTTGGTAGACTTTAACATATAGAAGATAATTGATTTTATGGTCTATTTGACTCTTTTAATGGATTGCATGTTCTGCTGCAACTATGGTTGAAAAGTTTTATCATCTACCATATGTTCTATATCTCTGATTTATTACTGACGAAGGCTATTGATAATTTAATTATCTTTAGTCATTATATTCTTTACTGGATTAGTTGTGCTCACCCTTTTATTTCACAATTCCTTTCAAGTGATAAGAGTATAGCTGGGTCGAGCGGGGGTAACAGGGGAATAGAACGGTGGTCGATAGCTGTTGAGATTTCCACTAAAACAGTATCGAAATAATTTTATTGAGAATTTTAGATAAATGTGTCGTATTTTATACGTCATTTAACCGTTGATTTTGGTGAATCGAATAGGGTGAGGTGAACCCAACTTTGGAAGGGTGTTTTGCCACTATCATACAAGATGTCTAATGACCTACGACTTTGTGTTATCATAAGACAAGATGTTGCACATCCACTTGCTGATTATATCTATGATTATATCTGTGAGCATTACCTATATAATCTTGGAGTTTAGTTGAAATATAATTCTCAATTGGAGACAATGAAGATAATTATATGTCAAGAGAAGACTCACCATTGGAAAGAACATGATAGCAATCTTCTCATTTTTCTTTGGGGTCTATTGGGTCAACCAAGGATAATTCTCGAGTCATATGATATCTATTATAACTTAGATACATGGTCTCCCATGTACGAAAGTTTCCTTGAACATTTTCCAAAGATTTTAATTTCTAAAATAGTTATTGACTGTACCTTTATGGAAGGTACCATTGTAAGGTATCAATGTGAGATACTATCCAAGTAAAGGGATGAGAGTCATAGTTAGTATCCACAACGTATGTGTTGTCGTATTTTGCACGACAGTTGTATAAACGAAGTTGTAAGTTGTAGTTGCTTTTTTTACCCTATATTTGGCGACCTAGAATGGATTGGGTGAAATGGACCTTTCGTTTGAGGTTCTACCGGCGTAACTAGGATTTGTAATGAAGGAGTAGTAATGAAATAGCCCTCGTGGTGAAAGTGGCACCCCTTCTTCTCTTCTCCCCCTACTCCCTCTTCTCCTGGTCTATTTCTCCCTCTGTTTTTTTCTTCTGTACTGAACGAGCGAATGCCTTAATTTGATTAAGTTTATGAGAATCAGCGATCGCCATCAGCGACAGCATGCGGTCGCTAATTTTTAATGATGTGGACATATCAGCGACCGCTAACGGTCGCTGATATAGAGTAGTCACCGTGTCAAAGTTTTGCACCAATATTTGGGAGGGAAATACATGCCAGCGATCGATTAGCGACCGCATACGGTCACTGATATAAACTAGCCACTAAAATCCTTATCGGTTGTAGATAGCGGTCGCTAGTACTATTATCAGTGACTAAATAGGGCGATCGCTGATATCATTGGTCGCAGATAGGCCTTTTTCTTGTAGTGACTCTTCTTCTTTCTCTGTTCCTTATTGTACTTTGTTAAGGCATCGCTTCCACCTTCCGCGATAATCGTCTTCTCAAGCACTGCTACAAACGTCTTCAGTTGAAACATAGAGACTCTACTGTACAACCATGGCTTCAATTCCTGTTCAAACCTTCTTTCCTTGCGCTTGTCTGTGTTGACTTGATATGGCACAAGCCTCGCCAACTCATTGAATTTCGCCGCATATTCCGACACCGTCATCGCACCCTACTTCAGCTCTAAAAAATGGACCTCCGTCTGATTCTTTGAGCTTTCTAAAAAATAGGTCTCAAAAAATATTTCTTTAAACCTATCCCAAGCCATCACTCCTTGTCCCCCTCGGGTTTTGTTTACGTGCCACCAGTAGCTGGCTTCTACTTTCAACATAAATGTTACAAAAGCAGTCTTCTGGTCTTCACCAACTCTAGCTATATCGAAAGCTTTTTTTATTTCCATGATCCAGGTCTGTGCCTCAACCAGATTCATGGACCCATTAAATTTTGGTGGTCCAACCGTCTTGAAATCCTTAAAAGTCGCAGCTTGGTTCTGCGACTGATTCTGCAGTGCTCCCGTTAGTAATGTCACCAACTGCTGAATGGGGTCAGCATTGGCGTTGTTGTTGTTGGTAGACCCCTCAAGGGTTCTTTGTCTTGGTTGACGTCTTAGAGGCATTTTCTGTTAAAATGCACTTATTAGATTATTACCCAATTTCTTAAGTATTTTCTACTTAACTTGCACATCATAATAGATCAACACATAACACATAACATCTTGAATAAATACTAACATTTTATTCATTCATCATCTTTAAAGAAAACATAGGAATGATAGCATCCCTGGTATCTACATAACTTTCCTGAAATGATAAAGTTTCAAGATAACACCATCATATCCCATTAGTTACATAACACTTGAGATTTACATCTAATTTAATATTTAATTATTCAGTCAATAATACACTTTCTATTAAGACCTACTAAGTTACTGCACAGCCTTACGGTGCTCCTCTTCCATGATACGGAACATTGTTCTACGATCTAACATATACCATGGCAATTCTTCGAACTGAGTCGGATAGTACATGACTCGGTCTTGAGCTAGATTTATCACACTATTGAAAACACAGTTTACCTCTTCCGTCTTAACCTTCTTTGATTGTACCTCTCTCTCTGCACGTTGAAAAGCTTTCTCGTACGCATCTTCAATTCTTGCTCTCTTGGCGGATTCTTCTTTCAAGTTATCCTTCAGTTTTGCAACCTCGTCCATCAGCTGCTCGTTCTCCCCCTCTTTGTGAACTAGCTTCCATTCCACATTGATCAGACATTCATCAAGATCCCAGATCTCATTGTCCTTCTGTGCCATCGAAGTCTGACGTTCATCTACTAGCTCTTCCAACTCCTCGACTCTATCTTGAAGCTCAATGTTATGATCGTATACTTCGTCATACATTTGAGTTGCGATAGAGTTTGGTGGAAACTCTTCCTCATCCTCATCCGTCTGTGGTAGCTCCACGGGGTCTTCCTCATCTGTCTCTACCACATCCTCATCATCAAGTATACCCTCCTGCTCCAACTCCGGGGCATAACCAACCACTGTGACCAACGAAGATGACTCCCTTAGCACCAGTTGTTCCCAGACTACCTGAATATCTCGAGGCTCCTCCTTTCTAGGCATATGACGTTCCTCCTCCCTAGTCTGAATGGATTCTCCCACATTAGCCATCTTGTCAACTAAAGTTTTAAGTTTTAATTACTAATCATCACTACTCGACACTCACGAGCACATAGGTTGCAACCACATAAGCACATAGAGTGTTTTATTATTTCTTCTTTAAAACTCAATAAGAGTCTATCACCACTATCTTTTCAATCTCCTATAAGGTTACTTCCTAAGGTTTTTCCCCCACCTAAGGTTTATAACCTAAAGCTTTGAAACCAACTTGTGATACCCCCAAATCTGGGTACTTCATTCCCACAGGATTTGGTGTTCACTATCCACACATTCATTTCTAACTACCTAAATTTTAATAAAATTTAAACAATAATTCTTCCCATTAAATGGTTACATAACTTAAACCAATAAATCCTAGGTCATCTAATCTTTAACATTCATCAAATGCGGAAAATAATAATTACATTAAATAACTAAACCAAGTCTAAAAACATAAATGTCAATAGATTTATAAGTCTTCAACGCTTGTTCATCTTTCCTTTTTCTTTGTTAGTGGTTGGCTCATCAACCTTCTCAACTTTAGCTGCAATGGTTATATATATGCAAGAGTGAGCGAAATAAATGGTCACTTGAAAGAACACAATGACTGGCAATGAATAATCTCATTTGAATTGAATAGTCATTAGACCTAAATAGTCATTAGATTGTAAGGACTCCCCGTACTTAGGGTGATCAGCCCTTCGTACCATTTATTGTGCACAAACATCTAAATGCTTTCGCGTAAATAATCCCCTATAATAGGGTTGTTCATCTCAGTTTTAATATATGAGTCTGCACCAAAGTAAGTTTGGTTGGGATAAGCTTCAAGGGTAATTTAGAGTTCAACGAACATTAACTAAGGATTAGTTGAATCAAAAGTGTAATGACAAAACAAAAGTTCGATAACAACGTAATACAAGGTAGTTATGAACCATAAATGAATTATATGATATCAAAGTCATGCTTTAACAATAAATTTCAAAGCATTAAAATATATAATGAACATAGCTTGAATAACAATGATAAGATGTGACGCCCCCAAATTCAGGTTCTCAAACCTCAGGTTTGGTGCTCACGATCCATCATCATCATAAGCATTCCATAAACTATTGCGGAATAATAAACATACATTGTTCATTATAATAAAGTCTTCCAACATTATCCCAAGGTCTATTAACCTTAACTTATGCATACCTTAATTAAGTTACCCTTAGTAACACAAAACGTTTACATTACCAATGTACATAATATAATTTAATACATAAACATTCGTATCTATTCCTGCACTTTTCCTTTGCCTTTGTCCTTCATGGACGTCTCTGGCTTAGCTGAAATAAATGTCATGATATAGGAAGGGTAAGCAACGAATTTGCATAGCAAGTTTAAATTCAAGGGAGATATATCATGATTAGCAAGGAATTTATCGTTCAATGTTCAATAATAGAAATCAATTACGAAAGAATATGAACTAAGTCTTGATAACTGAATATTCGAATACTTGAATAATAGATGTTGAGTGGTCATAATGACCATGAACATATACGAAGGTTGTCGGTAGTTAAACTGGTCCTTTTAATAAGTTTTGGTAATCAAGGGGATCAGCCTTTCATACCCGGTGTATTATGCATAAACACTTAATGTACGAGCAATAATTATTTTTCAACAATGCTTTAATCAAATTATTGTTTTTCTTAGTCTTGAGTCCTTACCAAATCAATTGGTGAAGAACAGTTTTTGAAACATATTTGAACATACTTGATCTAGCTGATATAATGAGCATAGATCCATATCTTAAACAGTTCATGAATGAAAAAACTTTAACTAATTCACAGTTCAATAATAATAGAACATGAATTTAATTGCACCAAGTGCGAGTATCAATAACCAATATAAATGTGAATAATCAACGATAATTATTCACTAACATGCTTTAAAAATAATAACCCAAGTTTAAGTCAGAGAACTTGCCTCGACTGTGATCTACTGCTACGCAATTAATTTAAACTCTTTATTGTAAAGATATATCATTGTTAAGATTAATCTTGCAATCAGCATATCATACTTTATATCATAATACAACTACTCTATAAGTAAATTAGTTAACACTTAACCACATAATCAATTACCTTAAAAAATTATTATTATTATCGTCATTTGATAATATTTTAATTACTTTATTCTTATACATTATGATTTAACACTTAATCTTTTCTTTTATTAGTTCTTCCTTATAATCCAGTAAGCCGAATACTAATACTATAGTCTGAATTATTTAAACATACCAATCCAGTAAACTGGATTCAACTAATCTCTAATTCAGTAAACTGTTTTTCAATCCAGCAAATTGGATTCAACTAACTTCCGATCCAGCAAGCCAGGATTCATTAATTCTTCAATCTAGTAAGCTTGGATTCATAATCCTTCAATCCCGCATGCCTAGATTCATAATCCTTCAATCCAGCAAGCCTGGATTCACTAATCCTTCAATCCAGCAAGCCTAGATTCACTAATCCTTTAATCTAGCAAGCCTGGATTCATAATCCTTCAATCCAGCAAGCCTGGACCAATAATCCTTTCAATTAATAAATTGTTTTCTAATCCAGCAAACTGGATTCAACTATTTTTCAATCCAGCAAACTGGATTCATTATCTCATTTAACAAAAATACCAAATCAACTTATTATTTTTCTATCCTTTGGCCAATCATATATACATATATTTCATACATAAAAAGAATTTTTTCGTAATTTTTCAATTTTCTTTATTATTTTTCAAAAATCATTTTTAGTTCGTTGCTTAAGAAATTAGCCTTATCATGCTCAACTTCAGAAATTCACATCTCTTAACATAATCTTACACATGTTACCATGACCCTCCAGTTTAAATTTTGTGGCCATCGGAGTTATAGAACTCCTGTTATAGAGATTTTTGTCAGAAAAACCCAAATATTGAAATGACCATAACTTGGTCAATTTAAGTCAGAATGAGCTCATTTTTGGATAAGAGCTACTTTATATCATATATTTTCATGTCCCAAAAGGCCGAATTTTCTTTCAAAAATTAAGTGGTCGAAACTGCCCTTGCAAAATCTTGGGCAATATGTTTTTGGGATTTTTGATTTTTAATTTTTTTCTACTTTGCTAAAAACAATCTATACTGAAATATACAACTCATTTTTCAGTTATTCTACTTGGGTTTGAAAGATAACTCATCATATTATCATCCCAAATGTTTCCAAAATTTACGAATATCAGAAAAATGATGAAACTGCCCCTGGCAGAGACTATCCAAAAATAGTTTGTTTCTCTTTCTAACAACAAAATTGTTTTGGCTAAAATAGCCACTACGGCTTGTGTACTCAACATTTTTGAGTTCTGCCACTTGGGGTTTAGTAGTTAACTTACATATCTAGTACCCCTCTTTGACGGATCACAAAAAAAAGTGTACATTAAAAACGATAGTTAACCAAAGGAAGAGAAAACTAGAGTTTTAGAAATTTAAGAAAAACGAAATTCTTTTTCTTTCCTTTTGATCCACTTTCTAACACTCAAATATGTTAAATCTAAACATGAAACCATAAAAAACATGTAGATCATGGGTTTTAGACCTCAAGATCATAAACTTTAAATCACCAAAATCAAACAAAATAAAAAGGAATAAGCTAGTTTAAGTTTTTACCTTTATTTATGAGCACACTAAATTTTACAACCAAATTAGACTTACTTAGATTAAGTTATAAAATTTAATAAATTGAGATAGTAAAATATATCTCTTAAATTAGTATAATTTTAAATATTATATTCCCCCACACCATAACCCTTGGGTTATTTAAATTTTCATACCGAATGTATAATTAGGTTACATAACCTTTCCTTTTTATTTCTTTCTATCAAATAAATAAACACAGACACATAATTACAATTCACATATTTATATTACTACCTAATCATTCCACACACATCACAAAGTTTTCGATATCATTAATATTTAATTAATATATCTATTTACAAAGTGACTTGGAATTCTTGGCCATTACATTCTCCCCTCCTTATAAGAATTTCATCCCCGGAATTTCATCTAAGGTTACTCAAAAAGATTCAGATAATCCTTCCTCATCTTTTCCTCGAGTTCCCATGTAGCTTCTTCAGCGTTGTGGTTCCTCCAAAGCACTTTGAAAGAATGTATAACCTTATTTCTTAACATTTGCTCCTTCCTATCCAAAATTTCCGTTGGACTTTCTTCGTATGATAAGTCCTTCTCGACTTGAATTGGCTCATATGATATCACATGCTTATAATCTGGCTTGTATGGATGTAACACTGACACATGAAACACGTTGTGAATATATTCCATTGCAGGAGGTAGAGCTACCTCATACGCCACTTCTCTTGTCTTCTTCAATATCTCAAATGGTCCAATAAATCTTGGACTCAATTTACCTTTCTTCCCAAATATAATCTTCCCTTTCCAGGGAGATATTTTTAGAAACGCATAGCTTCCCACCTAGAAGTCTCTTTTCTTGCGATGAATATCGGTATACATCTTTTGATGATCCTGAGCTGCTACCAGTTGAGCTCTTATCACCTTAATGATCTCCACCATTTGTTATACCAATTCTGGCCCCACCAGTCTTTGTTCACCTACTTCGTCCCAACATAATGGTGTTATGCATTTCCTTCCATACAAGGCTTCGTATAATAGCATGCCAATACTTACGTGATAACCATTATTATATGTAAACTCTACTAGTGGAAGATGATCCTCCCAGCTTCCTTTGAAGTCCATCACACAGGCTCTGAGCATGTCTTCTAATATTTGAATCGTTCTCTCGCTTTGCTCATCGGTTTATGGATGATACGCGGTACTCAACCTTAATTTTGTCCCCATTCTTTCTTGAAGACTCCTCCAAAAGTTTGACATGAAACGCGGATCTCTATCAGACACAAGTGATATCGGCACTCTATGCCTCGAAATAATTTCCTTGATATACAATTTGGCTAGCTGATCCAAATTATACCTATTCCTGATCGATAAAAAGTGCGCTGACTTTATAAGACGATCAATAATTACCCATATCGCGTCGTAACCTTTCTGTGTTGTTGGAAGTCCCACCAAGAAATCAATAGTGACGTGTTCCCACTTCCATTCCAAAATTTCTAATGGCTACAATAACCCGCTGGGTCGTTGATGTTCTGTATTGACTCTCTAGTAAGTTAAGCATCTGCTAACACATTCTGCAACTTCTCTCTTCATGTTCGGCCACCAATAATATTGACGCAAATCTTGATACATCTTCGTGCTTCCTAGGTGTATCAAATATCTCGTACTATGCACTTCTTACAAAATCTCCTCTCTTAACTTTGGAACTATAGGTACCCATACTCGTCCTTCAAATCTTAGTAATCCAGTGCCATCAATCTTATACTTCAACTCTTCGCCTTCAGCTATTCTCTTCTTGATGTTACCACATTCTTCATCATTTTCTTGTGATTCTTTCACCTTGTCTAATAAAGTTGGACTTGCTTCAATTTCTATTACTCTATCTAAGTCCTTCGAATTTTTCACCTCCAACTCCATTTTCTCCATTTCTCTTACTAATTCTACCTGTTCTGTTAATACAAATATTTTTTCTTGGCTCTTCCTGCTTAAAGCATCTGCCACTACATTAGCCTTTCTCGAATGATATAGAATATCACAATCATAGTCCTTGATCAATTCTAATCATCCCCTCTGCCTCATGTTTAATTCCTTATGTATAAAGATATACTTCAGACTCTTGTGATCTGTGTATATCTCACACTTTTTTCTGTAGAGATAATATCTCCAAATCTTAAGGGCAAACACTACCACAACCAATTCTAGATCATGGGTAGGGTATCCCTCCTCATAGTCCTTTAACTGTCGTGACACGTACGCAATGACTTTGCTATTTTGCATTAATACTCAACCTAGTCCTTTGTGTGACGCGTCACTATACACTGTAAAACCTCCTGTACTATCTGGTAAAGATAACACATGTGCTTCACTTAGTCGCTTCTTCAATTCCTGAAAACTTTGTTCACACTTTTCAGTCCACACATACTTAACAGTCTTCCTCGTCAGATTAGTCAATGGTGTTGTTATCTTTGAGAAATCTTGAATAAACCTCCGATAATATCCTGCCAATCCTAATAAACTTCTTACCTTTGTCGATGTCTTCAGTTGTCCCCGATTTTTCACCGTTTCTACCTTTCCTGATCAACAGAAATTCTCTCGTTGTCGATAACATGTCCCAAAAATAGAACTCACACTTTGAATATTTTGAATATAACTTCTCCCTTCTCAATGTTTCCAACACCATCTGTAGATGTTCAACATGCTCCTCTTCAATTTTTAAATACACAAAAATATCATCAATGAACACCACCACACATTTATCCAAATATAGTTTAAATACTCTGTTCATCAAGTCCATAAAAGTAGATGGCGCATTCGTCAGTCCAAACGACATCACTAAGAACTCATAATGACCGTAATGAGTTCTAAATGTTATCTTTGGTACATCCTCTATTCTCAGCTTCAACTGATGATAACCAGTTCTTAGGTCAATCTTTGAAAAACATCTCGTTCCCTTAAGTTAATCAAACAGATCGTCTATTCTTGGTAATGGCTACTTGTTCTTAATGGTCACCTTATTTAATTCTCCATAATCCATACACAATCTCATCGATCCATCTTTCTTCTTTATAAATAACATTGGTGCCCCCACGGACATACACTAGGTTGGATGTACTTCTTATCTGCGACGCCCCCCAAATTCAAGTACTTGAAACCCGAACTCGGTGCTTCACGATACCATTTCTATGAGCGGAATAATAATAATAATAATAATAATAATAATAATAATAATAATAATAATAATAATAATAATAATAATAATAATAATAATAATAATAATAGATACCAAACATAATTTACATAAATCAGAGTCTAAATCCCAGGTACGCGACCTTTAAACATTCATTACATGATAATTAATAGATAACATTGTCTTAATAACGTCTAACTATTACATAAAATACCATAAATCTTATTCTGTTTGCTTTCCTTTTCCTTTGTTTTTGCATGATCCATCAGGTTGATCACGATTGGCTGAAAACATTTAAATTAAGCAAGGATGAGCATTTGGATGCCCAGCAAGTAATAGCAACAATAAATATTAGCTGAAAGGATTAAATATTTTCTTTGAATAACACTTCTACAACGAATCAACAGTTGTGAAGTAAGCTGAAACAATTCTAAACAACATAACAATTCTATTTCAATTTTTAAAACTACGTATTGACCATAATTAGAGATCAGTCGATAGACTATGAACATTGTTTTCTATTTTCGAAAAGGTTAAACAGAAATTCATCTATAAACCGTCATAACTTATAGGCACGAGGGGTGATCAGCCCGTTATGCCCTGTATTGATCAATACTACATGCAAGAACGAGATTATTGTTCATCTTATCCGCATTTGGCACACAAAAGTTTTCCCATAATCGGGATGTTCATACTTAGTCGGGAATCCGAACCAAAATAATCTGGTTGGATACAATAAAGTTCTATCTTGTTCAACAATATTTTTCAGTTGGTGTCTAGCCGAATCAAATAGCCTAGACGGCTTTTAAGTCAACGTATACATACTGGAAACTAACTAGTATGTATCAAACATGTGATTAAATACAATGATTATCCAAGTGAGGACACTTGTATAACTATATTTAGAAATTAACGAACATAATAAATATCTGGATTGTACAATAGTACTGTATTGACAAACAATGATCGAATAATTTAAGAACTTGTATGAATACAAAAGATTGGATACATAATCGATAATAATAGAGTTAATAATCTGGCAGAATAATAATATAATTCTGAAACTTTCTTACTCATGTCCATTGCATAAAAGAAATGCAAAGTTAAGATACTTGTCTGAGCTGCTGCTTACAATAATTCAACTTAGTTTTATCTTTTATACCACAACCTATCATTAATAAGATCATTTGTTCGATTAGAATAACATACTATAACAAATAGTACTGCTATTAGTAGTTAGAACATAACCTAATCACATTGTCACATATGTTTAGCAGTCATTTGATCATAAACAAACACGTATCTAGTCCAATTATCTAAGTCCAGATCAATTTCTAAAATATTTCGGTGTACCGACGGCTTTATCGGGCAAATATCGAGTCTAAGACTCTATTCTGTTGTTCAATATTACTTTAGATATTTTAAATATCAGTCGTATTATTTTTCATAGCCTTATAATAATTTTTAACCAATTATTATAATTAATCATAATTTTTCAAACACTGTAATCATTTTTAAATGATTTAAATACTAAATAATTCTATTATCATTAATATTTAATTATTAATAAAACCATTGCCAAAATATTAAAGTTATTTATAATAACTCCAAATATTTTTAAAACATTTTTATTACACTTAAATAATTTTTAAAATAATTAAAATTATTTTTAAATAATTACCATTAATATTAAAATATTAATGTATTATTCATCAAATATTAAAAGTTATTTATTATTACTTAAAATATTTTTAAATCATTTATTTCCTTTTTAAATTATTTTTAAATTAATAAAACTATTTTTAAACTATTTATTTAAAATAATTAATAAATAAAACTAATATCATTAATATTAAATTATTAATGAAATTTACCTTTAAATATTAAAAGTTATATTTTATAACTTAAAATATTTTTAAACTATTTATTTTCATTTAAAATGATTTTCTAATAATAAAATTATTTTTAATTAATTTATTTAATATAATTATTAAATAAATCTAATATCATTAATATTAATTAATTAATGAAATTTATCTTAAAATATTAAAAGTTATGTTTTATAACTTAAAATATTATTAAATATCTTTTTATCATTTAAAATGATTTTTAATATAATAAAATCATTTTTAATTAATTTATTTAATGCATTTATTAAATAAATTAAATATCAATAATATTTAAATAAATACTAATATTTTATGGAAAATATGTCAAATTATTAAAAGTTAATTTTTATAACTTAAAATAATTTTTAAAACTATTTTTGGAATTTTTAATAATTAATTTCTATTTTTAAATAATTTTTAAAAAATAAATTAAATAAAATAAATAAAACCGTCGCTATAGCCTTTAGCGACAAAATCTCTCGCCTTAGGTGCTCTTGAGGCTCAAGAACATTCATCGTCAGTGGCTAATGTAGCTTCTTTGACCAATAATAATTTCCAACCTATGATGTTTCTGGGCGTGTTGTTGGTCAAATCTTGTAGTGCAAGTGTAATACTACATGATACAACAACTAACAAGGTCATACAACATCACAATCAAAAGTTATAAACCTTTGAAATCACTGTCAGACAATATTTCTTCACGTTTCTGGGCTGCCCAGAATTCTAAGGTCATGGCCGGTCAACGACCTTAGTGGTCTTATATCGTGAAATCTGTACATGATAAAGGTGTTATAAACGTCGGGCTTTGTAGACAAACTAACAGAGTACATTCTTGAAACAATGTTCAAGTCTAAACATCATTAATCAGAAAGTTCTAAGCAATTAAAAAGGTTGTCAGAGCTGTTCTTCATTTTCTAGGTTACCCAGAAATGAAGAACAGTTCGTGCAAGCATATTTGGGCTTCCACAACTTGCAATACGTGTGATGATTTTGTGATTTAGTGCTTCCAGTGCATAGACAACATGTCAGGGTATAGATCTATCACATAAACTTATCAAAACAACATCTAAAACTCCATATATTATCCGGTCAACCCATGTCAGAAATTACAATCATACGTTTTCTGGGTTACCCAGAAAACGGAAATCGTGATTGTCTTACACGGTTTGACCGTACACTGCATGAATCTTGATGATCATTTAGATGTTCTAAAAGCTTAAACAGGTAGGCTATATAACACACAGCAACCTTATTACAACAACAGAATCAAAACAACAAGAACAAGCAAGATCAAGACGCATGAACAAGCTATCAGAACGTTCTGGGCACGTTCTGGGTTACCCAAAAATGTTCGGTCAATGTCGGTCAACGTGGTTTGACCACATATATCTAACAATCTATGCATGATATGGACTTGATTCATGTTCCAGATCAAAGATCTCATAGCATACTACAACTTCAAACATTTAAATCACGAAAACAATAAACGATCACATATCTACAAGGACTGACATTTGACTGTCAGACATAAAAATAAAAATTCTCAGATTTTGTAAAACATCAAATCTGAGCCTCTAGATGTTATGGATCTAACATCTAGCAACCCAGATCACTTAATTATACTACATACAACATGTTTTAACATTAAAACACAACATCTAACATAGGATTAAGGTTAGATTTTTCGATTAGGGTTTATACCTTTTATGAGCAAATTCTTGAATCTAAGCCTCTGATTTGATATGGGTGTTAGTGGGACTTTGTTTTAGGACTGAAATACCTTAAGATTTCGTGGGTTTTAGAGAGAGAATGTCTAGGTTGAGTATAAGTGTACAAATGAGCATGAATGTGTCTTTTCTCTCTCATGATCCTTATATATGATCATACAATGTATGTAGCTGATATATTGTGGCTAACATGTGTTAAATTTAGTCACATGCACAAGCTTAGTTGGTTACCTACTACATATCTTGGCTAGATACACAAGCAACCTATTAAAGAATTGAAAAAGGGCATAATTGACTTTTGGCTTACTAATTTAATGGCACAAATGTAAACTTTTCCAAACCTTTAGGGTTTGACCCTAAGGTTTTTCAAAAAAAATTATAGGATTTTATTTAGGGTTTAAAATAAAAATAAATATTAGTTTCCTAAAAGTAAAAAATTAGGGTTTACTAATTAAATAGGTTTTCTAATTACATTACTTGAATCATTTAGGGTTTAAGATCCCATAATTAGCATTAAGCTTTACAATTAGCAATTAGAGTTTCATTTTAGCAAATTAGGGTTACTAGTTTAAAAATTAGGGTTTCTAACAATTAGGGTTTTCAAATATTAATTAGGGTTTTCTCTAATTAACATTAAATCTAATAATACACAACATAAATCATATAGCACCATTACTACACAGTCTTGAACTCATAATTGAGTTTCAAAATAGGGTTTAACAATTTAATATTAGGGTTTTGACATTATACACCATAATTGACCAATCATTATCTGCACACACATACAGTACATATTTTTAGCACTGAAATAAAAATAATTTTATATTAATTATTCTATTTCCTTATTCCAAATCCAGAATTTGGGTTTGGATTACATATCTGATACATCTTTCAAATACGTACCATAATTAATTAAAATAATTAACTTAACTAATTTGAATAAATTCAAATAATAAAATATTTATTATAATAACTCTAATAATCATTTCATATATTATTTAAAAAATATATAAATTTATTTTCATGGAAAATTAGTACTAAAATCATTCCTACTAAATAATTAATTACTATAAAAATATAGTTTATAATGATTAATTATTCTTTAAAAATTCATTTATAATTATTCAGGTAATAAATAAATTTTTTATTTATTACAAATATACATACTCATTACCTGACATGTATTCCCACCTTTATAATAAAAAAAATTATATGCAAAATTTTATATTTATTTATATAGAAAATATCGGGTTATTACATTCACCCTCCCTTATAAAGATTCCGTCCCTGGAATCACCGTTTTAAAACTTATACATACAAGGGTACATAACATACACAATCATTGCAAGTAGATCTCGATCACAATTGATCGATCTAATCTTTAACTATTCAGCATAAAGCTTATCTATCTGATTATACGGAATTTTGATTTCTAAAAGAACTCAAATTCCTCCTTCAAAATTTATTTATAAAATTATTTACTATATTTAGGAAAACCATATATATACTAAAATAAAAGTTATACGAATAATACCTGGAGTTCCTTCTCCAACTGCCACAGTATCCTGAACCGTCATGTTGAAGACTCTCGCGGTTGATTTTGTTGGCTTGTTTGATGACGTTGGTCCCGTGATTGCCAGAGTCCCGTTGCCATTCCCTGTGTTCACACTTCCTACATCCATTCTCCTTTTTGGACAGTCTTTTACCTTATGTTCCATCGACCCACACAGAAGACACCCACTGTTCATTCTAAGATTGGGGCAGTTGGGAGAGATATGGCCCTCCTGCCCGCACTTATAGCATACAAACTTACCCTTTAGACACTCATCAGAGTGATTCTTCTCACAGTTCCCACACTGTACCACCTTTCACACCTTCCTGTTTCACCTGAACATTCCCAAAATTGCTCCCTTTTCTTTTCACATTTCCACTCCTACTCCCATTATTAATTTCCACCTTCACAGCTCATACGACCTTGCCTTTGTTCCTCTTCTCCTTGTTATAGAGGCTCATGGCCTCACTCCCCTCCTCAGCTATAATAGCTTTTTCCATGAGTGCTGCAAAAGTGTTTATCTGCAACACTGCCACCTTGTTGTAGAGCCAATGTTTTAATCCCAACTCAAACCTTCTCGCCTTCCTAGCCTCCGTATCAACTTGATGCGGAGCGAACCTAGCCAACTCATTAAACTTTACGACATACTCCGTAACAGTCATGTTCTCCTGCTTTAACTCCAGAAACTTCACCTCCATCCTAGCCTGCATACTAGCTGATAGATAGTTTTCAAAAAATAGAGTTTTAAATCTAGCCCATGTTACCACACCTTCTCCTGCCCTCGCTTGATTTGCCTCCCATCAAAAATTTGCCTCCCCTTTCATCATATAGGTGGCAAAAGTGGTCTTTTGCCCCTCATCTACACTAGCAATTACGAATGCCTTCTCTATATCCTTTACCCAAGTCTGGGCTTCTATAAGGTCAGTTGTTCCCCTGAATTCTGGTGGTCTGACTGCTTTAAAGTCTTTAAAATTCGCTAAGCGATTGTCTGGTTGGTTCCCTGCTGCTGGTACTCCCTGCTGCATAGCCTGAGCTACCCTATTTGTAAAGTTTTGTATCGGGTCTTGTTGTTGTCCTTCAGCGTTGTTGAAAAATTCTTCTGCCCTTTGATTTCGAGTTTGACGTCTTGGCGGCATTATCTGATTAAATAAAATCATAAATTTAACTTACATTCTAAATCTTATTATATAAGTTTAACATATCAAACGTAATTCATAAATCAAACATAAATTCATACTCATTCAACGATTTCAAAATACTTTACATAGCATAGCATATACTGTTATCCCTTTGTGACAACAAAAGTCGGGATTTACTGATACAACTTATACAAAAGTTGAGAATATTACATTACGCACGCACATTATCATACATACTCAACTACTAATCCTAATTATTTCCTACACCTTATTCCTGATTCTGGACAATCTTTTGCCCAATGTCCTTCCAACCCACAAATAAAACATGCACCTTGCTTAAAGTCGGGACAAAGAGAAGAGGTATGTGTGTTGGTCGATTTCGCAATCACTGAATACGTGCAAGTATACACGGTCAACAAGTAATAAAGTGAAAGTAGAGTATCGTTCCCACGAGAAATTATTTAATAAAAATCACCAAATACTAATTCTTAACCAAACTAATTTTATTTAAACAATCTCAAATTGTGATTTTTCTAATTAAAAAAATTAAATTAACTAATTAAACTGAATTGCTTTATAAATGAATTCAAATAAATAAAGATTAAGACTTCAATATCCCCAATTATGAACTATAAATCAATTATCCAATTATCCCAATTATTATGCCTACTGAATTGTTAACAGGAATTCTCAAATGTCAAAAGCCCTTTTTCCAAGTGATCAATTGACTTATATTTAATCCAGATTAATCTTGCTACATTCCTATGCAAAATAATTGAATTAAACTCCTTCAATTCCAATTTCTTATGTGTTACATGTGGTGAACAGATATTTCCATTCAATTTACAAACCTAATTATTCACTATGCAAATAACTAAGTCACATGTTATCATGCCTAGTTCTAACCCTAAAATTTCTCTTCCAATTCATTCTAGAGTAACAAAGTAATTACTGATTAGATAATTAATCAATAAGCACAAGACAAGATAAATAAGCCTATAATAAGCCTTTTCCACCTGACATCTACACACAAATTATCCTGATTAGCATATAATATATACACACAGCAAATAATAGTTTTATATAAGTTATCTTTTATTTTGATTGACGATGAATTTATCCAATTCATCTCCTTTTAAACTCTATATGAGTTATTTATATTTTTAACGTTTCCCTCTGTTCTAGGGTTATAGCCTAAGGTTAATCCCACCTAAGGTTTCTAACCTTAAGCTCTGATACCAACCTGTGACCCCCCCCCCCAAATTCAGGTACTTGAAATTCGAACTCGGTGCTTCACGATACCACTTCTATGAGCGGAATAATACTAATACTAATAACAATAATATAGATACCAAAAATAATTTACATAAATCAGAGTCTAAATCCCAAGTACGCGACCTTTAAACATTCATTACATGATAATTAATAGATACCATTGTCCTAATAATGTCTAACTATTACATAAAATACCATACATCTTATTCTGTTTGCTTTCCTTTTCCTTTGTTTCTGCATGATCCTTCAGGTTGATCACGATTGGCTGAAAACATTTAAATTAAGCAAGGATGAGCATTTGGGTGCCCAGCAAGTAATAGCAACAATAAATATTAGCTGAAAGGATTAAATGTTTTCTTTGAATGACACTTCTACAACGAATCAACAGTTGTGAAGTAAGCTGAAACAATTCTAAACAACATAACAATTCTATTTCAAATTTTTAAACTACGTATTGACCATAATTGGAGATCAGTCAACAGACTATGAATATTATTTTCTATTTTCGAAAAGGTTAAACAGAAATTCATCTGTAAACCGTCATAACTTACAGGCACGGGGGGTGATCAGCCCGTTATGCCCTGAATTGATCAATACTATATGCAAGAACGAGATTATCATTCATCTTATCCGCCTTTGGCGCACAAAAGTTTTCCCATAATCGAGATGTTCATACTTAGTCGGGAATCCGAACCAAAAGAATCTGGTTGGATACAATAAAGTTCTATCTTGTTCAATAATATTTTTCAGTTGGTGTCTAGGCAAATCAAATAGCCTAGATGACTTTTAAGTCAACGTATACATTCTGGAAACTAACTAGTATGTATCAAACATGTGATTAAATACAATGATTATCCAAGTGAGGACACTTGTATAACCATATTTAGAAATTAACGAACAGAATAAATATCTGGATTGTACAATAGTACTGTATTGACAAACAATGATCGGATAATTTAAGAACTTGTATGAATACAAAAGATTGGATACATAATCGATAATAATAGAGTTAATAATCGGGCACAATAATAATATAATTCTGAAACTTTCTTACTCATGTCCATTGCGTAAAGGAAATGCAAAGTTAAGATACTTGTCTGAGCTGCTGCTTACAATAACGCAACTTAGTTTTATCTTTTATACCACAATCTATCATTAATAAGATCATTTGTTCGATTAGAATAACATACTATAACACATAGTACTGCTATTAGCAGTCAGCACATAACCTAATCACATTATCACATATGTTTAGCAATCATTTAATCATAAACAAACACGTATCTAGTCCAATTATCTAAGTCCAGATCAATTTCTGAAATATTTTAGTGTACTGACGGCTTTATCGGGTAAATATCGAGTCTAAGACTTTATTCTATAGTTCAATATTACCTTAGATATTTTAAATATCAGTCGTATTATTTTTCATAGCCTTATAATAATTTTTAAATAATTATTATAATTTATCATGATTTTTCAAACACTGTAATCATTTTTAAATGATTTAAATACTAAATAATTCTATTATCATTAATATTTAATTAATATTAAATTATTAATGAAACCATTGCCAAAATATTAAAGTTATTTATAATAACTCCAAATATTTCTAAAATACTTTTATTACCCTTAAATGATTTTTAAAATAATTAAAATTATTTTTAAATAATTACCATTAATATTAAAATATTAATGTATTATTCATAAAAATATTAAAAGTTATTTATTATTACTTAAAATATTATTAAATCATTTATTTCCTTTTTAAATGATTTTTAAATCAATAAAACAATTTTTAAACTATTTATTTAATATAGTTATTAAATAAAACTAATATCATTAATATTAAATTATTAATAAAATTTACCTTTAAATATTAAAAGTTATATTTTATAACTTAAAATATTTTTAAACTATTTATTTTCATTTAAAATGATTTTCTAATATTAAAATTATTTTTGATTAATTTATTTAATATAATTATTAAATAAATCTAATATCATTAATATTAATTAATTATTGAAATTTATCTTAAAATATTAAAAGTTATTTTTTATAACTTAAAATATTATTAAATACCTTTTTATCATTTAAAATAATTTTTAATATAATAAAATCATTTTTAATTAATTTATTTAATACATTTATTAAATAAATTAAATATCAATAATATTTAAATAAATACTAATATTTATGGAAAATATGTCAAATTATTAAAAGTTAATTTTTATAACTTAAAATAATTTTTAAAACTATTTTTGGAATTTTTAATAATTAATTTCTATTTTTAAATGATTTTTGAAAAATAAATTAAATAAAATAAATAAAATTGTCGCTATAGCCTTTAGCGATAAAATCTCTCGCCTTAGGTGTTCTTGAGGCTCAAGAACATTCATCGTCAGTGGCTAAGGTAGCTACTTTGACCAACAATAATTTCCAACCTATGATGTTTCTAGGCGTGTTGTAGGTCAAATCTTGTAGTGCTAGCGTAAGACTACATGATACAACAACTAACAAGGTCATACAACATCACAATCAAAAGTTATAAAGCTTTGAAATCACTGTCAGACATTTCTTCACGTTTCTGTGCTGCCCATAATTCTGAGGTCATGGTCGGTCAACGACCTTAGTGGTCTTATATCGTGAAATCTGTACATGATAAAGGTGTTATAAACGTCGGGCTTTGTAGACAAACTAACAGAGTACATTCTTGAAATAATGGTCAAGTCTAAACATCATTAATCAGAAAGTTCAAAGCAATTAAAAAGACTGTAAGAGTTGTTCTTCGTTTTCTGGGTTACCTAGAAATGAAGAACAGTTCGTGCGAGCATATTTGGGCTTCCACAACTTGCAATACGTGTGATGATTTTGTGATTTAGTGCTTCCAGTGCGTAGACAACATGTCAGGGTATAGATCTATCACATAAACTTATCATAACAACATCTAAAGCTCCATATATTATCCGGTCAACCCATGTCAGAAATTACGATCATACGTTTTCTAGGTTACCCAGAAAACGGAAATCGTGATTGTCTTACATGGTTTGACTGTACACTGCATGAATCCTGATGATCATTTAGATGTTCTAAAAGCTTAAACATGTAGGCTATATAACATACAACAATCTTATTACAACAACAGAATCAAAACAACAAGAACAAGAAAGATCAAGAAGCATGAACAAGCTGTCAGAACGTTCTGGGCACGTTCTGGGTTACCCAGAAACGTTCGGTCAATGTCGGTCAACGTGGTTTGACCACATATATCTAACAATCTGTACATGATCTGGACTTGATTCAAGTTCCAGATCAAAGATCTCATAGCATACTACAACTTCAAACATTTAAATCACGAAAACAATAAATGAGCACAAATCTATAAGGATTGACATTTGACTGTCAGACACAAAAACAAAAATTCCCAGATTTTGTAGAACATCAAATTCGAGTCTCTAGATGTTATGGATCTAACATCTAGCAACCCAGATCACTTAATTATACTCCATACAACATGTTTTAACATTAAAACACAACATCTAACATAGGATCAAGGTCAGATTTTTTCGATTAGGGTTTATACCTTCTATGAGCAAATTCTTGAATCTAAGCCTCTGATTTGATATGGGTGTTAGTGGGGCTTTGTTTTGGGACTGAAATACCTTAAGATTTCGTGGGTTTTAGAGAGAGAAATATCTAGGTTGAGTACAAGTTTACAAATGAGCATGAATGTGTCTTTTCTCTCTCATGATCCTTATATATGATCATACAATGTATGTAGCTGATATTTTGTGGCTGACATGTGTTAAATT
Source organism: Panax notoginseng (assembly GCA_016801055.1). Taxonomy (NCBI): domain Eukaryota; kingdom Viridiplantae; phylum Streptophyta; class Magnoliopsida; order Apiales; family Araliaceae; genus Panax; species Panax notoginseng. Next base: position 82,989,212 of record CM029017.1, on the reverse strand, counting down.
TAGTCACATGCATAAGCTTAGTTGGTTATCTACTACATATTTTGGCTAGATACACAAGCAACCTATTAAAGAATTGAAAAAGGGCATAATTGACTTTTGGCTTACTAATTTAATGGCACAAATGTAAACTTGCCCAAACCCTTAAGGTTTGACCCTTATGGTTTAACCGTAAGGTTTTTCAAAAAAAAAAAAATCTAGGATTTCATTTAGGGTTTAAAATAAAAATAAATATTAGTTTCCTAAAAGTAAAAAATTAGGGTTTACTAATTAAATAGGTTTTCTAATTACATTACTTGAATCATTTAGGGTTTAAGATCTCATAATTAGCATTAAGGTTTACAATTAGCAATTAGAGTTTCATTTTAACAAATTAGGGTTACTAATTTAAAAATTAGGGTTTCTAACAATTAGGATTTTCAAATATTAATTAGGGTTTTCTCTAATTAACATTAAATCTAATAATACACAACATAAATCATATAACACAATTACTACACAGTCTTGAACTCATAATTGAGTTTCAAAATAGGGTTTAACAATTTAATATTAGGGTTTTTACATTATACACCATTATTGACCAACCATTATCTACACACTTACGGTATATATTTATATCACTGAAATAAAAATAATTTTATATTAATTATTCTCTTTCCTTATTCCAAATTTAGAATTTGGATTTGGATTCCATATCTGATATATCTTTCACTACACCAAAAATGGTCTCTAGTGAAGGACAAATCCTTCACTAGAGGCCCTATATCACTCACAAGTGATTTTTTGCGAAAAAATATTTCCTTCACACGAGTGCTCGCATTAGACCTCCTCGCAATTGGGTATCCTTCGCTAAGTAGTACCTAAATATTTTTTGTGAAGGATATATTGTGAATAATTTTTTTATTCACAAATTGTATTTAGTATTGGAATATTATTATTCAGTGAAAGATTAGTTTCCTTCACAAATAATATTTTAAGAAGGACTATTTAAAATTAGTGAATAACTTTATTCCCTCACAAATAATATATTATGAAGAACACATTTACTTAACGAGAGAAAATTTTCCTTCACTAATTATAAATTGAGAATTTATCTTCAAATTAGTGAGGGAAATACTCCTTCATTGATGACTAACTAATTAACTAGAAAAGATTTAGTGAGGAAAATCATCTTCATTAATGTCCATTTCACAAGTAAAATCCTTCACAAATTATAAATTTGTAAATAAAAAATTAATTGGTAAATAATCAAATTTCATTGCAAAGTATAATTAATTTTTGAATTAGTAATTTCATATTTATTATTATTATTATTATTATTATTATTATTATTATTATTAATTGCTATAATAAAGATTAAATTTAATATTTCAAGTTAATATAAATGACATACTTGTTTCAAACTAATTGATAAACAAATGCATAAAGAGCCAATAATTAAAACCAATACTCCATATATAAATAGATAATTCTCAAGTCACGATAACTACAGAATTTATTATTGTATTTTGGTCTCCCAAGGACCATAGTACCTACAATATTTATTAACTAACATAAGAAAACTGAAATAATAACAAAGAACTAGAAGAAATGAAGTGTACACCATGTTAGGTCCACTTCATCATCATTTTCTTCAAGGTAATAAATGTTGGGCCTGTAAACTTCATACCGCAAGAGAAACATCAAAATTCAATTTAAATAAGATGAGAAATAAGAAAAGATAAAACTAGTGAACTTAAATTAAGAGAGAGATTAATGAAAAACAAAGACAAAAATATAGCTATTAGTAAATACTTCAATTGATTCATAGTTGGTGAATGTTTGAAGGAAGTTACAAAACTTCGTCTCTACCATTTTAGTTATAACGAACGGTTGTGGCGTACTATCATTAGTAGAAGCATCATTTATAGACTCTATACCCAATCTACGGAAGACAATCTTATCAACCATACTCCCCAACACCTTAGGATCAATAGGTTGTTGCGGTGAGAAATAACCTATACTCGAAGGCACTATAGGAGGACCAAGCAATTCTCGTAAACGATATCGGGGAAAACCATGTATCCTATTTGTTTTAATCCCGCCAATTATCTCACTCTAAATGACTAAGTCGTATGTCTCCGGTGTACCATCCTCTGTGGGCCTACCAACCTTGGCACTATATTATTTCTACAATCCAATACATGTACAAGAGTTGAACACGTACATTATTTGCAAGTCATAAAAATACACGATATATTATTTAAAAAATTGTTTACATATTCAAGCTATACATCTTAGCATACTGATAATGAATTTACATCAACTTAATAAAATAATAACTAAGAAGACTCAAAGTTTTATATCAATCTAATATGAAAAATGATATACATTTCGATAAATATTTGACGTGATAAGATAAAATAAATTAAGGAGTAGAGAGATGAAACTCGAACAATCAATTTAAAGAATAATTATAAAACATGTACTGCTCTGATCAATTTTAATCCTCCCTAACAGAAGTGTGATGTGTTCAAAGAAAATTAATTAAGAGGTGACTTTTAAAGTCTGTTTTGCATATTGAGAGCAAGTAATTGTAAGTAATCACACTCCCTCTGTATGCTCAAGGACATAAAATAAGTAAGTTTTATGAAACAAATATAGTATAAGAAATATCATGAAAAAAGAATGCATAATGGGGTTGTTCCATGGAAACTGATCTACCACCTGTAGCCGGTGGAGGTGGAACATGATGTTGTGAGGTTGATGTAAAAACCCAAGGTGACTTATAGAGCTTGTCAATCTGATTTGAAGCCTCTTCTTTTCCTGCCAATTAATCACAAGTCAAACAGCTAATACTTATCAACAGTAGGTTTTGGGCATCACAGAATTCCAATACTTGGTCTAAATGAAGAAAACACCCAACTTTCTACAATAACTTTTGTAAAAATAAAACAATAAAAAAAGGTGTAGAGACTCCCAGGTTCTATAGAAATTTTAGAATTTAATGGTATTACAACCAATATTGTAGACCTGGATTAGGATTTTATTTTTAAAAAATGTATCTAATCATCTAATGCACCTTACTCAGCATAATGAAGGCTAAAGACTTTAACTAGAACAACAGTAAGTTTCTACTTTCTAGACAAGTTTCTAAAAAGCGATACTTATGTTGCAACCAAACCTTAAATAAAGAAACATCTATTCTCATTTTAATAGGAATCAATTTTTTTAGTAACCAAGTAAAAGAATTAACTATGAAATGTGAAAAACAAAAAAACATTTTTGTCTCTATTTAGGCTGGAGGCTCATAAATATCAATAGTTGAACCTCAACAATGGTCAATATAGCATGTAGTTAAGATATAATCCCTAAAACTTATGAGAGAATCTGGAAACAGTGAACTATACAATTGTAGTAAATCCATACTCTATTGATACATTTGTTGAGCATAATCTTCACATTCAAAACAGAATGCCAATAAATTATTACCTGCAACAGAAGAATAACTAGTAGGTACCTCCTGCTGGTGAACCTACAAGTTGTTGTCCTATTGAAGTAGAGCCTATATCAGAGAGGCAACGAAACTTATTTAGACAAACACTAGTGTCATCCATGAGTAAACCGAGTCAAAATAATTCAGGCACAATTGCGAAATCAAGAAGTGGAACGCAATATATTTAAGATTTGAACCAAAATACACACTCATCATCCTCTCTACCAAATGCATTCTTATACCATTCACATTATGCAGTTAATGGAGCATCCAAAGCCGCCCTGTTAAAGAAAACTACTACGTCAGAATTAGCTTTAAATTTAAACTGGAAGCACATAGAGAGTACAACTAGAGAAAAAGACATGATAGCATTCACAATATTTCTTTAGGAAACCAGATTTCTTGCAGTTGCATCCTCTTTTATGTTGAGCTGAAGCGGGTGTCTTACTGGATTCCTCCTGCAAAATCAAGACATTTAAATGAAACATTAGTTCTTCAAAAATCACTGGGCAAGTAAATGACACAGCTGAATGATACTCTCACACTAAATTCAATTATAGAATCTGAGCTTTCCTCTACTATTTCATTGTGAAACTACACAATGCTTCAATCATAGAGGTAGTAAGGCTTCAACCGTACATGAAAATTAGGAGTTCTATTGAACTTTCCTACTAAAATCAATTCCCCTTGCATCTACTAAAAAATTTTTATTTATTGTTTACTTCTTTTTTTAGCACGTTCAACCATACATAGATATTAAGAGTTCTATTGTTTTAAACATGGTGAGAACATGACAATGTCTTTGATTATAATTCTTATATTGAATGGAGAAAGGCGTAAACCATTTTGCATCCAACCCCCAACCTCCAAGAAACCATATAAAGATACATATAGAAGAGTAATTAATGCACATGACAAGTTAATACCTCAAAACAACAGTTAGCATTATACATAGTAACTTCTCATCCACTTCTTCTATAGGGTCCCTCCCAAAGTAGCAAATATAATTAGCTTCCATAGATTTTTCAGCTAGAACTTCTATCGGGATGTGTAATGACCCCAAAAATTTAGACTATTTTCACTCCCGACCTTGTGTGTTCAAATATAACTTCATTCTACTTTCACGTCAATAATCAATATCATGGTTGATAAAACTTATATGTTTAAAAACTTTTTACAACATTTAATATCAATAATGATAATAAAATTCAATTATTCAAAACTTTCTTCAATTCCAGAATCCCAATATTTACAATTCACCTTTATTATCAAAATCATGAATTCCATGATTCATTTCTATGCGTTAACTATAAATATATATTAATTCAACATTCAACGCTTAGCTCGTTCTTCTATATTATTAGTATATTTTTTTATCTTCAGTATTAAGAGTGTTATATAACAAATTTGACTTTCCAAATTTCAAGTTGTACACGTAATGCAACAACTATGTGCTCAATATATACCGTCTCTTGTATAATATTATATAACTTAAAGATATACATAGATCACATGCCTTCCATGCCTATATCTGATGAGCCATGACAATTTCAAACCCAAGCTGAACACTACCATATAGTGCTCTTGCGGCTCAGGCACCAATTTTCTACCACAACAGTCTAGTAGAAAAAAAATGCACCCATGATGCAAGTGACTTTCATAATATTTTCGCATGAACTGATGATTGCCTATAAATGGGATGACTACGAGTCATGACTGGCAGAAATATTTTCTGGTGTATATAAATTATTTTACACAATAAAAATTGAACTTAATGCTCTGTCAGCATTTATGCTATGTTTGTATAGTTAATTTCCAAAAATCCACCAAATGAGTTACCTCTCTCAAATGAAGGGTCCCATTTATGATGGTGTCTACCATGGGTGAAACAACAATTTGTCCTAAAAATTTTGTTGTCATTTTTTTCCCTCATGTTTATCCTCTTTCGTATGATGATATTACACAAACCAACCAGTAATTGATAAATGGAACAAGAATGCCATCCACCAAATATCATATCATAGATGACTTGAGAATCATATCATAGATGACTTGAGACCATGAAAAAAACAATAAAGCGTCAACATGAACTCACTTGCAATTATGCAACAACAAGTTTGAGCAGTCCTCAATAACAATCTTTTTTAAATTAATCTTTAGCTAATTAATTATTTAGTTATTTTCTTTTACTCATAAACATACTTGTTATTTGGTTTAATATAAATCTACCATTTATATATTTGATATATATGAGACTATTACTTGCAAGAGTTCGTATCATAAACCTCCATTGCAATAATAAATTTTATGTTGTTTAACGTCACATTTACACTAGAAGCTATCATAGTATGCCACATGTCAATATAGTAGAGCTTTGACCAATAATTAATTATAACAATTATTTAGTATAACTCTACTAGGTTGCTTAATTATGTTTCTTCATCTTACTTTAAATTTTTGGTAATCCTTTATCTATAAATAACAAATATATACTTAAGGAACATATCAAATTATAAACCAAAATCCTTTTAAAAAGGAAAGCTTCAAGTATTATGATAATTCTCTCTATTTCTCTTCTACTTATTCCTAGTGCTTTGGCAACTTCTGGTTCAGTTAATAAAACATTTGTACAATGCCTAAATAACCATTTTTAACCTTCTCAATCAATATCTTCCACAATTTATACTCCAAACAATTCTTCATATGCTTCTATTTTTCAAACTTATATTTGCAACCTTCGGTTCAATACATCTACAACTTCAAAACTGTAATTAGGTGATAAGTTTCACCAAATCAAATTTTAAAGTGACATAGCGTGTTAGCTAATATCAGGGCAAAATTTGAAAATTTATATAAATATAAATATATGAAATGTAATATGTATATGCTGCTCTTCTAGGTTATGGTGTGGGAATCTATTCTCTGTGGGTTGAGACCAACTTTACCAAAGGAGCGTATTTATTATTTTCATTGAGAGAGATAGCTTAATAAAAATCATGCCTACTGTTTTTTTATGAGAATGACACCTCTTTATGGGTTAGAATTCCAGAACAGTTACATTTGTGCTTAGTGCCTACCCACATGCTAATCCAATAACTACTAGATTAGATTTGAGAGGAGAGGTGTAAAAGTACTATCTGCAATTAGACTTCATAAAGATTATCGTATTTTAACATAATAAAACTTTTCTAGTGAAACTGGATCTAATTAAGATGTTGATGAGTTAAGAATGAATTGTTGTCTAGTTGATAAAAGGACTCTCTCTTGATGTCATGTCAAACGCTCGACTAATTTTTTATGTAACGAAAGATCTAACATAATAACATGTCACACTTTAAGATTACATCTTCAAAGCGAAAGCTCCCTCTTCTATCATCTCTTCTCATTTCAAATATAAAAGTGAACACTTTTGAATCTATGAAATCCAAATTTTATGAGAGGGAATGCTAAATGCCAACTCAAGTCCAACCTCTACGAAATCTAAAAAAATGAACCATTTTCCATATTGATATACCTCAACCTAGAAATCAATTGAATAAGGAGACTTCTATATTGAAATCTAAAAACCCCTCAATTGTAAATACAAGCAAGAAAAATGCATATTTGCAGCTATAAACCCAATAAGCACACACTGTTCCTCTTATATCATGAAGAATTAGAAGTCCCTCTTTATGGTTATTCCACCAATTATTCCAAACTGTTGAATTTTGTTCTTCAAGAATCAATAAATACAAGAGGAATAATTGAAGAAACCCAGAAAACAAAATCAATCCTTTCAATCTATAGATGCAATTTCCATTGGTTTCCAACGAATCTGTGAGAACCCAAATGAAACAAAAAAAACAATGGGGGAAAGATGAGGGGAACCAACAGTACTACTACTAATAAATTACTAGCAGCTGCTTCTCTAGCAATATTTCATATTTCATATTTCAACTTTATTTGGGCATTTAATCGAACACCTAACATGCATGCTTAAAAAAATTGGTTTTCATAAGAATTTCAATCATAAATATACCACTCCATATCCAATTACCTCCTTATAACACCTGAACCATTCATAGTTCATCCTCCCACAACCAATTTCAGTCACAATTTAACAATTAATGTTCATAATTTCTTTGAAATTTAAGAGAAAGTATATTACCTCTTTTTCCATTCTTGATTTCAGACTCGGAAAGCTGAATGAACTTGCAAAAGAAACTATACAAAGCAAAAGCCAAACAACAAAAGCAATCAAAAAGATAACTTTTTATGATTTTATCTCAAATAACATAAATATACATCCAGACTTATCTACACAATTCAACTCTAGCTACAACAAAATTCCCATATACAGAGCAGTTTAGCATAAAACAATACACAAATACCAAATAGAAAAACACATAAACATTGCACTATCTGCATAAGTATCAAATCAAAAGCCCTAAGAAAAATGGATTCAATCATACATGTTTGTATATATAAATCATTGCAGCAAGTAATGGAATATTGAGGAACAAAGTTGAAAAAAAACTACCTTCGAACAAATTGACGGGTCTTTGGGTCTTCACAGTTAGGGCTTCTGCAATTGGGACAGAAAGAGCAGCTTTTCGATGCGAAGATGAAGAGGAAAATTTTGGGATTAATGATAATACCTTTAGCCGTAGGAAACATTATTCGCACAATCAATTATCAATCTCACTAATTATGTCAAATTTTGGCGCTAATTCATTTTTCCTTTCTACCGCCTAAACAATGGCCAAGGAAAACGGGGGAAACTCAATTTGGCAGAGAAAACCTAGCTAGCGATCTGGTAGAAACATCCAATTCTGGGTAAGTAAGAGTCCCAATTTGCTTTCCTCTAGCTTCAGCCGAACCACTCACGCACGCACGCACGCACGCACCTAGCAAGCAATCTGGAAGAAACATCGACTCTTTGTTCCACACCGACCACACGCACTAAATATTTTTTCTTCACTATTCCTTTGCTAAATAATAAATTCCTTCACAAAATTTCCTTGGTTACATTCCTATTTTGGTGTAGTGTTTCAAATACGTACCAAAATTAATTAAAATAATTAACTTAACTAATTTAAATAAATTCATATAATAAAATATTTATTATAATAACTCTAATAATCATTTCATATATTATTTAAAAAATATATAAATTTATTTTCATGGAAAATTAGTACTAAATTCATTCCTACTAAATAATTAATTACTGTAAAAATATAGTTTATAATGATTAATTATTCTTTAAAATTTCATTTGTAATTATTCAGGTAATAAATAAATTTTTTATTTATTACAAATATACATACTCATTACCTGACATATATTCCCACCTTTATAATAATAATAAAAAAATTTATATGCAAAATTATATATTTATTTATATAGAAAATATCGGGTTATTACATTATCCAATAACTCCTGTAGCTGGATCATTAGCTCTTTCATTTCTACCGGAGCCATTCTATACGGTGCTTTCGATATTGGTGTTGTTCCCGGTACTAAATAGATTACAAATTTTATCTCTTGGTCTGGTGGAAGTCCAGGAAGTTCTTCAGGAAAGACATCCCCAAACTCATTGACTATAGGTATCTGTCGCATGTCTGAATTCACTATAACAACCCGATATTTTCTATATAATTAAATTAGAAATTTTGCGTATGAATTTTTTTTTTAAGTTGGAAATATGTGCTAGATAATGTGTATGTATTTAAGTAATGAATATAAAATTTATTTATTACATGAATAATTTTAGATAATTTTATTTTAGAATTATTGCTCATTATCAATTATATTCTTATAATAATCAATTTAATAGTAAAAATGTTTTTAATATTTATTTTTCATGAAAATATGATTATTATATTATTTAAAATAATATAGGAAATAATTTTTAGAATTATTATAATAATTATTTTATTATATGAATTTTAGTGCAGATTATTAAGTTAATTATTTTAACTTAATTATTAATGTTGTATATGACAGATAAATCAGATATGGAATCGAAACCCTAATTTTGGATTTTGAACCAGGAATGAGAATAATAATATAATATTAATTATATTTTGATTTTTTAGTGCTATAAATATGTATGTTATGTTTGTAAGGTTAATCTGGGGAGCAGTTTCCTTATTACCTGATAAAACCCTAATTTGAAAGTCATTTACGACTGTAAAATATGTTAAGTCATTGTGATATGTGGTATGTGATTTGTATTATAAGTATTATTGTTAATTATGTAAAACCCTAATTAGTAATTTAAAACTCTATTTTTCTTAAAATAGAAACCCTATATAGTAATTAGCTATTCGCTAAGTGGAAACCCTAATTTGAAACTCAGCTATGAGTTCGAGACAGTGTTGTAACTGTGTTATATGAATTATGTTGTGTATTGCGGAATATAAAGTTAATTAGGAAATTAAAACCCTAATTATACTTAGAAAACTTAATTAATTGAGAATCCAAATTACTAAATTCGGTAATCTAACTTCTAAATTTAGAAACCCTAAATAGTAATTGTAAACCCTGATTACTAATCGTAAGCCCTAAATGCGAAATTAGAAATTTTAATTTTATTTTTAAAAACCCTAATTTCAAAAGTTAGAAACCCAAATAATTAAATTAAGAACCCTAATTTGCTAACTGTTGTCCTAATTGCTAAATTAACAAGATTAATTATAATTAGAAAATTCTTAATCAAATTCTTCAAATTATATAAGTGGTAAACCTAATCTAATTAGTGAATTATAATTTATAATTTTAGAAACTAAATTTATGGTGCAAACCCTAATTAGTAATTCTATTTTATTTTATGCCAAACCCTAAGGGTCAAACCCTAAGGGTTGGACAAGTTACAATTGTGTCATTATTTTTATAAACTAAATGACATAAATGTCCCTCCTATATAATTGAGGCTAAATTGTAGGTTTTGACAATAGGGGAAGTTGGTGACCAAATCCAACAACCCCATGTGCTTTTTATTGACAGCCATCAACCATTTGATCAGCCATTCCATGCATCTAGCTTTATATATATATATATATATATATATATATATATATATATATATATATATATATATAGATTAGAGAGAGAAAAGTGCATTATTTGCCTCATTTTCTCTCATACACTCAACCAAGTCTCTACCTCTTCAAACCCACAAAAAGTTATAGCATTTCAATCCTTTATTACAGCCCCACGATTACCAATAACAAATCAGAAACATAGAATCAAGATTTGTTCATGTGAAGGTATAAAACTAATCTTACAATCTGATCTTGTATGTTGTGTTAGATGTTAAAATTTTTGTGTCAAATATGTTGTATGAAGCGTCTATAGATGATCTGGGTTGGTATCTGATAGATCCATAACATTTAAATACACGAAATTGGTGTTTTTAAAAATCTGGAAAAATTTCTTTCTGTGGTCAGACAATGAATGTCAAAGGCTTTAAATCTTTGGTTGTTAATGATTTTGTGTGTTTTATGTTTTATATCGGTACTATGTCATGAGGTATGTGTTCTAGAGTTTGAATCAGGACCAAATAATGCATGGATTGAAAGTTATTCTTGGTCAAAGTCGGTTGACCGACCATGACCAAGTGATTTCTGGGTTACCCAGAAATCCTTTAAACGTGTCTGACAAGATTTTCAAAGACCCATAATTGTTAGGTTTTATGTTTATTGATGACGTTTTTGTATCTATGTTGTAGCCCGGTATGTGGACTTTAGATAAGTGTCTTTATATTACTCAAATCATAAACATATTAAATATAGTTGATGGTCAAAGTGATTGAAATGATCACGAAATGCGCTTTCTAGAATTTCCAGAAAGTCATGAACATGGTTCTGACAAGGTTTTGACCGGGTAAGATCTAGCGATTGTGTGGTTATTATGGTTACATTTTGTAATGTTATTTGTACCTTGTTGTGTATACTACAATGTGAAACCATTATAATATTATAACATCAAACAGAACCTTTATAATTTTAAGCCACAAAGTGCCTACTCGGAACTGTCTGGGTTTCTGGGTTACTCAGAAAACCCAAAACAGCCCTGACAATTGTTTTAGAGGCTTAGATCTTGTAAGTTAATGCTATTTGGACATTATAAATGATCAATAAAGATACCCTGGTAGTTCTTCTACAAGACCCGACGTGTAGAACACCTGTGACATAAACCGATTGACCGGAATAAGGCCACCAAGGTCGTTGACCAGCATTAACCAGATTTTTCTGGGCAGCCCAGAACTTGAAAAACAGCTCTGACATGTTTTTCAGCAGCTTAGATCTCCTTATTGTGATGAAGTATGGTCATGTTTGTTGATTGAATAATGTAGTATTACAATAGAACTATAAGATCTGACAAATAGGGTGTCCAGAAACATTATATGTTACGAATAAAGTTTGGTCAAACTAGACACCCTACACACTGTCGATGAAGATCTGGGTTTCATGAAGAACACTCAAGAACACCTATAGCGACGGTTCTGTCACTATAGGTAGTCTTTAGTGACAGTTAATTTCTAAAATTAATTATTTTTATTAAATAAATAGAAAAATTAGTTTTTAATTATTAAAAATACAAAATAAATTCCTAAAAATTATTTTAAAATCCAAAAATTAGTTTTTAATTACTTTGAATATATTTCATAAATATTTAATATTTTTGTAATATTAAAGGTATTTAATTTATTTAATTATAATACTAAATAAATTATTTAAAAATGATTTTAATACATGAAAAATTATTTAAAATTATATTATGGTATAAGAAAATAATTTAAGTTATTTTTGACAACTTTTAATATTTTGTGATGAAATTCATTAATAAATTAATATTAATGATAATTAAGTTATTTGATAAATAAATAAATTAAAAATGATTTTATTATATCAAAAATCATTTTAAATAATAATAAGGTATTTAAAAATATTTTAAGTAATAAAATATAACTTTCAATATTTAAAGGTAAATTTCATTAATTAATTACTATTAATGATATTAAGGTTATTTAATAATTATATTCAATAAATTAGTTAAAAATGATTTTAATATTATAAAAATCATTTTTACATGATAATAAATTATTTAAAGATATTTTAAGTTATAAAATATAACTTTTAATATTTAAAGGATAATTTCATTAATAAATTTAATATTAATGATATTAATTTAATATTAATAATATTAAGTTTATTTAATAATTATATTAAGTAAATAGTTTAAAAATGGTTTTATCTATTTAAAAATTATTTAAAAAGGATATTAATGAATTAAAAATATTTTAAATTATAATTAATGACTTTTAATATTTTTATAGATAATGCAGTAATATTTTAATATTAATGGTAATTATTTAAAAATGATTTTAATTATTTTAAAAATCATTTAAGGGTAATATTAATACTTTAAAAGTATTTTGAGTTATTATAAATAACTTTAATATTTTGGCAATGGTTTCATTAATAGCTTAATATTAATTAAATATTAATGATAATAGGATTATTTAATATTTAAATCATTTAATAATGATTCCGGTGTTTAAAAATTCAGGATTAACTATAATAAATGTTTAAAAATTATTATAAATTATTTAAAAATAATATGACTGATACTTACAGATATTGAACTATAGGACAGAGTCTTAGACTCGATAATTACCCGATAAAGCTGTCGGTACACCGACATGTTTCAGAAATTGACCTAGACTTAGATAATTTGGTTAGATATGTGTTTATTTGTGATTCAGTGGTTGTGGAACATGTGTAATACTGTGATTAGGTTATGTGCTGACTGCGAAATGCAGTACTATTTGTTATAGTATATTGTTCTAATCGAACGAATGATCTGATTAATGATATGTTGCTATATAAAAGATAAATCTAAATTGCGTACTGTAAGCAGCAGACCAGGCAAGTATCTTACCTTTGCATTTCCTTTATGCAATGGACATGAGTAAGAAGTTTCAAAATTATATTATTATTATTATACTATATTATTAACCTTATTGTCGTATATATTCTATATCCGATCATTGTTTATCAACATGTTAGTATATGGTAATTCATATATATATATATATATATATATATATATATATATATATACGTCCAAGCTAATTGACCAGCTAGACACAGATTTCGAAATATCGTTGAATATGATAAAAAATACCTTTTTGTATCCAATCAAATTATTTTGGTTAGGATTCTAGACTAAGTATGAACATCCCGATCACGGAAAAACTTTTATGCGTCCAAGGTAGACAGAGTGAACGATAACATCGTTCTTGTAATATAGTATTGATCAATACAGGGTACATGGGAAGTACAACCTCGTGCCCGTAAGTTATTACGGTTTGCAGATGAAGTTCTGTCTAACCTTATCAAAAATTTAAAACAATGTTCATAGTATGTCGACTACCCTATATATATAGTCAATACGTAGTTTCAAAATTCTGGGATAGAATTGTTATGTTATTATTATCGGTTCAGTTTACTTCACAACTATAAATTCGTTGTAAAAGTGATGTACAAAGAAAACATTTATTTCTTGTCGCTAATTATATTTATAATTGTTATTACTTGCTGAGCACCCAAATACTCATCCTTGCTTAAATTTAAATATTTTCAGCTAGGCATGATCAACCCGAAGGTTCAGACCAGAACAAGTAAAAAGGAAAGCAAACAGAACATGTTTAATGGTGTCTTTTGTAATAGTTAGATAATATATAGACAATGATATGTATTATATATCATGTAAAGAATTATAGTAAAGGTTGCGTAATTGGGATTAGACTCTGATAAATATAAATTAAGTTGGATTTTTATATTATTGTTATTATTATTAGTATTATTCCGCTCATAGAAATAGTATCGTAAAGCACCGAGTTCGGGTTTCAAGTACTCGAGTTTGGGGGTTTTACAAGTTAGTATCAGAGCTTAGGGTTTGAAAACTTAGGTGGGTTAGACCTTAGGCTATAACCTTAGAACAGAGGGAAACGTTGAAAATATAAATAACTCACATAGAGTTTAAAAGGAGATGAATCAGATAAATTCATCGTCAAACAAAATAAAAGATAACTTATATAAAACTATAAATTGCTGTGTGTATATATTATAAGCTAGTCTAGATAATTTTTGTGTATAGCTGTCGGATAGAAAGAATTAGAATACCCTCAGATCTTAAAGAAGAAGTCAACCTCCACAACCGAGCCAATATCAAAGCCAATAGCTGAAATAGAGGCTCACATTGAAAGCTACCTCAATGAGGTGGTTGTTTTAAAAAGTATAGTACCGGACCCTGAAACGATAGTATGACTGATAGGGAAAGTATAGTTAAAGAATATGTGGTCAATGTCGAGTTCTTAAACTCATATGTTTATGGTGAGTTCTTAAACTCATAATGTATGGTAAGTTGGACGAACTAGGTGTAGTTATGTGTGAATGGATTATTGAGGATAATGGGAATAGACAGATTTCTAAGCAATTGATCCTTAGTGGAGGCGTAAGAAATAAGTAGTACTAGTATTACTTGAATATGTATGATTCTATATTAGGTATATGATAGGTATGTTTGTATAAGTTAATATTTTTCAAATTTTGTATAAGTTGTGTCAGCAATTCCTGACTTTTAAGTCACAAAGGGATAGCGGATGAATAAAGCAATATGTGCTATGGTGTATGTCAAGTGTACGAGTATAAAGATAGTAGATTTTTAACTGAACACTGGTTAATATAGTAAATCCAGTGTTCAAAATTTAATATTTTAAATACATGATTATTGAGTAAAAAATTTCGTGTTATATGTTAAGTGTATACGATAAGGCTTAGAATGTAAGAATAAATTATGATAATGCCGCCAAGAAGACGAAAATGAAATACGGACAGAAGAACCTGTCAACAAAGCTGGAAGACAACCAGACCCGATACATAATTTTGCGAATATAGACGATCAAGCTATGCAGAACGGAATACCAGTTGCCAGAAGATCAGCCAGATAATCGATAGACGAACGTCAAAGACTTCAAGGCCATCATACTGCCAGGATTCGGAAGATTAACTGACCCTGTTGACGCATTTGTGATAGCTAGGGTAACGAAGGGGCAAAAGATAGTCTTGTCACCTATACGATAAAAGGAAAGGAGATAAAGGGAAAGTCTGTGTGTTATAAGTGTGGGCAGAGGGGACATATCTCTCCCAACTGTCCCAATCTAAGAACAGTAGGTGTTTTAAGTATGGATCAATGGAGTATAAGGTGGAAGACTGTCCAAGAAGGAGAAGGGAGGCAAGGAATGTGAATACGGGAAAAGGCAGCAAGACATTGGTGACAACGGGACCAAAATCAACAATTAAACCAACGAAATCAACCGCAAGCGTCTTCAACATGACCGTTCAAGAAACTATAACAACCGAGGATGCAACTTCAGGTATCATTCAAAAAAAATTTATTTTCGTATATATTATTTTCTTATATATAGTAAATTATTTTATAAATTATTTTGAAATCAAATTTTAGAAATCAAATTTCTGTTTAAGAAGATAGATGAGCTTTATGCTGAATAGTTAAAGATCGGTTCGATCAATTATGATCGAGATCTAATTGCAATGATTGTATATGCTATGTACCCGTGTATGTATAGGTTTTAAAACGGTGATTCCGGAGACGGAATCTTTATAAGAGAGGGTGAATGTAACAACCCGATATTTTCTATATAATTAAATTAGAAATTTTGAGTATGAATTTTTTTTTAAAGTTGAAAATATGTGTCAGATAATGTGTATGTATTTATGTAATGAATATAAAATTTATTTATTACATGAATAATTTTAGATAATTTTATTTTAGAATTATTGCTCATTATCAATTATATTCTTATAATAATCAATTTAATAGTAAAAATGTTTTTCATATTTATTTTTCATGAAAATATAATTATTATATTATTTAAAATAATATAGGAAATGATTTTTAAAATTATTATAATAATTATTTTATTATATGAATTTTAGTGCAGATTATTAAGTTAATTATTTTAACTTAATTATTAATGTTGTATATGACAGATAAATCAGATATGGAATCGAAATCCTAATTTTAGATTTTGAACAAGGAATGAGAATAATAATATAATATTAATTATATTTTGATTTTTCAGTGCTATAAATATGTATGTTATGTTTGTAAGGTTAATCTGGGGAGCAGTTTCCTTATGGCCTGATAAAACCCTAATTTGAAAGTCATTTACGACTGTAAAATATGTTAAGTCATTGTGATATGTGGTGTGTGATTTGTATTATAAGTACTATTGTTAATTATGTAAAACCCTAATTAGTAATTTAAAACTCTATTTTTCTAAAAATAGAAACCCTATACAGTAATTAGCTATTCGCTAAGTGGAAACCCTAATTTGTAACTCAGCTATGAGTTCGAGACTGTGTTGTAACTGTGTTATGTGAATTATGTCGTGTATTACGGAATTTAAAGTTAATTAGGAAATTAAAACCCTAATTATACTTAGAAAACCTAATTAATTAGAAACCCTAATTAATTGAGAATCCAAATTACTAAATTCGGTAATCTAACTTCTAAATTTAGAAACCCTAATTAGTAATTTTAACCCTAATTACTAATCGTAAGCCCTAAATGCAAAATTAGAAATCTAAATTTTATTTTTGAAAACCCTAATTTCAAAAGTTAAAAACCCAAATTATTAAATTAAGAACCCTAATTTGCTAACTGTTGTCCTAATTGCTAAATTAGCGAAATTAATTATAATTTGAAAATTCTTAATCAAATTCTTCAAATTATATAAGTGCTAAACCTAATCTAATTAGTGAATTATAATTTATAATTTTAGAAACTAAATTTTTGGTGCAAACTCTAATTAGCAATTCTATTTTATTTTATGCCAAACCCTAAGGGTCAAACCCTAAGGATTGGACAAGTTACAATTGTGCCATTATTTTTATAAACTAAATGACAAAAATGCCCCTCTTATATAATTGTGGCTAAATTGTAGGTTTTGACAATAGGAAAAGTTGGTGACCAAATCCAACAACCCCATGTGTTCTTTATTGACAGCCATCAGCCATTTGATCAGCCATTCCATGCATCTAGCTTGATATATATATATATATATAGATTATAGAGAGAAAAGTGCATTATTTGCCTTATTTTCTCTCATACACTCAACCAAGTCTCTACCTCTTCAAACCCACGAAAAGTTATAGCATTTCAGTCCTTTATTACAGCCCCACGATCACCAATAACAAATCAGAAACATAGAATCAAGATTTGCTCATTTGAAGGTATAAAACTAATCTTACAATCTGATCTTGTATGTTGTGTTAGATGTTAAAATTTTTGTGTTAAATATGTTGTATGAAGTGTCTATAGATGATCTGGGTTTGTATTTGATTGATCCATAACATTTAAATACACGAAATTGGTGTTTTCAAAAATCTGGAAAAATTTCTTTCTGTGGTCTGACTATGAATGTCAGAGGCTTTAAATCTTTGGTTGTTAATGATATTGTGTGTTTTATGTTTTATATTTGTAGTATGTCATGAGGTATGTGTTCTAGAGTTTGAATCAGGACCAAATAATGCATGGATTGAAAGTTATTATTGGTCAAAGTCGGTTGACCGACCATGACCAAGTGATTTCTGGGTAACCCAGAAATCCTTTAAACGTGTCTGACAAGATTTTCAAAGACCCATAATTGTCAGGTTTTATATTTATTGATGACGTTTTTGTATCTATGTTATAGTCCGGTATGTGGACTTTAGATAAGTGTCGTTATATTACTCAAATCATAAACATATTAAATATTGTGGATGGTCAAAGTGACTGAAATGATCACGAAATGCACTTTCTGGATTTTCCAGAAAGTCATGAACATGGTTCTGACAAGGTTTTGACTGGGTAAGATCTAGCAATTGTGTGGTTATTAGGGTGACATTTTGTAATGTTATTTGTACCTTGTTGTGTATACTACAATGTGAAACCATTATAATATTATAACATCAAACAGAACCTTTATAATTTTAAGCCACAAAGTGCCTACTCGGAGCTGTCTAGGTTTCTGGGTTACCCAGAAAACCCAGAACAACCCTGACAATTGTTTTAGAGACTTAGATCTTGTAAGCTAATGCTATTTGGACATTATAAATGATCAATAAAGATACCCTGGTAGTTCTTCTACAAGACCCGACGTGTAGAACACCTATGACATAAGCCGATTGACCGGAATAAGGCCACCAAAGTTGTTGACTGGCATTGACCAGATTTTTCTGGGTAGCCCAAAACTTGAAGAACAGCTCTGACATGTTTTTCTGCAGCTTAGATCTCCTTATTGTGATGAAGTATGGTCATGTTTGTTGATTGAATAATGTAGTATTACAATAGAACTATAAGATCTGACAAATAGGGTGTCCAGAAACATTATATGTTACGAATAAAGTTTGGTCAAACTAGACACACCCTACACACTGTCGATGAAGATCTGGGTTTCATGAAGAACACTCAAGAACACCTATAACGACGGTTCTGTCGCTATAGGTAGTTTTTAGTGACAGTTAATTTCTAAAATTAATTATTTTTATTAAATAAATAGAAAAATTAGTTTTTAATTATTAAAAATACAAAATAAATTCCTAAAAATTATTTTAAAATCCAAAAATTAGTTTTTAATTACTTTGAATATATTTCATAAATATTTAATAGTTTTGAAATATTAAAGGTATTTAATTTATTTAATTATAATATTAAATAAATTATTTAAAAATAATTTTAATACATGAAAAATCTTTTAAAATTATATTATGGTATAAGAAAATAATTTAAGTTATTTTTGACAACTTTTGATATTTTGTGATGACATTCATTAATAAATTAATATCAATAATAATTAACTTATTTGATAAATAAATTAAATAAATAAATTAAAAATGATTTTATTATATCAAAAATAATTTTAAATAATAATAAGGTATTTAGAAATATTTTAAGTTATAAAATATTACTTTCAATATTTAAAGGTAAATTTTATTAATTAATTATTATTAATGATATTAAGGTTATTTAATAATTATATTAAATAAATTAGTTTAAAAATGATTTTAATATTATAAAAATTATTTTTACATGATAATAAATTGTTTAAAGATATTTTAAGTTATAAAATATAACTTTTAATATTTAAAGGGTAATTTCATTAATAAATTTAGTATTAATGATATTAATTTAATATTAATGATATTAAGTTTATTTAATAATTATATTAAATAAATAGTTTAAAAATGGTTTTATCTATTTAAAAATCATTTAAAAAGGATATTAATGACTTAAAAATATTTTAAGTTATAATTAATGATTTTTAATATTTTAAGTTATAATTAATGACTTTTAATATTTTTATAGATAATGTAGTAATATTTTAATATTAATGGTAATTTTTTAAAAATGATTTTAATTGTTTTAAAAATCATTTAAGGGTAATATTAATACTTTAAAAGTATTTTGAGTTATTATAAATAACTTTAATATTTTGACAATGGTTTCATTAATAGTTTAATATTAATTAAATATTAATGATAATAGAATTATTTAATATTTAAATCATTTAATAATGATTCCGGTGTTTGAAAATTCAGGATTAATTATAATAAATGTTTAAAAAATTATTACAAGTCATTTAAAAATAATATGACTGATACTAACAGATATTGAACTACAAGACATAGTCTTAGACTTGATAATTACCCGATAAAGTCGTCGGTACACCGACATATTTTAAAAATTGACCTAGACTTAGATAATTTGAATAGATATGTGTTTATTTGTGATTCATTGGTTGTAAAACATGTGTAATACTGTGATTAGGTTGTGTGCTGATTGCAAAATGCAGTACTATGTGTTATAGTATATTGTTCTAATCGAATGAATGATCTGATTAATGATAGGTTGCTATATAAAAGATAAATCTAAATTACGTACTGTAAGTAGCAGACTAGGCAAGTATCTTACCTTTGCATTTCCTTTATGCAATGGACATGAGTAAGAAGTTTCAGAATTATATTATTAACCTTATTGTCGTATATATTCTATATCCGATCATTGTTTATCAACATGTTAGTATATGGTAATTTAGATATATATATTATGTTCGTTAATTCTATATATGATTATACAAGTGTCCCCACTTAGATAATCATTGTATTTAATCACATGTTGATATATATATACATATATATATATATATATATATATATATATACACACACACACACACACACACACACGTCCAAGCTAATTGACCAGCTAGACACAGATTTCGAAATATTGTTGAATATGATAAAAAAACCTTTTTGTATCTAATCAAATTGTTTTGGTTAGGATTCCAGACTAAGTATGAACATCCCGATCACGGGAAAACTTTTATGCGCCCAAGGCAGACAGAGTGAACGATAACATCGTTCTTGTAATGTAGTATTAATCAATACAGGGTACATGGGAAGTACAACCTCGTGCCTGTAAGTTATGACGGTTTACAAATGAAGTTCTGTCTAACCTTATCGAAAATTTAAAACAATGTTCATAGTATGTCGACTACCCTATATATATAGTCAATATGTAGTTTCAAAATTTTAGGATAGAATTGTTATGTTATTATTATCGGTTCAGTTTACTTCACAACTATAAATTCGTTGTAGAAGTGATGTACAAAGAAAATATTTATTTCTTTCTGCTAATTATATTTATAATTGTTATTACTTGCTGGGCACCCAAATGCTCATCCTTGCTTAAATTTAAATGTTTTCAGCTAGGCATGATCAACCCGAAGGTTCAGACCAGAACAAGTGAAAAGGAAA
The DNA here is from genome assembly GCA_016801055.1 of Panax notoginseng. Lineage (NCBI taxonomy): Eukaryota > Viridiplantae > Streptophyta > Magnoliopsida > Apiales > Araliaceae > Panax > Panax notoginseng. The sequence goes on along the minus strand of CM029017.1, from coordinate 82,967,867 downwards.
GCAAACAGAACATTTTTAATGGTGTCTTTTGTAATAGTTAGACAATATATAGACAATGATATGTGTTATATATCATGTAAAGAATTATAGTAAAGGTTGCGTAATTGGGATTAGACTCTGATAAATATAAATTAAGTTGGATTTTTATATTATTGTTATTATTATTAGTATTATTCAGCTCATAGAAATGGTATCGTAAAACACCGAGTTTGGATTTTAAGTACCCGAGTTTGGGGGTTTTACATTCACCATCCGTGTATCCACTACTTGAGCTAAATAACCTTCACATCCTTTCCGTAACATCCTCTTGGCATGCATCATCGTCAGACAACTCGTTTGTCTTGGCGACTTGTCACCATAAAATACAACCTTAGACTTATTCGCTGTCTTAAGGCGTATACTCTTCTTCTGACAGTCTATAGATGCCTCATATTTAAATAACCAATCTCAAATTCTCCTAAACGTATCAAAATCAAGTTAACACTTAAGTTATGTCCCCTTATTTCCACACAATAATTTCTATGGATAAACTCTACAGGGATTACTTCTTTTTTTGCAACTTCTATATTCATTGGGTTCTTTAGCTTTCCACAGGGAAAATTTAATCTTTTTGCAAATTCATCGGACACAAATGAACATGTAGCTCCCGAATCAAATAATACATATGCATTTATATCATTGATCAGAATTATACTTGACACAACCTCCTTTGATACAACTGCGTCTTGCACCACCATATTAAATGGTCTTTCTGTCGGCTTACTCTGCTGAATTGGTCCTTCAATGGTTAACTTTGTAGAACTGCTCTTATTCCTACTTCCCTATCTGAATTCTTCTTTAATGGACAATCCTTGAATCGATGCCTTATTCCTCCACAAGAAAAACGACCACCCTTCTTCGGCTTAGGACAATTTGGTGAAATATGTCCTTCCTGGCCACAATTATAATAGACATTTTTCCCTTTCATACACTCTCCCGAGTTATTCTTTCCATACTTTGCACATGCTGGCTTCTTCTATTATGCATTCCCTTGTTGTGTTCATGAGTTGTTGCCACTGTTGTTCCACTTGCGTTTCTTACTGTTACTGCCACCACTGCTGGCACCCTGATTTCCACCTTCTATTTTCTTCTTGATCTTTTCCCTATTGTACTTGGACACTACTTCACTACCACCTTCTGCAATGATAACCTTTTCCAACAACGTTAAAAACATATTAATCTGTAAAACTGCCACCATGCTATATATCCACGGTTTCAATCCATTCTCAAATCTGTGCATCTTTCTTGCCTCCATGTCCACCTGATGTGGTGCAAATCTTGCTAGCTCGTTAAATTTGGCGGCATACTCTGAAACTGTCATGTTCTCTTGCTTCAATTCAAGAAACTTCACTTCCATCCTGGCTTGCATACTCGACGAGAAATAATTTTTGGAAAAAAACTCCTTAAACCTTGTCCAAGTTACTATTATTGTTCCAGCTCTAGCCTGGTTTGATTTCCACCAGTAATTAGCTTCACCTTTCATCAAGTATGTAGCAAAAGTTGTCTTTTGTTCCTCTGCTACCCTGACCATAACAAAAGCTTTTTCCATCTCCTTAATCCATGTCTGAGCTTCTACAAGGTTTGTGGTTCTCTTAAATTCTGACGATCCGACTGCTTTAAAGTCTTTAAAATTCACCAATCCAATATTTGGCCTATCTCTATCTGTTGGTGCTCTATTTTGCATAGCTTGAGCTAACATGTCAACAAAGTTCTGCATTGGGTCTACTTGACCTCCTTCATTATATACAGATCTTTCCTCCCTTTGATTACGATTTTGACGTCTTGGAGGCATTATCTGATTAAAGAAAATCTTAATTTATTACTTCGAGTTTCATTATATGTTATACCTTCTAAGTGTTTTTAAAATATAACATGTAATTTAAACGCTAATAATCATATTATCATGATGTTGTATTAACAAATTCAACTTGCTAAATTATCTAATTCAGCTTGGTGAATTAACACATTTATCTTGCCGATTAACACATTCAACTTGCTGAATTAACACATTCATCTTACTAAATTAAAACATTCATATTACCGAATTCACACGTTCAGCTTGCTGAATTAACATATTTGATTTACTGACTTTTCAAATCATCAAATAGATAGCTTATCATTTTAATTATTCATACTTATCTATTTAATCAAACATGTAATTATATTACTGCATTTATATTTATATACCAAATTTTTAGTGTCATACACTTATATGCTTGGCATGTTTTTATAAACGCTAACAATCCCATTTTAAACATTAAAAGATGGGATCTACTAAAAATATACTCCCCTATACACATAAATGGGGATACATCATATTTACATACTACCTCATACCTACTGAGGTTTACATTAAACATATAACCCTAATAAACTAAAGGGATACTACTACATCTATCTACATAACCTCTAAACTAACATATCACTGAATGCCCGACTGAGCCTCCTCGGTCTGATTATGCTCATGTGGTGTAACTCCATTCACGCGACGTCAAACGGAATGACTAGACTCACCAATTTCGAAGTACGACCTCCTTTCTCCTACTTGGGGACTCGCATATACTGCATCTACAGCCCGTCCCAAGGACTTTATCCTAACCCATCCGGCCTTCACCTAAACCTCTAAATGATCCACTTTTCTCGCTGCTCGGACCCAGGCATCCCCAACTCGGATCCTGTCAGCAATCTCTAAGTCAAACCTCATGTGCAACGCCTGATGCTCAATACTTAACACTTCAAACTTATTCTCCTCTTGTTCTAGTCTTGCTTTCATCTTTGGTAGCTCTTGCTGAGCTCGGTAAGCTACATCTAGGTACTGCTGCTCCATGAACTGAATATTATGATTCTCCATCTCAAATTGTGCTACCCTTTCCTCTGACGCCATGTTTCTTGCCATTAAATCCCCAATCAAGATATCCCCCGCAGTGTCCTCAACCTCTATAGGCTCCTACATAGGGACCACCTGATCCTGCGACACTGAATGACTATCATGTCTGTCTTCGGACATCCTACAAACAACCAGGAACAACAATAACAACATCAGTATCATAATAAATTATATTCATTGATGAAATAAAATAATATTTTATTATGTACTACTCATACTCAATGAATTTCCTTAATTCATCTCTTAACATACTCTATATAAGTTTTCTTCTAAGGTTATAACCTAGGTTTCACATCCTAAAGTTTATAACCTACATCTTTGATACCAATCTGTGACACCACCAAATCCGGGTTCTCAAACCTCAGGTTTGGTGCTCACGATCCATCATCATCATAAGCAGTCCATAAACTATTGCAGAATAATAAACATACATTGTTCATTATAATAAAGTTTTCCAACATTATCCCAAGCTCTATTAAACTTAACTTATAAATACCTTAATTAAGTTACCCTTAGTAACACAAAAGGTTTACATTACCAATGTACATAATATAATATAATACATAAACATTCCCATTATCTATTCCTGCACTTTTCCTTTGCCTTTGTCCTTTTGGACGTCTCTGGCTTAGCTGAAATAAATGTTATGATATAGCAAGGGTAAGCAACGAATTTTTTTAGCAAGTTTAAATTCAAGGGAGATATATCATGATTAGAAAGGAATTTATTGTTCAATGTTCAACAATTGAAATCAATTGTGAAATAACATGAATTAAGTCTCAAAAAGTCTAGGGGCGCTGGCGGGTTCTGACCGGGGTAGTGACCGGGCAGAATTTTTTATTTATTTTTTGCTTTTGACTATCAAATAATTAATGTGATTTATTAGAACTGAAATTTTTATAAAATGTATTGATTTAGGTATCATTTAGATACATGTAAAAAATAGAGTTGAACAGTTTATGCAACCCTATTTTTTACATGTATCCAAATGACACCTAAATCATTGTATTTTATAAAAATTTCAGTTCTAATAAATCACATTAATTATTTGGTAGTCAAAAGAAAAAAAAATCGATTGGTCAATAACTCGGTCGGAACCCGCCGGTCCCCCTAGAAGGATTCATTAAGTCTTGAAAATTGAATATTCGAATACTTGAATAATAGATGCTGAGTGGTCATAATGAACATGAACATATGCGAAGGTTGTTAGTAGTTAAACTGGTCCTTTTAATAAGTTTTGGTAATCAAGGGGATCAGCCTTTCATACCTGGTGTATTATGCATAAACACTTAATGTACGAGCAATAATTGTTTTTCAATAATGCTTTAATCAAATTGTTCTTTTTCTTAGTCTTGATTCCTTACCAAATCAATTGGTGAAGAATAGTTTTTAAAACATATTTGATTTAACAAATTTAAACATACGATCTAGCTGATATAATGAGCATAGATCTATGTCTTAAACAATTCATGAATGAAAGAACTTTAACTAATTCATAGTTCAATAATAATAGAACATGAATTTAATTGCACCAAGTGCGAGTATCAATAACCAATATAGATGTCAATAATCAACGATAATTATTCACTAACATGCTTTCAAAATAATAACTCAAGTTTGAGTTAGAGAACTTGCCTCGACTGCGATCTACTAATACACAATTTAATTTAATCTCTTTATTGTAAAGACCTATCATTGTTAAGATTGATTTTGTAATCAGCATATCATACTTTATATCATAATACACTTAACCACATAATAAATTACCTTAAAACATCATTGTTATTATCGTCATTTGATAATATTTTAATTACTTTATTCTTATGCATTATAATTTAACACTTAATTTTTCCTTTTATTAGTTCTTCCTTATAATCTAGTAAGCCAATTACTAATACTATAGTCTGGATTATTCAAACATACCAATCCAGCCACCTAAATTGGCTAATCCAGCAAACTGGATTTAACTAATCTCTAATTAAGTAAACTATTTTTCAATCCAGCAAACTGGATTCAACTAACTTCCAATCCAGCAAGCCTGGATTCTATAATTCTTCAATCCAGTAAGCCTGGATTCATAATCTTTCAGTCCCACAAGCCTGGATTCACTAATCCTTTAATCTAGCAAGCCTGAATTCACTAATCCTTCAATCCAGCAAGCCTGGATTCATAATCCTTCAATCCAGCATGCCTAGATTCATAATCCTTTCAACTTAGTAAACTGTTTTCCAATCCAACAAAGTGGATTCAACTGGTTTTCAATCCAGCAAGCTGGATTCATTATCTCCTTTAACGAAAATACCAAATAAACTTATTATTTTTCTATCCTTTGTCCAAATATATATACATATATTTCATACAAAAAAATAATTTTTCCGTAATTTTTCAATTTTCTTTATTATTTTTCAAAAATCATTTTTAGTTCGTAGCTTAAGAAATTAGCCATATCATGCTCAACTCCAAAAATTCCCATCTCTTAACATAATCTTACACGTGTTACCGTGACCCTCTAGTTTAAATTTTGTGGCCATAAGAGTTATAGAACTCTGGTTATAGCGATTTTTGTCAGAAAAAACCCAAATATTGAAATGGTCATAACTTGGTCAATTTATGTCGGAATGAGCTCATTTTTGGACAGGAGCTAATTTATATCATATATTTTCATGTCCCAAAAGGCCGGATGTTATTTCAAAAATCAACTGGCCAAAACTACCCTTGCAAAATATTGGGTAGTATATTTTTGGGATTTTTGATTTTTTCCTACTTTGCTAAAAATAGTTTATATGAAAATCTACAACTCCTTTTTCAGTGATTCCACTTGGGTTTGAAAGATAAATCATCATATTATTATCCCAAAGGTTTTCAAAATTTTTGAATGTTAGAAAAATAATGAAACTGCCCCTGGCAGTGACTGTCCAAAAATAGTTTGTTTCTCTTTCTAACAACGAAACTATTTTGGCTAAAACATCCACTATAGCTTGTATACTCAACATTTTTGAGTGCTATCACCTGGGTTTAGTAGTTAAGTTACATATCTAGCACCCCTCTTTGACAGATCACAAAAAGAAGGTGTAGATCAAAAACTGTACTTAACCAAAGGAAGAGAAAACTAGAGTTTTTTAACTTTAAGAAAAAGTAGTTTCTTTTTCTCTCCTTTTGATCCACTTTGTAACACTCAAATATGTTAAATCTAAACATGAAACCATATAAAATATGTAGATCATGTGTTTTAGACCTCAAGATCATAAACTTTAAATAACCAAAATCAAACAAAATAAAAAGGAATAAGCTAATTTAAGTTTTCACCTTGATTTATGAGCACACTTTCTTTCCTTTCCAAAGTATAAGATGAATTTAGGGTGCATCAAGAGTGGAACTCCTCCTCCTTCTTTTACCTCTGCCCACCAAATTTCTCTCTCTCTCTCTCTCACACTCTTTCTTTTGTGTTTTGATAGCCACTTAGAGAAATTAGAATAAAGGGAAAGAAATTAGATTTTTTTTTGTTGAAATAAAAAAATATAGATAAAAGAAACATATGTAAAGATATTTTCTCAACATCTTATCTCCTTCTCTCTCTCTCAATAATCATTACATAGATATATGGGTGATTAACAAACAAAGTGGCTCCTTAATAAATTTGACACCTAGCTTAATTTGGTAAATATCTTTTGACAAATGTGAAGCTTAAAATGATGACATGCATCCTTTTTTTCCCCTCTTCAATAGTCGGCCAAGTGGCCATTTTCTCACCAAGTTTTGTTTTGTTTTTATTTCTTATTTAGTATACTAAAGGTCCAAAATGCTCCCCCCTTCAATTGGGCTAAACTAGAGCCATTTTGTTTTATTGTCTTGGGCTTTTAAACTAACTCTTTGGGCCATTGAAAAATTAACATATTCCAATTCCTTTCCTTTTATCTTATCCTAATTATTTAATTAGAGTTTTCATTCCACACATTTGGAATTTAAATCATTACTCTTATACATTAAATTTTATAGCTCAATTAGACTTGCTTAAATTAAGTTATAAAAATTAATAAATTGAGATAGTAAAATATATCTCTTAAATTAGTATAATTTTAAATATTATATTCTCCCACACCATAACCCTTGGGTTATTTAAATTTCCATACCTAATGCATAATTAGGTTACATAACCTTTCCTTTTTAATTCTTTCTATCAAATAAATAAATAAAAATACACATAATTACAATTCACATATTTATATTACTACCTAATCATTCCACACACATCACAAAGTTTTCGATATCATTAACATTTAATTAATATATCTATTTACAAAGTGAGTTGGAATTCTTGGCTATTACATAAGCTAAGGTTATATTTTTCAATAAGGAAACTGTGACACCACCAAAATAGGTATACATCACCCATTCTGAGTCGCCAAATACATGGTACAGAATTTAAATTCAAACTTCTTTTATACAATATGACAAAAAGTAGCTGAGAGTTTTCACACGAATATTGCTTTCTAGACAATATCCAAACTCAAATGGAGTCCTCATTATATTTATTATCACACTATTTCATAAAATAGTGAGGACTACTATAACCACCATCTCGAACCATCACTCTGTTCCCCGACTAGTCCCGGCTACGTTCTCATTTCCTGAGGAGAACAATGAAAGTAAAAGGGTGAACTCAACTAGCCCAGTAAGAAATATTATGACTAAGATAACGCATAATAAATTATCGTTAGCCTTCAGCAGTGTTAAACTAATAAACAACAAGTTTAACTATAGCGGAACTAGCAATCCATTAGAAGAGTCAAATAGAGCATGATATCTACTATCTTCTATGATTTATAAAGTTTATCATCAATTTTATCGCTGAGACTTATCTCAATAAATAATCTACATCACTGAATTATCCATGCACTACGGGCCAATGATATTCATTAGTATCACATCCACGAATTATCAATGCACTACGGGCCAAAGATATTCGTGTAATCACCAATGGTCATGATCATGCCAACAACTCTCCATCAATGCACTACGGGCCAATGAGGACTTTTACCACATCATTTGTAACATTACAGGTTATGATTATACTGAATAATTCCTTGTCATAATCATACAAATCAACAGTCCATCTATGCACTATGGGCCAAAGATGACTTTTATCACAATATAAACATGAGGATGATGACAATGATATCAGAATTCAATTAAAAGAAAGCAAAGGATAAATTTTTAAAGATTTATAATTTAATTTATTCAGAATTCAATAAATGTCCCAATTGTCAACATGATACAACTTTGTGGAGTAAAATTCAAGAATAATATTGCATCAAAAATGATTTGGACAGGAAAGAAATTAATTTTTATCATGAATAGTACCTCGGGTGAATAGTACCTGAGTGAATAGTACCCCATAAATAGTACTTCGTAAATAGTACTTCAGGAATAATACTTTGTGAATAATACCCTATGAATAGTACTTCATGAATAGTACTTTATGAATAGTAACCCGTGAATAGTTTTTTGTGAATAGTATCACGTGAATAGTACTCCGGCATGAAAAGCTTAAAATTTAACAAGAATGTTCAGAAAAATATCCTTGTGAAACGATACTAGATGAAGTACAAATTTCAAGGATATTCTACTAATTTCACGAATTATAGAAGTAATACTTTAACAAAATAAGTGTAAAATTAGGAATACAAAACGAAATAATATTATTTACATACTACAGAGTATGGAAGAAAATATTATTTCATACGAATATTGAATAAAAATAATATCGCTTACCTTAGTAGAAGGCTAGATACTGCAATAGTGAAGAAGTAGAATACTCTTCTTCTTCCTCTCTATAGTTTCTCTCTCCATAGGTGCTCTTGTGAGTCTTAGTGAATTGGTGAGAATGAAAGAAGAAATGAGCTTCTATTTATAGGAAAATATAGTTTCGATAACTGCATGTTTAGGGGCTCGAATTATTACAGTATAGTACCTTTATCTTTACCTCTATTTTTAATTTAGTACTTGAAGTATTATCAATCTTGCACTGCATCCTCTAATAGTACATACATGTGAACCAATAGTTTCATACATGTGAAACAACAGTAATTTGCATATGAACCAATATCAATTAATTGCTCATTTATCCGATTAATTGTTCGTTTGGTCAATTATAACAAAACCAACCAATCAAAGAATTACCTCCTATGAGGGTAATTGGGTCATGGAAGAATTAAAGAAAACTAAATAAACAACATCTTTCACTCATCAATATTATTCTTATCTTTAATCAACACGAACTTATTCATCATTAATATTATAACTTACAATATTAACAACTAGATCATTCCCAGGAAAAAAGAGACTTTCCGATAAGAATTGCTCCATATTGGCGCGCAATTAGGTGACGAAACCCCTTTCCTCGATAGAACTTTCTAGATATCGTCAATAATGCAAATAATAATAATAATAACTTTGTCGTCTCAATTTATTTATTTAATAATATAAAATATTGTACAGATGATACTATGACAATAATTAAATCAATAATATGAGAGATATTATGCAGTAATTACTGTGACAGTAATTGAATAAAATTGAGTGACTTCTCACGTATGCATCAATAATCAAAGATACTGTATAATACCGTGTGCTACTATGCAACCACACGTATTAATGTACTTTTATCACTGGGTATTTCAATAGTTTAACGGTAAAACTTTCGTCGTTATTTTTATAAAAAGATATTTCTGTCATTTTTTAACTCCGACAATACTTCCGTTGTGGGGTTTACCAATGATTGTGCCGTCGTTTGAATATTCCCTGTTAAAATGAATATTCCCTGACCAATCGAATATTTTATAACAACTTGCTTACTTTGCAAAATTTATAAATATTATACACAACTATAACATTATATCAAATTCACACCATAATATTAAAAAATATATTTTGACAAAAATTAATCTTTATTCATAAAAGTTGGGGTCTTACAACCTCTCATTCTTATAAAATTTTGTCCTCGAAATTGGGGTACGTACCTGGTATGTCGAAGAGGTGAGGATACCTTGACTTTATTTTAGATTCTAACTCCCATGTCATTTCCTCAACATCGTTGTTTCTCCACAAAACTTTGACTTGAGGTATAACCTTGGAGCATAGAATATGTTCCTTCTTATCCAAGATTTTAATAGGTACCTCTTCATACGCTAAATCTTTCGCTACCTCTTCCCGTTCTAATTCAATAATGTGGTTCGAGTCTTCCACATATTTACGCAACATAGATATGTAAAAAATGTTATGAACACGAGACATACTTTGCAGTAAGGTGAGTCTATAGGCCACAGTTCCTACTCGATCGAGGATTTCAAATGGGCAAATGAATTGAGGATTGAGCTTTTCTCTCTTTCCAAATCTTGTAATTCCGTTCCATGGAGCAATAAGTAACAACACATGATCTCCAACATTGAATTCCACATCCTTTCGATGAAGATCAGCGTAACTCTTTTTGTCGATCTTGTGAAGTCTTTATAAGTTGTCGGATCATTTGAATCTTTTCCGTAGTTAAGCGTACCAATTTCGGTCCTAACAATGTTGCTTCACCCACCTCATCCCAGCATACTAGAGAACTACACTTGCGTCTATACAACGCCTCGAATGGATCCATGCCAATACTTGCTTGATAACTGTTATTATAGGAGAATTCCACTAATGGCAAGAACTTGTTCCAACTTCCTTTGAAGTCAAGGAGACAGAGTCTTAATAGATCTTTAAGAGTTTGAATAGTCATCTACGACTGCCCGTCCGTTTGAGGATGGTATGCTGAACTAAATCATAAATCTGTGCCCATAGCTTTTTGCAAGCTAACCCAAAATCGTGAAGTGAATCTTGGGTCTAGATCAAAAACTATGGATACTGGCATACCATGCAGTCTTATAATCTCATTTATGTATATACGAGCAAGACGTTCAAGTGAATAAGTTTCTCTTATAGGTAGGAAATGAGCAGATTTGGTCAATCTATCGACAATGACCCAAATTGCATCCATGCCTTGAGAAACCATGGGAAGACCAGCAACAAAATCCATGGTAATGTGCTCCCACTTCCATTCTGAAAATTTAAGTGGTTGTAATGGACCTTTTGGCACTTGATTTTCTGCCTTGACACATTGACAAGTTAAACACCTTGAGATAAAATCTGTTATATCTCTCTTCATATTTCTCCACCAAAATTTATGTCGAATATCACGATACATTTTGGTACTCCCGGGATTGATTGCAAACGGTGTGTTGTGCGCCTCCATCATGATTTTATACTTCAAGTCAGAGTCGTTAGGAACACAAAGTTTGGAGTTGACTCGAAGTATTCCTTCTTCATCGATCCTTACTTTCGGAATAGCACCTTCTTGTACTTTCTTCCTCATATGCATCAGCTCCAGGTCTGTAACTTGAGCAGCTTTAACTTTATCGATTAAAGTTGGTTCTACTCGTATATTTGCCATCATCACGTGGGTCCCTGGAGTCTTTAACTCTATCTCCATCCTTTGTAAGTCATACAAAATGGGCCTTTGCATTGATAATATCACACTCGTACCCGCATATGATCGTCTACTCAATGCGTCAGCTACTATGTTCGCTTTTTTAGGATGGTATTGAATGGTATGATATTAATCTTTCAACAGCTCGAGCCAATGTAATTGCCGCATGTTGAGTTCCTTCTGGGTGAAGAAATATTTGAGGCTTTTTTAATCCGTATAGATCTCCACCTTCTCCCCATACAGGTAATGCCTCCAAATTTTTATTGCGAAAACGACTACTGCTAACTCTAGATCATGAGTATGATAATTCCTCTTATATTCTTTGAGTTGTCATGAAGCATAGGCTATGACTTTTCCATGTTGCATGAGAACACATCCTAACCCTTTGCCTTAAGCATCGTTGTAGATGACAAATCCCTCCGAACTAGATGGTATTGTCAAAACAGGTGCTGAAATGAGTCTCCTCTTGAGTTCTTGAAAACTCTTCTCACATTCCTCGCTCTAATTGAATTTTGTATCTTTTTGAGTCAGCTGAGTTAATGGAGTAGCGATTCGAGAAAATCCTTTCATAAATCACCGATAATAACCAGCTAAGCCCAGAAAGCTACGTACTTTGGTAACTGAATTAGGTTGCTCCTAGCTTTGAATTGCTTTAATCTTTGCCGGGTCAACAGATATTCAATGATTTGATATCACGTGTCCAAGGAATGATACGTCCTCAAACCAGAACTCACATTTCTTCAACTTGACATATAACTTGTTCTCACGAAGCTTTTGGAGTATCAGCCTCAAGTGTTGCTCATGATCTTCACGACTTTTGGAGTATATGAGGATTTCATCAATAAAGACAACCACAAAATGATCCAAATATTCCTGGAATACTCGGTTCATCATATCCATGAAGGCAGCATGAGCATTAGTCAATCCAAAAGACCTAAGAATTCATAATGCCTGTATGGAGTTCTGAAAGCAGTCTTTGGAATGTCATCAGTTTTAATCTTTAACTGGTGATATCCGGAACGAAGATCGATCTTTGAAAAGAATTTAGCTCTTTGCAACTGGTCAAATAGGTCATCAATGTGTGGCAACGGGTACCTATTTTTGATGGTGATATGATTCAACTCCCGATAGTCAATACAAAGTCGCATACTCCCATCTTTCTTCTTTACGAATAGAACAGGAGCACCCCAAGGTGACGTACTAGGACGAATGAAACTGATGTCTAACAATTCCTGTAATTGGGTTTTTAACTCCTGAAGTTCAGTAGGAGCCATTCAATATGGGGCTTTGGAAATGGGTTTTGTACCGGGCTCAAGGTCGATACAAAATTCAATTTCATGCTCTGGGGGTAGGCCAAAAAGTTCTCCAGGGAATACGTCAGAAAATTTATTAATAATAGAAATATCATTCAAATCTGACGTATTTTTGTTTAAATCAATAACATGGGCTAAGAAAGCTTGACATCCATTTTTCAATAAACGAATAGCTTTATGGCTTGATATAACAGTGATTCACTTTAGTGGTTTGGTTGCTTGAATTTGCATAATAGGTTGGTTAGGAATATGAAAGCTAACAACCTTACGAAAATAATCAATGTAAGCATGATGAGTAGTTAACCAATCAATCCCTAAAATCACATCAAATGTAAGTATTTTCAAAGAGATAAGATCGACAGGTAACGTGCGGTTGCCGATTTGAATCAAATAAGACTTATAAACAGTGGATATTATGAAGGTTTCTCCCAACGGAGTTTTAACAGATAAGTCAAAGTCTAATTTCTCCGGAGTTAAATTTAAACGTTGAGCGCAAGTATGAGAAATAAAAGAATGGGTAGAACCGGTATCAAATAAGATATACACTTCGCAAGAGTTTATGATTAGCGTACTCGTGATAACCTCGTTCGGGTTCCTCGCTTTTTGGGAGGTCACGAAAAATGCTCTCCCTTGAACTACCGATTATGTTTTGTCTGGGACGGCCTTTGGTGCCTTTATCCCAGTTGGACTTGGCTTCACCGCACGACAAAATCGGGCTAGGTGACCTTCTCTTCCATAATTGTAACACGCTTTGTACTGCATCGTGCAGTTTGGACTTATGTGTCCCTCCCCTCAGAATTTGAAGCATACGATCGGTGGTCGTTCTCCTTCCTTGAAAATGGGTGATGGTGCTGCTGTCTTTCCATCATTGTTGAACCTTCTCTTCTTAAAATTTCCACTTCTATTGTCTTGGCCATGATTACCACCGAAGTGGTTACCATTTCTAGCATGTTGATTCCCTCCACGTTTGTTGTCACCGCTTTGATGACTGCTACCAATAGTATTATTATTTTGTCAGTTGCTCTCTCTTAGTTGGGTTAACTTATTATCGCGCTCCAATAACTAAGCCTTATTCACAACATCTGAATACAAGCAAAGTTTATGAGAAATAAGGTATTGACATATTTTGGGTTTCAAACCTCGCAGAAACATTCGCGTCATTCTCTCCTCATTATCTACCAAATGGGATGCAAATTGGGATAACTACGCAAATTTAACCTCATACTGCGATACAGTCATATTGTTTTGCTACAACTTGATGAAATCTACCTCCTTAATGTGACGAATACTTTTGAGAAAGTACTTGTCATTGAACAATTCTTGGAACCTCTCCCAAAACATTTTAAGTGCGGCAGGCTGAGTAAGTTTTACTGATTTCCACCAGTAATCTGCCTCTCCTCTCAACATGAAGGTGGCAAAGGGAACCTTTTGCTCCTCGGAGCATCCCATGACATCAAATATCTAAGTGATCTGCTTTATTAACGTCTCTACCTTAAGTGGTTCTGGCTTCCCCAAAAACTCTGGTGGTTCTAGCTCCTTGAACTGATTACTACTGACCATCCAAGAGTTGTTAGTGTTTTCACCTATATTTTGAACAGGAGTCTCTATTGCCTGATGTTGCATGAATTGCATAAAGCCTCTGAACATCATATCGTTCATCATTTGGTCGGAGTTATTGTTTACATGAGGATTGTTACCTTCTTGATGCACGTTATCCTGGTTATTGAACTGTGGTGACTCAACGGTGTCCTGTGCTCCATTTCTTATCTCAACATTTTTAGATGCCATTTTCAAATACTGCCACAAAACAAGAGTTAATTGACATACCACATAATACCCCTATATCCTGACCGACCAATTAAATAACAAATAAGCTTAGGTAGGTCATACTAGAGAAGGATTTACCCGTCTCTCCCCTTCTAGTTCTAGTCTCACATCTCAGCTAGGGATCATATCCCTAAGCTTTGATACCAACTGTGACGCCCCCAAAATAGGTAGCATCACCCATTCTGAGTCGCCAAATACATGGTACAAAATTTAAATACAAACTTCTTTTATACAATACGACAAAACGTAGCTGAGAGTTTTCACACGAATATTGCCTTCTAGACAATATCAAAACTCAAATGGAGTCCTCATTATATTTATTATCACACTATTTCATAAAATAGTGAGGACTACTATAACCACCATCTCGGACCATCACTCCGTTCCCCGACTAGTCCCGGCTATGTTCTCATTTCCTGAGGAGAACAATAAAAGCAAAAGGGTGAGCTCAACTAGCCCAGTAAGAAATATTATGACTGAGATAATACAAAATAAATTATCGTTAGCCTTCAATAGTGTTAAACTAATAAACAACAAGTTTAACTACAGCAGAACAAGCAATCCATTAGAAGAGTCAAGCAGAGCATAATATCTACAATTTTCTATGATTTAAAAAGTTTATCATCAATTTTATCGATGAGAATCAGCTCAATAAATAATCCAAATCACTGAATTATCAATGCACTACGACCCAAGGATATTCATTAGTATCATCTCCACAAATTATCCATGCACTACGGGCCAAGGATTTTCGTGTAATCAGTAATGGTCATGATCATGCCAACAGCTGTCCATCAATGCACTACGGGCCAATAAGGACTTTTATCACATCATTTGTAACATTACGGGTCATGATTATACCGAATAATCCCTTTTCATAATCATACCAATCAATAGTCCATCTATGCACTACGGGCCAAAGATGACTTTTATCACAATATAAGCATGAGGATGATGACAATGATATAAGAATTCAATTAAAAGAAAGCAAATGATAAATTTTTAAAGATTTATAATTTAATTTATCCAGAATTCAATAATGTCCGAATTGTTAATATGATACTGCTTTGTGGAGTAAAATTCAAGAATAATATTGCATCAAAAAAGATTTAGACATGAAAGAAATCAATTTTTATCATGAATAGTACCCCGGGTGAATAGTACCTAAGTGAATAGTATCCTGTGAATAGTACTTCATGAATAGTACTTCAGGAATAATACTTTGTGAATAGTACCCTGTGAATAGTACTTCGTGAATAGTACTTTATAAATAGTATCCCGTGAAGAGTACTTTGCGAATAGTACCCCGTGAATAGTACTCTAACATGAAAAGTTTAAAATTTAACAAGAATATTTAGAAAAATATCCTTGTGAAACGATACTAAATGAAACGCAAATTTTAATGATATTCTACTAATTTTACGGTGTATAGAAGCAATACTTTAACAAAATGAGTGTAGAATTATGAATACAAAAAAAAAAAATATTACTTACATACTACAGAGTATGGAAGAAAATATTATTTCATACGAATATTGAACAAAAATAATATCTCTTACCTTAGTAGAAGGCTAGATACTGCAATAGTGAAGTAGCATAATACTCTTCTTCTTCCTCTCTATAGTTTCTCTCTCTATAGTTGCTCCTGTGAGTCTTAGTGAATTGGTGAGAATGAAAGAAGAAATGAGCTTCTATTTATAGGAAAACATAGTTTCAATAACTGCATGTTTAAGGGCTCTAATTATTACATTATAGTACCTTCATCTTTACCTCTATTTTTAATTTAGTCCTTAAAGTATTATCAATCTTGCACCATATCCCCTAATAGTACATGCCTGTGAATCAATAGTTCCATACATGTGAACCAACAGTAATTTTCATGTGAACCAATAGCAATTAATTGCTCATTTATTTGATTAATTGCCCATTTGGTCAATTATAACAAAACCAGCCAATCATAGAATTACCTCCTCTGAGGGTGATTGGGTCACGGAAGAATTAAAGAATACTAAATGAACAACATCTTTTACTCATCAATATTATTCTTATCTTTAATCAACACGAATTTATTCATCATTAATATTATAACTTACAATATTAACAACTAGATCATTCTCAGGAAAAAAGGGACTTTTCGATAATGATTTCTCCCTATTGGCGCGCAATTAAGTGACCAAACCCCTTTCCTCGACATAACTTTCTAGACATCGTCAATAATGTAAATAATAATATGAATAACTTTGTCGTCTCAATTATTGATTTAATAATATAAAATATTGTGCAGATGATACTATGACAATAATTGAATCAATAATATGTGAGATACTATGCAGCAATTATTGTGACAATAATTGAATAAAACAGAGTGACTTATCACGTAAGCATTAATAATCAAAGATACTGTACAATATCGTGTGCTACTATGCAACCACGTGTATTACTGTACTTTTACCACCGTGTATTTCAACAGTTTAACGGTAAAACTTTCGTCGTTATTTTTATAAAAATATATTTATGTCATTTTCTAACTCCGACAATACTTCCGTTGTGGGGTCCACTAATGATTCCGACTAATCGAATATTTTCTAACAACTTACTTACTTTTCAAAATTTATAAATATTACCCAGAACTATAACATTATATCAAATCCAAACCATAATATTCAAAAATATATTTTGAGAAAAATTAATCTTTATTCATAAAAGTTGGGGTCTTACAGAAATAATATTAAGAACTTTGCTCAATAGAATTCAAGAACTTGCGTAATTTGATAAACAATACAGAATAACAACTGGCATATTTATAAACAATATGATAAGCTCAAAATAAAGATTAAGTTTAGGAAACTTGCATAACAATATTAAACAAGATAGGATACATATCTTGCTTTACATAAAGAAATAAGGTTTAGGAATTTGCATAGTAATAATCAAGTTAAGGTAAGGAAACTTGTTCAAAGAAAGTTTAGGATTAGAGAACTTGCATAAGGTAAGTAAGATAGGATAAATTTAAATAGAGATTAAGGTTCGGTAACTTGCTCAATTGTAAACAAGATAGGGTAAAGAAAACTTGCATCGTGCGTAGGTTAAACAATCACTACTCACGTTCACCATAAGTCCTACACATACCATATGTATTGACAACACTCATTAGTTATACTAATATTAAAATCATGAGTTTAGTTCCCACTTTTAGTATGGCTCGTTAACTTAGTTTAAGTTCAAATAACATCATATCTTTTCATGAGCATCACATTTTAGCTCTATTACAACTAATTCAATTATCATGCCATTGCACTACATGTTCAACATGATATAACATCTTATTACATGTTCAACATGTTATCATGCTCTTTAGATTAGGTTATACTAACACACAAAGGATTGCACTTGCATACGTGTATCCCGAAGTCCTCCGATTGCCTCCGAATGCACATCCACCCTAAAGATGACCATTTTGACCCCTACTAACGACATCAAATTAAACAACTTAAAGAACAAAAGTTGCAGGTCTACTCGTTCCGGATCATCTTGAATAGCATCAATCAGAGTTCGTATGAAAAAGCCATTTTAGTAAAACATGTCTGGTAATATTTTTTCTAACTTTCGTAAGACTGCCTACCCCCCGCCGGGGAGGGGTTTTTGTGTTATAAAAGCCCTTCAAGGCGGGGTACCCACTGGGGCGGGATAAAAATGCACTGGTATGCCCGTCGGGGCGAGCGTACTTGGTATTAGCTTCTGCAGTTTGCGAACGAACACAACAGAAAGCAAACTTAAGCCTAAAAACTCCTTTCTAACTACCATTTCAACTTACCCAAGTTATAATAAGTTTACAGAAATATAAACTAATGTTTCTAACATGTTTCTAACCAAATAAACAACATAAACATCAAAATTACTACATCTAAATTCACTATTTTTACTATTTCTTCACTTTTTGATATTCTTAGCGAAATTAATCATTGTGAATTCGCTTTACAATCAAAACAGTCCGTTTAAATCATATTGTTTTCGTTTTCTTCATGTATTTTTACATTCAAAAAACAATTTATACATTACAACACTAATTGAACAGTAATTTTAGTATCCAATAAGCCATGTTCATGTATTTTACACTGTAACACACTGTAAATATAATCTCTTCCTATTTATCATGTTTTTATGGATTAATCAACTCTAAATCATATACAATTCACATAAAATAGTTTATATACAGAAATTAAGATACATATAACCACATAATCAAAATTAATCATCCATATAATTTTATAGAGAACCTCTCACACAAAAAAAAACTAGAACTTTTAGAAAGTAGGATTATACCTTCAATTTGCTTGTTTAACCAACAAGGATGATTAGCTAGCTTCTTTGATTTCTCAAACTCCTTCCTTCAAACTCATAGTCTTCTCTATTCTTCCTTCTCTCTTTTCTCTTTGTTTTCTTCTTTTCTCTTCGCCGTTCTAACTTTTCTAACTTAACATAAATAAAACAGACGCACACAATAATAATACGTATTAACAAAAAAAATAAAAATTGACAAAATAATAATAACTCTACTTAATATATTAGTTATGTTTATTTTAAATTCAAAAGCCACTAAGGCTTGTTTGCCAAAACCAGTTAAAAATAAGGACATAAAATCCTAATGCCTTGTTTGGTAAAACCAAATTAAAACTTCTTTTAGTTTATTTTAATAACTCACTTATTATAATATAGTTTATTGTCATACTTTATTTAATTAAATTTTTATATTCAAATTAAAATAAAGCTAATAACAACTTATTAAATCAATTTGTCACATAATCACACTACCATAAAATTATAATTTCCTTATAATTTTATGGCTTAAATATAATTTATTATCTTAAACTATTGGTCATATTCCACTTCGATGATCCACCTTTCAATTTTGTCAATTAGATGATTGAACTATTATTTTTTTCAATTCCAACAAATTGAGTTTTACACATCAGAAATTGCTGACGTGGCACTCTAGTAGGATTTTACTCAGCTGATGTGTAATTAAAAAAATGTTATTTTTAATATTTATAAACATTCATTGTTTAGTCAAGGGTAAATTCGTCAAACCTTAATAACAAAACCAAAAGAATTTAATAATTAAAATAACAATTATTAAGCCAAAGAATATTGAAAAAAAAATAAGAAAAATATAATCCCTGATACTCTACGCCCTCTTTCTTCTCTTACCTACCCTCGCCGAGATGCCTCTCCGGCTATAACTTCGTTATCATCGCCATGGAACATGACCATGACGACTGCTCCGACGTTCTCCCTTGTCTCCACGCCTTTGCCACCACCCGAACCCCCCATCTTTTGTCCTCCAGAGTCTTGAGCCACCTGGGCTAAGAAAGCCCTCGATTTGGCCCCCGCAGATCATCATGTTCAGCATGATCGATAACTCTAAATTGGCCTGAAAGGTCGTCGATCTCCCACTATCGTTTCCCACCCAACGGAGTTCGTGGATCGGCCCACGCGGTGGTTAAGGCTTCAGACTACGGGATCAACGAGGGGTATCTGAGCAATTACGAGGAAGGGTTGCTAATCATGTGTTAGGTGAAGTCTAAAGGAGTGAAGAAGATCGAGGAGATCGCGGAGGTGGAAGGGGTGGATTGCATACAGATGGGGTTGTTGGATCTGAGTGAGAGCATATGGTATTTGTGGGAGTATTGCATAAGAAAGTGAGAGAGGTGTTGAGGACAACGGTGAAGGGGGTGCTGAAAAGTGGGAAAGGAAAAGGAGAATGTTTGGCTGATTTTGCAATGCAGTTGATATTGGTTTGTTAACAATATTAGTTGGTCTGAATCTGTGAAGCTGAAACGTTTAGGGATTCTGCCATGGAAGATATAAGGAGTCGAGCTTGGTGGATGTAAGATCTAAATCTGTGATGATGATGATGAGAAAGTGGTTGATGATTTTACCCTTTAATATATCAAAAATGTTTAATAAAAAAATAAAAATTTATTTTTTATATACACATCAGCTTAATTATGCCCCACCCATACAGCCACGTCGGCAATTTCTGACGTGGCAAACTCAATTGAATGTAACTGAAACAAAGTAATAGTTCAATCATCTAATCGATAAAATTGAAAGGTGGATCACCGAAGTGGAATATGGCCAATAGTTTAAGGTAGTAAATTATATTTAAGCCTAATTTTATTTAATAAATTAGTACATTACTTTCATTACTAAATTAAATTAAAACAACATTATAACAATTCATTTAATTCATTTAATCCTTAAATTAGAATATTACCACATAATAATTAATTCATCATTCCTTTATTTTAATTAACTTCAAAATACCAAATTACTAATTATCAACTTAATTAACATATTACCTTAATTAAGTTAATTTCCAACAACTCATGAATTATTTATTTAACTAATAAATAATCAAATTAAATAAATATTTATTTAACAATACACATCAACCAAAATATTTTTTTAATTCAATAAATATTTAAAATTATAATTAAAATTCTGGATTGTTATATCCTTCCCTTCTTACAAGGATTCTGCTCCTAGAATCTTAACTCAAACAATTTATTTGTTACATTCTTTCCTCCTTACAAGAATTCTGTCTCCAGAATCAAAGACACAGATCAAATAAATAACTTAGGATAGCTCTTCGTCATTTTGCCTTCGAGTTCCCACGTAGCTTCCTTAGTATTGTGGTTCCTCCATATCACCTTCACAGAAAGTATCACTTTATTCCTGAGCACTTGTTCTTTCATGTCAACTATTTGAATTGAAATCTCCTCATAACACAAATCTTTATCAAACTATAACGGTTCGTACTTGATCACATGTTTGTAGTCGGGTTTATACGGTCTCAATACTGAAACATGAAAGACATTGTGAACATGTTCTAATTTTAGAGGTAGAGCTACCTCGTAAGCCACTTCACCTACTCTTCGCAGCACCTCAAAAGGTCCAATAAACCTTGGGCTTAGCTTTCCTATCTTACCAAATCGGATCTTCCCCTTCCAAGGAGAAACTTTTAGGAAAACGAAATTTCCAACGTTAAATTCATAATTTTATCTGTGTTGTTCAGCATACTTCTTCTGTCTGTCTTGAGTAGCTACCAATCTTGCCCAGATGAGTTTAACAACCTCAGCGGTTTACTATACCAGTTTCGGTCCTAACAATTGACGTTCACCAACTTCATCTCAACACAATGGAGTTCTGCACTTTCTGCCATACAATGCTTCGTAAGGTGGCATGTGTAACAATCTAGAATTTTAATTATAATTTTAAATATTTATTGAATTAAATAAATATTTTAATTTATGTTTTTATTATTTAATAAATATTTATTTAATTGTTTATTAGTTAGATAAATATTTCATGAGTTTATGTTAATTAAGTTGATAATTGGTAAGTTGGTATTTTGGGAGTTAATTTAAATAAAAGAGTGAAAAATTAATTAGTATGAGATAATATTCTAATTTAATGTAATGATTAAATTAGAGAGTTGATAAGGATTAAACGAATTGTTATTTTATTATTTTAATTTAATTTAGTAATGAAAGTAATGTACTAAATTATTAAATAAAATTATAAGGAAATTATAATTTTGTGGCAAATTGATTTAATAAGTTGTTATTAGTTTTGATTTAATTAAATTTAATAAAGTGTAACAATAAACTATATTATAAATGAGTTATTAAAATAAGTTAAAGGAGTTTTAATTTGGTTTTATCAAACAAGGCCTTAGAGCTTTTGAAATTCTTATTTTAATCTTATTTTTGCCAAACAAGGCTTAAGGAATGATTAAGTCATTATTTATAATTAGTTTTGCCAAACAAGACCTTATGACTTTTAAATTTAAAATAAAACGTAACTGATATAATATTTAGTAGGGGTATTAGATACTTGTCCATTTTTATTTTTGTGTTTGTTTTATTTTACGTTAAAAGTTTTGGCTTAAGCCTAAGAACAGAAGAGAGGAAGAACATAGAAGAAAATAGAGAAAAAAGAGAGAAGAAAGAAGAAAGGTGTTATGGTTTTGAGAACCAAGGAAGAAGGAGAGGGTAATCTTATCTCCTAGCTAACTTAAATAAGCAATCAAAGGTATAATTCTACCTTCTAAAGTTATAGTTTTCTTTTGCATGAGAAGTTCTTTGTAAAATTTATATGGGTAGTTAGTTGTGATTATATAATTTGTATATATAATAATTTGTTGATAAACTGTTTTATATGTTTATTATATGATTTAGAGTAATTTAATCCATGAAATATGTTTTAACATTATAACAATTTATTTAATCCTTATCAACTCTCTAATTTAATTATTAAATTAAATTAGAATATTACCACATAATAATTAATTCATCATTCTTTTATTTTAATTAACTTTAAAATACCAAATTACCAATTATCAACTTAATTAACATATTACCTTAATTAAGTTAATTCCCAACAACTCATGAATTATTTATTTAACTAATAAATAATTAAATTAAATAAATATTTATTTAACAATACACATCAACCAAAATATTTATTTAATTCAATAATTATTTAAAATTACAATTAAAATTCTAGATTGTTACATTAATAAATAATCAAATTAAACAAATATTTATTTAACAATACACATCAACCAAAATATTTATTTAATTAAATAAATATTTAAAATTTTGATTGTTACATTCATCCCTCCTTACAAGGATTTTGTCCCCAGAATCTCAACTCAAATAATTCATTCATTACAGCCTTCTAGCTACACAGAAGGGCCACAATGCCATTTGGGTAATAGTTGACTAACTTACCAAATCAGCTCACTTCCTACCTATTAAGGTTACTCACAACCTAGATCAACTTGACAAGTTATATATTAATGAAATTATCTCTAGGCATGGAGTACCTGTTTCTATAGTGTCAAACCGAGACCCACTTTTCACCTCAAATTTTTGGGGAAGTCTTCAAAAATACTTAGGAACTTAGTTCTTAGTTGAAATTAAGTACAACATATCACCCTCAAACTGATGGACAAAGTGAGAGAACCATTCAAACACTAGAAGATATGTTAAGAACTTGTATCATAGACTTCAAAGGAAGTTAGGAAGATCAATTACCTTTGGTAGAATTTTCCTACAACAATAGTTACCATGCTAGTATAGGTATGCCACCCTATGAAGCCTTATATAATAGAAAATGTAGGACACCTTTATGTTGGGATGAGGTCAGGGAAAGACAAATGCTAGGACCTGAGATCATCCAATAAACTATTGAGACAATATGAGTTATACGGGAACGATTGCAAGCGTCTCAAGATCGACAGAAGAAATACGCTGATCCACATCGTCAATAACTAAACTTTAGCATAGGAAGCCATGTATTCTTGAAAGTGTCCCCTTAGAAGGGCAAGAGATATTTTGGCAAGAAAGGAAAATTGAGTCTGAGATTCATTTAACCATTCAAAATTTTGAGGAGGATATGTGAAGTTGCTTATGAGATAGCACTACCTCCCAAGTTATATCATATTCATAATGTGTTTCATGTGTCCGTTTTACGACCATATAAGCCCGATTATAAACACGTTATAAACTATGAGCCGATCCAAATCAAAGAAGATCTATCTTATGTAGAAGAACCTATTCAGATCAGCGACCGTAAAGACAAAGTTCTGAGAAATAAAGTTACAGCATCGGTCAAAGTGATTTGGAGGAATCAGAACGTTAAAGAGGCTACATGGGAGCTCGAAGACAAAATGCAAGACAATTGTCACCAACTATTTACTAAACTTGTATTGTAATTTCGAGGACGAAATTCTTATTAGTGGGAGTGAATGTGGAACCCCAAAACCCTAATAAGACTTGGTTATGTAAATTCAGTATTATTAAATAAAATCTCACCGTTCTAAATGTGTATTGTGTTATTATATAGTCTGTTATAGAATTAGGTCAGATAAATTTTTTGTCCGAAAGTTAACGTGCTTGACATGTCGTGCTTAAAATTTTTCTTCCGAAAATGGACTTTTCGGTATATGTATTTTGGCAAGCTGCTTTGTTGTACTTACACTTACAAAATGTTTTTTCTTGCTTGTTAGGATTTGAGTAAAAACCAAAGTTAGGAACCCTAATATCAAAATTAGGAAACACTAATTCTAGATTTTCAAACCATAACCCTAATTATGAAACCCTAACCTTAATTATTTAGATTAAACCCTAGTTAGGTTATCCTAAACCCTAACCATGATTATTAAACTTTAATTAGGTGTTAATATACATTATTAAGAAACCCTAATTATAAAAACTAAAATCCTAATCAAGATTAAAGAGGATTAGGGCATAATTAAGCTACTAAAATTGGTGAACTAGCTCACAAGTAGGATTCAAGTCACCACATCAAGTCCCAAGGTAGCACATGACATGGTAACACACCCCAAGTAGCACAAGTAACAGAACATCAGATCTTTAGGGAGATAAGTTGTTAAAAAATGAACAAAACCCCTAATTTCCCAATTCTATAAATAGCAGCCCTAACTCAAGCCAAACCCACTAAAATATTTAACCTATACACTCATATATCAAACTTATACAAGCCCTGATGAAAGCAAGATCAGATTCAGAAGCCAGAAATCAAAATCACATAAGAAAATGTACAAACCCTAATTTTAACCTAGATCTTTGATGCTATGTTTAATTTGTAGTTTAGTTATTTAGATATGTGTAATAACATGTTAGTAAGTATCCTAAGTTGATAGATCATGTTTTCATAATATCTAGATGCATCAAAATGATGTTTTAAGTAAACTGGAAATTCTAGAAAAACAGGTCTGACAGTCGAATGTTAGAGCCTATAGATCCTTGTATGTTAATATCTAGGTCTGTTAATTGTATGCTAGTTGTAGTATTACATGAGGTTAGTAATCTAGAAAAGAAAACATGTCTATTATATTCATATATTAGAAGATATAAGTGGTCAAAAGTCGTTGATCGACCACAAAGTTTTAATTTCTGGGTTACCCAGAAATCTCAAGAATAGGTTGAGCCGGTTACTTTGACTGTGACACCCCCAAATCCAGGTTCTCTAATCTCACATTCGGTGCTCACGATCTATCATCATCATAAGTATTCTATAACTATTACGAAATAATAAACATACATTGTTCATTATAATAAAGTCTCATAACACGGTCCCAAGGTCTCCATAACCTTAACTTTAAATACACCATTTATCATACAAATAGTTTACTTAAGAAATTCCATCAGATAACAACTAAATTGACATTCATTCTAAATTACTCCTGGATCTTGCCCTTGCCCTTGTCCTTCGTGTGGGATCCTTCGGGCTTAACTGAAATAGATGTCATGATATAGCAAGAGTAAGAAACTAATTTGCTTCACAAGTTTATATAGACAAGGGAGATATATCATGACTTAGAAAGAAATATTGCATTCAATGTTCAACAATAATATAAGATTGTGAAGGAACATGAATTAATAATCAACAATTGAATATTCGATAATTGAATAACATGAACTGAGTGGTTTTGAATAACCATGAACATTTGCTAAGGTGCTCAGTGATTAAACTGGACCTCTTAATAAGTTTTGGTATTCAAGGGGATCAGTCTTTCATACCTCGTGATTTATGCATAAACACTTAATAATCCGGCATTGATATCATGCCTTAATCAAATTCGTCCTTTTCTCAGTCAAGAGTTCTTACTATATCAATTTAATAAGAACAGTTATTTAAAACACATTTGATTTAACAAATTTAGACATGCTTGATCTAGCTGATACAATTAGCATAGATCTATTTCATAAACAGTTCATAAATGAAGAATTTTAATTTAATTCACAGTTCAATAGCAGTAGAACGGAATTCAATTGCACAAAGTGCGAATTTCAATAATCAATATAGACGTGAATAATCATCAATAATTATTCACTAACATGCTTTGAAAATAATAACTCGAGCTTGAGTTAAGAAACTTGCCTCGATCGTAGGTTACGGCTACGAAATTAAATTTCTATCCACTATGCAGTTAAATTATCTTCCTTTGAGAGACCTATAATTAATCTTTCAATTAGTTAAAGCATAACATTAGATTATGTAATCACATAGATATTATACATTACATTTAGTTCTTATAAACATTATCCTGTCTAGATAGTATTACTATTAATTAACGATTACCTTTAATTCACATAATATTATTAACTTAGATAATATTTAATTCACCTTCTAGTATTATTGGTTTACTAAAAATACTTTTATTCACTTACTAATATTATTATCATCTTAGTAATATTTTATTCCTTTACTGATGGTATTATATTTAATAACATTTTATTTAATCTCGAATATTATTATTTAATAATATTTTAATCATTTAGTAATAATACTTTAATCTAATATTATTAATCTTTTTATAATATTTTACTCTAGGATTAATATCTTAATCTAATATTATTAATTATTTAATAATATTTTAATGAAATTTTAATCTTAATATTTTTATTTAATTAACAACATCATATTATAATATTATAATAATATTCCAATGATTTACTGAATTAATAAACAATTTATTCTAATTGTTCATCCTTTATTAACCTCTTATTTAATATCCATAAAAGTTCATAAATAATATTTATTATTATAAATTACCAAAATGCCCTAAAATAGTTATGATAAAATATATTATGAGCATTCAAGCATAAAAATCATATTTTTCTCATCAAAGACATCATTTAACTATTTATTTCTTTTTATTCATAACTTAACCATTTATATTTTTTTTTTTTGGAAAAATAGAAAACTGATTCTAAAAATTCTCAACTTCTGAATTTTGACAGAATATGAACCAACAATGATCTCTTAATTTTTCTGGAATTTTAGAAAATGATTTACTATTTTTAAAGTGCCCAAAACACTCGGATCTTGCTCTATTTTTAATAAATTGAGTTTTGCTCAGAAAATTCTGAAAGTCTCAGGGTATGCTCTCTTAACATATATGAAGCCACTGTAAAAATTTCGAAATTTTTCAGTGTATACACAGTGAGATATTCGAAGGTTAATATTTCGGAGTCTTTTACGGAAATAGTCATTACGCACAATATATAACTTGAACGTGTCCGTTCTTTTTCCTGCATGTACATAACTTCTCAAGGTACCTCTGTGATTTTTCCCAGATTTTTAAAAGATAAGCAACTGACCGAAACAGCCTCATAAAAAACGGATCAGTAGCTGATTTACGGTTTTCAAAGCCTCAACATGCAAAGTGGACTGTTTTGGGAAAAATAGTCTCAAAGGTTTCAAAACTTGCTAGATTTGTGTTCTATCACTTGGGTTTACTACATAACTCATGTATCTAGCACCCCCCTTCGACGGATCACAATTCCAAGTTGTAAAACTTGAGTTATACAAGATGTAGTGGAAGAAAAACAAGAGTTTTCACCCTTGGAGAACATATGCTCATTTCTTTCTCTAAGTCTTTTATCTAACACTCAAGATACTTAGTTCCATACATGATGATATGTAGAACTAGTGTATCTTGAGTATTTGTACATAACCCCATCAAAACTCAAGCTAGCAAAACAAAGTAAAAGAAGAAGATGAAGGTAAGTTATACCTTGACTTAGTTGCTACCTTTCTTGATTTTCCAAAGTAAGTAATAAACTTAGGAGGCATGAACAACTAGCACTCCTATCTCTTCTCTCTATATCCGAAATCCTCTCTCGCTTTTCTCTCTTTGAAGTTGGCTAGCTTGGGAGCAAAAGATAGAAGAAGAAGATGGAGAGAAAATGAGATGTTGGAAGAATGAAATGTGTTTACAAAAATGAAATGGGCAATTCACTAATAATCCTCCCATAACTATTTTGTTGTCCATTGGGTAAAAACTTTGTATTATTATTTCCATTAGGTTAGACATGATTAAATGTGCATAATGGAGTTAGCTTAATTATTCCACTTAGGATCCTCTAGCCCATAATATCCTCCATTTAGCTTTTATTTAAATGCCCAATTTTGATTAATCAAATGTCTAGAATACCCTTAATCAAGTGGGCTAAGTGTTGGATTGTATTTTATTTTCTTTGGGCTTCTCCTTTAA
Organism: Panax notoginseng; assembly: GCA_016801055.1. NCBI lineage: Eukaryota > Viridiplantae > Streptophyta > Magnoliopsida > Apiales > Araliaceae > Panax > Panax notoginseng. Next base: position 82,939,191 of record CM029017.1, on the reverse strand, counting down.
TTGTTTTGGGCTATGTACTAAACATAGTCTAGCAATTTTAATAATGTTACCCAATTTGATTATTTAGGGCTTCCATTTCCAATCATATGAAGTTTAATTACTTATACATGTGACTTTATCTCATAACCTAATTAGATTTACAAGAATTAGGTTTAAAATTATTAGTCACTTGAAATACTAAGTTAACCCACTTAAGTTAGTATACATATTAAATACTAACTTTTCCGTATTACCATAACCCTTAGGTTATTTAATAGTCTTACCTAATGTATAATTAGGTTACGAAGCTTTCATTTTATGAAATCTGTAAATGTATGTATCCATAACTATAGTATATATGTTAATTGACCCATGCACCACTTCACATGTGTTGTCACATATTAAATCCTTATGTAACACAAGGTTAAAAAAAATCCATAATGTACATACATATATAGTGACTTAAAATTCACGCTTATTACATCCTCCCCCCTTATAAGAATTTAGTCCCCGGAATTACATATAAGGTTACTCAAAAAGGTGTGGATAATTTCCTCTCATCCTTTCTTCGAGTTCCCACGTAGCTTCTTCAGCATTGTGGTTTCTCCAAAGAACTTTTACATAATGTATAACTTTATTTCGCAATTTCTGTTCCTTTCTATCTAAAATTTGGACCGAAATTTCCTCGTACGACAAATCCCTTTCGACCTGAATTGGCTCGTACGATATCACGTGCTTGTAATCAGGCTTATATGGTCGTAGCACTGACACATGAAACACATTATGAATATGTTCCAGTTCAGGAGGTAGAGCTACCTCGTACGCCACTTCGCCTATCTTCTTCAAGATCTCGAAAGGTCCAATAAATCGCGGACTTAGTTTACCTTTCTTTCCAAACCTTATCTTCCCTTTTCAGGGAGATACTTTCAAAAATGCATAGCTTCCCACCTCAAAATCTCTCTTCTGGCGATGTAAGTCTGCATACTTCTTCTGGCGATCTTGAGCTGCTACCAGTCGGGCTCTTATCACCTTGATGGTCTCTACGGTCTACTGCACCAGTTCTGGTCTAAACAGTCGACGTTCACCTACTTCATCCAAACATAAGGGCGTTCTACATTTCCTTCCATACAGTGCTTCGTACGGCGGCATTCTGAGGCTGGCGTGATAGCTATTGTTGTATGCGAACTCTACTAATGGAAGATGATCCTCCCAGCTACCCTTGAAGTCCATCATACAAGCTCTGAGCATGTCTTCAAGTGTTTGAATCGTTCTCTCGCTTTGCCCATCGGTCTGCGGATGATACGCGGTTCTCATTCGTAACTGCGTCCCCATTCTTTCTTGAAGACTCTTCCAGAAATTTGACGTGAATCGCGGATCCCTATCCGACACAATAGATACTGGTACGCCATGTCTTGAGATAATTTACTTGATATATAATTTCGCTAGCTGGTACAGACTATACCTGATCTTGATCGGCAAAAAGTGAGCCGACTTCGTAAGACGATCTACAATCACCCATATGGCGTCGTGCCCTTTTTGCGTTGCTAGAAGTCTCACCACAAAATCCATCGTGATGTGCTCCCATTTCCACTCTGGAATCTCTAAAGGCTGTAGTAATCCACTCGATCGTTGATGTTCTGCCTTGACCCTCTGACAAGTTAGACATCTGCTGACGCATTCTGCAACCTCTCTCTTCATGTTTGGCCACCAAAAGTGTTGACGTAAGTCTTGATACATCCTTGTGCTTCCTGGGTGTATCGAGTACCTCGTACTATGCACTTCTTGTAGAATCTCTTCTCTTAGTTCTGGTACTAACGGTACCCAAATTCGTCCTTCAAATTTTAGCAGTATGGTGCCATCAATCTTGTATTTCAATTCATCCCCTTCAGCTAATCGCTTCTTGATGCTGTCGCAATCTTCATCCTTCTCTTGAGCCTCTTTAACCTTATCTAATAAGGTAGGGCTCGCTGCCACTGTAAATAATTTCTCATCGATCTCCATCGGATACTTAACCTCTAAGTCAAGTCGTTCGAAATCCTTCACCAATTCCTCTTGAATGGTCAACTTCAGTAACTTCTCTCTGCCTTTTCTGCTCAGGGCATCAGCCACTACATTTGCTTTGCCTGGATGGTACAGAATCTCACAATCATAATCCTTGATCAATTCTAGCCATCAGCGCTGCCTCATATTTAGCTCCTTCTGCGTGAAGATATATTTTAGACTCTTATGATCTGTATATATCTCACACTTCTCACCATATAAATAGTGCCTCCAAATTTTCAAGACAAAAACTACTGCTGCTAACTCCAGGTCATGAGTCGGATAACCCTTCTCATAGTCCTTCAGTTGACGTGAAGCGTACGCAATGACCTTGCCATGCTGCATTAGTACACAACCAAGACCCTTGTGTGACGCATCACTATACACTACAAATCCTCTCGTGTTGTCCGGTAAAGCCAACACAGGTGCTTCACTGAGCCTCTTCTTTAATTCCATGAAACTCTGTTCACATTTTTTCGTCCAAACGAACTTCACTGTCTTTCTAGTAAAGTTGGTCAACGGCGATGCTATCTTTGAAAAATCTTGGATGAATCTTCGATAGTATCCTGCTAATCCCAAGAAACTCCTAATCTTTATCGGTGTCTTTGGTTGTTCCCAGTTGATAACCGCTTCTACTTTTGCTGGATCTACCGAAACACCATCCTTGTCGATAACGTGACCGAAAAACTGCACTCTCGTAACCAAAATTCACACTTGGAGAACTTTGCATACAACTTCTCCCTCCTTAATGTCTCCAACACTTTCCTTAGATGTTCAACGTGATCTTCCTCTGTCTCTGAATATACCAGGATGTCATCTATGAACACGACAACAAACTTATCCAAATACTGTTTAAACACTCTGTTCATCAAGTCCATGAATGTTGCTGGCGCATTCGTCAATCCAAAAGACATTACCAAAAAATCAAAGTGTCCATACCGAGTTCTGAATGCCGTCTTTGGAAAATCCTCCTGTCTCACCTTCAGTTGGTGATAACCGGTCCTCAAGTCGATTTTTGAAAAGTATTTCGCCCCCTTCAACTGATCAAACAAATCGTCGATCCTGGGCAACGGGTACTTGTTCTTAATGATGACCTTGTTCAACTCCCGGTAGTCGATACAAAGCCTTAATGACCCATCCTTCTTCTTTACGAATAAGACTGGTGCTCCCCACGGTGATACGCTTGGTCGAATGTATCCCTTATCTAACAACTCTTGTAGTTGAACCATCAATTCCTTTATTTCTACCGGAGCCATACGATAGGGCGCTTTGGATACCGGTGATGTCCCTGGTGCCAAATCGATAACAAACTCTATCTCTCTATCTGGTGGCAATCCTGGAATCTCATCTGGGAAAACGTCAACGAATTCTCTTACAATAAGTATCTGACCCAGTTCACCCTCGACTCGGTGGGTATCCACAACGTGAGCCAAATAACCTATACAACCCTTCCTAAGTAACTTACTTGCTTGCATCATCGTCAGACAACAAGATTGTCTCGGCGATTTACTGCCATGAAATACCACCTTTAACTTATTCGGAGTCTTTAGGTGTACGCACTTTTTCTTACAGTCAATGACCGCTCCATGACTTGATAATCAATCCATCCCGAGGATTACATCAAACTCTCCAAGATGAATCGGTATCAAATCCACGTTAAGCTTAAACCCTCTTACATTAGCACAATAGTTCCTATAGATGCAGTCTACAGGGATAATTTCTTTGTTTTCTACTTCTACATTCATTGGGCGTTCTAATAGTTCATGAGGTAAACTTAATCTTTGAGCAAATTCATCAGATACGAAAGAACATGAAGCTCCCGAATCGAATAACACATAGGCATTTATATCATTGATCGGAATTATACCTGACACCACCTCCCTGGATTCCACGGCATCTTGCACTGTCATATTGAATGTCCGTGCTGTAGGCTTGTTTGGCTGGGCTGGTCCTCCACTGGTTGTCTTAGTGTTATTGCCCCTGTTGCCATTTTCGCCATCCGTGCTTTTCTTCTTCGGGCAATCCTTGATTCGATGTCCCACGTCACCACAGTTAAAGCAACCTCCCTTCTCCACCTTAGGACAATTGGGTGAGGTATGCCCTTCTTGCCCACATAGATAACATACCATTTTTCCTTTCAAGCACTCCCCCGAGTGACCCTTTCCACAGTTCCCACACACCGACTTCTTTTGTTGCACACTTCCGTGCTGCATCTCCAGATTACTACCCCCACTGCTCCATTTACGCTTCTTGTTGTTGCTACCGCCACTGCTAACATTCTGATTCTCACCTTCTGTTTTCTTCTTGTTCTTCTCCCGATTGTATTTTGAGACAGCTTCGCTTCCACCTTCTGCTATAAGAGCTTTCTCCAACAGAGTTGAGAATGATGTGATTTGTAAAACCGCTACCTTACTATAAATCCACGGCTTTAGTCCATTTTCAAACCTTCTCGCTTTCATCACCTCTGTGTCCACCTGATGTGGAGCGAATCTGGCCAATTCATTGAACTTCGCAGCATACTCTGATACTGACATATTCTCCTGTTTCAGTTCTAAAAACTTGATCTCCATTCTTGCTTGAATACTCTCAGGGAAGTAGTTCTCAAAGAACAACTTCTTGAATGCTTCCCAAGTAACGATTCCAGTTCCGGCTTTATTCTAGTTGGCCTCCCACCAATAGTTAGCCTCATCCTTCATTAAGTAGGTAGCAAAAATTGTCTTCTGCTCTTCTGCTACTCTAGCAATAACGAAGGCCTTCTCGATCTCCTTTACCCATGTCTGGGCCTCTATCGGGTTTGTTGTTCCTCTAAACTCTGGCGGTCCTACTGCCTTGAAGTCCTTAAAGTTGACTAGTTGGTTGCCCGCCTGATTTCCTGCAGGTTGAGCATGATTCCTCATGGCTTCAGCCATCATGTTGATAAAATCTTGCATTGGTTTTTGTTGAGCTCCCGCTGCATTATTAACTGACTCTTCAATCTCTTGGTTCCTCAGTCCGCGTCTGGGCGGCATTATCTAGTGAAACAAAATTCTAACACGTTACTCGAGTTTATTATCGTATGATTACTTAGCATGTAACACACTATTTTATTTAAACAATCAGATGATCATTATGTGAGAGTTTTAAATTACCAAGATTTGGAAGTCTTTCTCCCTGATTAGTGGGTTAAGTTTTTTTTTTAAAGAACATTTTCCAAATCAGTCTACTGGATTCGCATAACATTAAATAGATAATTTACTATTTAAAATTTTCCAACACATATCATAATAATACTGCATTTATATTCATACACCAATCTTCAGTTACTTACATGATTAATACAGGTATATTTTATAAATGCTACTATCCCATTTTAAACACAAAAGATGAGATTAACTCATAATGATACCTCCCTACAACACAAATAGGGATAGTACCTAACTACTTGCTACCTCACACCTGCTGAGGTTTACATCATCATAAAACCTTATTACACAAAAAGAAAGATACTAATACATCTATCTACAACTGGGTCATCACATCATCACCACTGGTGGCCCTGCCGGGTCACCTGCACAGGCTCCTAGGGAAGCAACTGCTCCAGAACTCTACGTCGAACGGATCGACTAGACTCTCCTATCTCAGAGTGGACCCTCCTAGCCCCACTGCGCTGGCCCTCATACGCTGCATCTAATGCCAGTCCTAAAGTCTCTACCCTGACCTTCATGGCATCCAGTGCAATCTCTAATAGGTCCACCCGCTTAGCCGACTCATGAAATACCTCCTCCACCCGTATCTTATCGGCAATCTCCACATCAAACTCACTTCGCATCGCCAGATGCTCTACGCTCAGTGCTGCAAACTTTGCCTTCTCATGCTCTAGCTGGACTCGCATCTCTCCTAACTCCATCAGTGCCTGATGAGCAGCATCCTTATACTGCTGCTCCATGTGCTGATGGTTCATATTCTCCGCCTCCAACTGCAAAATCCTTTGCTCCTGAGCATGGTTTTTCTCTAACAGGTTACTGATCATCACATCCTTCGAGGTGTCCGACACCTCCTCTGGAACGACCTCCTCCTAGTCTACAGAATGGCTCCCTTGACTATCACCTGGCATCCTATAAAACAAGGATACAACATCAGTACTACAATAAAATATATTCATTGATGAAATGAAACAATATTTAATTAAGTACAACACATACTCGATGAATTTTCATAATCCATCTCCTAACATACTCTATAAGAGTTTTCTACTAAGGTTATAACCTAGGTTTCGCATTCCTAATGTTTATAACCTACAGCTTTGATACCAACCTGTGAAACCCCCAAATCCAGGTTCTCTAACCTCAGATTCGGTGCTCACGATCTATCATCATCATAAGTATTCTATAACTATTACGAAATAATAAACATACATTGTTCATTATAATAAAGTCTCATAACACGGTCCCAAGGTCTCCATAACCTTAACTTTAAATACACCATTTATCATACAAATAGTTTACTTAAGAAATTCCATCAGATAATAACTAAATTGACATTCATTCTAAATTACTCCTGGATCTTGCCCTTGCACTTGTCCTTCGTGTGGGATCCTTCGGGCTTAACTGAAATAGATGTCATGATATAGCAAGAGTAAGAAACTAATTTGCTTCACAAGTTTATATAGACAAGGGAGATATATCATGACTTAGAAAGAAATATTGCATTCAATGTTCAACAATAATATAAGATTGTGAAGGAACATGAATTAATAATCAACAATTGAATATTCGATAATTGAATAACATGAACTGAGTGGTTTTGAATAACCATGAACATTTGCTAAGGTGCTCAGTGATTAAACTGGACCTCTTAATAAGTTTTGGTATTCAAGGGATCAGTCTTTCATACCTCGTGATTTATGCATAAACACTTAATAATCCAGCATTGATATCATGCCTTAATCAAATTCGTCCTTTTCTCAGTCAAGAGTTCTTACTATATCAATTTAATAAGAACAGTTATTTAAAACACATTTGATTTAACAAATTTAGACATGCTTGATCTAGCTGATACAATTAGCATAGATCTATTTCATAAACAGTTCATAAATGAAGAACTTTAATTTAATTCACAGTTCAATAGCAGTAGAACGGAATTCAATTGCACAAAGTGCGAATTTCAATAATCAATATAGACGTGAACAATCATCAATAATTATTCACTAACATGCTTTGAAAATAATTACTCGAGCTTGAGTTAAGAAACTTGCCTCGATCGTAGGTTACGGCTACGAAATTAAATTTCTATCCACTATGCAGTTAAATTATCTTCCTTTGAGAGACCTATAATTAATCTTTCAATTAGTTAAAGCATAACATTAGATTATGTAATCACATAGATATTATACATTACATTTAGTTCTTATAAACATTATCCTGTCTAGATAGTATTACTATTAATTAACGACTACCTTTAATTCACATAATATTATTAACTTAGATAATATTTAATTCACCTTCTAGTATTATTGGTTTACTAATAATACTTTTATTCACTTACTAATATTATTATCATCTTAGTAATATTTTATTCCTTTACTAATGGTATTATATTTAATAACATTTTATTTAATCTCGAATATTATTATTTAATAATATTTTAATCATTTAATAATAATACTTTAATCTAATATTATTAATCTTTTAATAATATTTTACTCTAGGATTAATATCTTAATCTAATATTATTAATTATTTAATAATATTTTAATAAAATTTTAATCTTAATATTTTTATTTAATTAACAACATCATATTATAATATTATAATAATATTCCAATGATTTACTAAATTAATAAACAATTTATTCTAATTGATCATCCTTTATTAACCTCTTATTTAATATCCATAAAAGGTCATAAATAATATTTATTATTATAAATTACCAAAATGCCCTAAAATAGTTATGATATAATATATTATGAGCATTCAAGCATAAAAATCATATTTTTCTCATCAAAGACATCATTTAACTATTTATTTCTTTTTATTCATAACTTAACCATTTTTATTTTTTTTTGGAAAAATAGCAAACCGATTTCAAAAATTCTCAACTTCTGGATTTTGACAGAATATGAACCAACAATGATCTAATTTTTCTGGAATTTTAGAAAATGATTTACTATTTTTAAAGTGCCCAAAACACTCGGATCTTGCTCTATTTTTAATAAATTGAGTTTTGGTCAGAAAATTCTAAAATTTTCAGGGTATGCTCTCTTAACATATATGAAGCCACTGTAAAATTTTTGGAATTTTCCAGTGTATACACAGTGAGATATTCGAAGGTAAATATTTCGGAGTCTTTTACGGAAATAGTCATTACACACAATATATAACTCGAAACGTGTCCGTTCTTTTTCCTGCATGTACATAACTTCTCAAGGTACCTCTGTAATTTTTTCCAAATTTTTAAAAGACAAGCAACTGACCGAAACAGCCTCATGAAAAATGGATCAGTAGCTGATTTAGGGTTTTCAAAGCCTCAACATGCAAAGTGGACTGTTTTGGGAAAAATAGTGTCAAAGGTTTCAAAACTTGCTAGATTTATGTTCTATCACTTGGGTTTACTACATAACTCATGTATCTAGCACCCCCCTTCGACGGATCACAATTCCAAGTTGTAAAACTTGAGTTACACAAGATGTAGTGGAAGAAAAATAAGAGTTTTCACCCTTGGAGAACATATGCTCATTTTCTTCCTCTAAGTCTTTTATCTAACACTCAAGATACTTAGTTCCATACATGATGATATGTAGAACTAGTGTATCTTGAGTATTTGTACATAACTCCATCAAAACTCAAGCTAGCAAAATAAAGTAAAAGAAGAAGATGAAGGTAAGTTATACCTTGACTTAGTTGCTACATTTCTTGATTTTCCAAAGTAAGTAATAAACTTAGGAGGCATGAACAACTAGCACTCCTATCTCTTCTCTCTATAGCCAAAACCCTCTCTCTCTTTTCTCTCTTTGAAGTTGGCTAGCTTGGGAGCAAAAGATAGAAGAAGAAGATGGAGAGAAAATGAGATGTTAGAAGAATGAAATGTGTTTACAAAAATGAAATGGGCAATTCACTAATAATCCTCCCATAACTATTTTGTTGTCCATTGGGCAAAAACTTTGTATTATTATTTCCATTAGGCTAGACATGATTAAATGTGCATAATGGAGTGGCAACCAATGGGAGCTTGACAACATTGTCCTTGTGTTTAATAATTTCTACTAATGGATAAGTTAGCTTAATTATTCCACTTAGGATCCTCTAGCCCATAATATCCTCCATTTAGCTTTTATTTAAATGCCCAATTTTGATTAATCAAATGTCTAGAATACCCTTAATCAAGTGGGCTAAGTGTTGGATTATATTTTATTTTCTTTGGGCTTCTCCTTTAATTGTTTTGGGCTATGTACTAAACATAGTCTAACAATTTTAATAATGTTACCCAATTTGATTATTTAGGGCTTCCATTTCCAATCATATGAAGTTTAATTACTTATACTTTTGACTTTATCTCATAACCTAATTAGATTTACAAGAATTAGGTTTAAAATTATTAGTCACTTGAAATACTAAGTTTACCCACTTAAGTTAGTATATATATTAAATACTAACTTTTCCGTATTACCATAACCCTTAGGTTATTTAATAGTCTTACCTAATGTATAATTAGGTTACGAAGCTTTCATTTTATGAAATCTGTAAATGTATGTATCCATAACTATAGTATATATGTTAATTGACCCATGCACTACTTCACATGTGTTGTCACATATTAAATCCTTATGTAACACAAGGTTAAAAAAAAATTCATAATGTACATACATATATAGTGACTTAAAATTCACGCTTATTACATTGACTAACCTTTAAAATTACTTTCTGTTTGTTGTTAGGATGTCTAAGTGTTATGAATTGATACCCTGACATCCATACTACATATTTACGACACTCAAACTCTTAATTAATTCATAGGTTTACTAGAATTAATGGTCAAATATCGTTGACCGAGCGTGACTGTATTTTCTAGAAAACCTAGAAAACTAATGAACACTAAGAACAACCTCTAGCTGTACTTTGACCAAACTAAATCTAAACCTTAGCCAGTGTATCATGTATTTACCTTGATATATAGACTACATATTACAACAATCAAAACACACATCTATCACACGGATTGAAAGATATAGAGGCCACAAAAGCGTTGACCGACCATAACCACTATTTTGGGTTACCCAAAAACCCAAGAACAGCTCTAACAGTGACTTTGCGCCTCTATAACTTCTTGTTATATGAAGGTTAAAGTGTAACGACCCCAAAATTCATAAAATTAGACTATTGACTTCGGTCGTTAATAATACGTCTAACTTCTGATTTTACATCATTATTCGATGTTAAGCTAAATAAAATATGGAATAATTTAAAGTTTTCTGTCTTCTTACTTTAATTCCATGAATCAAAAGCTTTATCATAAACACATCTCTAAATCAAGTTATTTTATGACTCGCTTCATCAAAGTTATTATATAGAATCTTTCATTTCAATCTGATAACCTTTACATATCAGATAACTCAAACTATACACTTTATTATTACATAATTATTGTGATTTATCAAGTATATTTCTCAATACATTTATCTTTACCTACCTTTGAACCATACTTAGCTTATTTCTTACCTTATCAGAGTTAATAAATAAAACTTACATCCAGGTTCAATACACTTTCATACAACAAACAAAACTTAAACTTTATAACTCAACATCTATTAAACATCATACATTATTCGGAACCTTAAACATGGTTCAAATAATAATAATTCAGCCAAAGTGTATAAATCATCAAGTATCGCATGTGATTCATGTCTTTCAAGTAGCACATAACTTTACCTTGAATCTTTAAACTACAAAAGTGGTTATTTGCAACGTTGAGCTTGACAGCCCAACAAAATCTAACAGTTTTCATGCATCACATAGCACATAATAACATGCTCGACATACATCTCACAAAAATTGGACTACAATAGCATACATGCTGCAGTTCATATAACAAGTATAAAGATTGAGTTCCCTACCCAATCAACATTTATTACTCAATCATCATAGTTATAAATTGACTTTAACGTTTCTTACTTTCAATATATACATAACACATAAACAAAGATTTAAAATAGTTCATCATCAAGTTCACGTAGCAAATAGGAACCGAAAGACTTGCCTTGATCGTTGTTTACCAATAACAGTTTAACAGCTTATTGCTATTTGCACTTCACGTGCCCTTTTAATTTCTTCTTAGACTAGTTAGAAGATATGAATTACTTTATTAATCCTCTCCTTCTCCTTTGAATTCTCAAAGTTTCTCTCCAACTTCATAGAGAACTCTCACCCCCTCTCAATTTCTCTCTCCCTCTCTTCTAAGTTTTCTTAGACTTAAGGAAAAAAACGTAAGAATAAAACTGATAAGGAGAGTTACGCACAATAAAACCTTCAGTTTAAAAAAAACCAAAGAGTCTCATCAGTTACACTATCAAAGGTCACTAAGCCATGTTTGGCTAGCACCCAAAACTCCTTTTTATTTATTTTTATAACTTCCTTATTATATAGTAAATCATTGTCACACTTCATTTTATTGTTAAACTATTTAGCCACATTAAGTAATTACACAATTATAATATGTATAATTACTACACTATAAATTATGAAATTACCTTTGTAACTAAAATAAACATCTCTAATAAAATAAGTATTTCCATTAAAATAGTTAATATTTAATCCACTAATTATTTTAGTTAACTTAAATGAATTATATAATTATATATATAATCATTTCATTCCTTTTTCTTGCATAAATTGTCTCAGTACAATTTATTTAATCCATACATCTAATCACCACTTAATTATTAATTTAATTTATTAATCTCTAACGAATAATTATTTATAGGTATATTGGTATTTCTTCTCTCACCATCAATTTATATTTTATTAACATCATTCAAGATACTAAATCTTTTCATATATTACCATGACATGTAATATATATTAAGAATACCAAATTTAATTAGCAAAACTCATATATTAACTCACTATTTTAATTAAGTGAATTAACCCTTTTATCCACTTTACTACAATATCACTACCAAGTAAGGTTTAAATATTCAAACAATATTAATCCATAATATAGTTTCAACTCAATTTAAATTACCCAATATTTATAGGGTTAATTTTCCCTTGCCACAAAATTTCTTATCGTGACTAATTTCTTTTATTTCCTTTAATAATTTAATCAACTATTAAATATCATAAAATTTTAATTTCTTCACACTAAAAATGTGACGCCACCAAATCCGGGTTACCTGACCCCCGAGATTGGTGCTCACGATCTAACATATAAATAACATCTAACTACCTAATCATTTATGAATATAAACATACATCTCATTAACTTATATTGTTAATACATTACCCCAAGTTCTCTAACCTTAACATTACAAACATACCCTTAGATATACAAAAAGGGTTTACAAATACAACATAATAATAATGTTCATTACACTATTCCAACAATAAGCCTTTGCCCTTGTTCTTCTCAGCCCCGCCGGCCTCTTTGTTCCTAGCTGAAATGTTTTATTTAGCAAGGGTGAGCAACGAATTTTCCTCGCAAGTTAAGATATACAATGGATGTATAAGAATCAAGAATAAAAGACTATCTATTTTGATAGAATGACACCAAAGTTCGAAGAACTTTGAAATAGCTGAACAAATCTTTAATCACTTAACAAGTCTTCTCGCATTTTATACAACACAATAATCTGATAATGAAAGAGTACAACGCTTTCAAAGTTTCTACGATATTCTATTGAATATTCAAGAGTCAATTCTACATAATAACATAATGGAACATTGTTTCATATTTATGCTAAGCGATCCATTGGATCTTGAACTTCTCTTCTCAAGTCACTATCAAAGATTTTCTTTGATATACCCAAGTGCATCAGATAACCATAAAGATTAAATCATACCCCCCAGCAAGTATATAAAGTTATGAACTTTAGTATACCCTATATTATGCATAATACTTACACGCGCGCAACGGCCGAATATACGACCACAAGGTTCCCTTTATATAAAAGGTTGTTCTTCTCAGTCTTATAACAAGAATACAACAACGAAATACTATAATTTTAACATCTATTCTCTTTTTCGATTTAGCCGAAATAATTGGCATTGATCTGTCAATAATAATTGAGTTCTCTTCTCGAACCTATCAAGTTTCAATTTCAGTATCTAACTATTTTCTCAATCTAGTCGAAAGAATTGTCATTGACCTGTCAATAATAATTGAGTTCTCTTCTTGAACCTATCAAGTTCCAACAAAAGTTCGTCTAGCTAGAACAATTAACTAAGACATATCTCAATACGATTCAACAATAGACAGTAATTATATGTACAATTTGCAATCAATAATAGCTTCTACGGATGTAAATATCCTACAACAGTTATTCTCTAAGTATATTCTCAGAATCACTAATTCAATTTGAATTAATAAACATGCATTAACTGAAAATAATCAACAAAAATTCTCAGACGTGGTCTAATCAACAATAATTAACCACCATAATATTTGAAAAGATATAACTCAAGGTTGAGTTAAGGAAACTTGCCTTCTCCGTTGATTACTGCTACATAATATACTTATCTGCGTTTGAAAGACCTATATTGAACAATATCACTACAAAAAAATAGGTCATTACCGACGGCCTCATTAGCGACGACAGTATCCCCGTCGCCAATAACCTCATTATCGACGGCACAGCCGTCGCCAATGTGGCCAGTCGAGAATGACCCTTCACAGGCCTAAATTTGGTGGGAATTTTTTGGCGGGCGTGGGAAAAGGGCATAGGCAACGGCCTTTGCCATCGATATTGAGTGATCTCAAGAATGGGTTTATATTTACTTTCAGTAACTTAAATTTTTTTCATTTCTGCTATTCATTTTTCTCCCTCTTCTTCCTCACGCCGTCGCCGGCTTCTCTTTCCCATCGCCCACTGACCTTTTCTTGCCGTCGCCATCCTCTCTTGCCGTCACCGTCTCTCTTCCCGTCGTCATCACTCTCTGTCTCTCTCGACTGCAAGGTAAGTCTTCCCAATTTCAATTTTCCCCCAAATATAACCTAATAATCCCTTCTTCTACAATTTAACTCTATTTTCCCCAAATATCAATTGTAGTGTATTACTATTTCAAATGTTTGCAAGCTTACATGAAAATTTTAATGTGTACATATATCCAATTATATTGCAGTGTACATATATATATTGCAGTGTATAAATTGCTCAAACTCCATTGCATCTCGATTGTTTTTCTTTCAGTCTTACGATATGCTATTTGTTTAATTTTCACTTTGAGTTGGTGTACGAGGGGTTTTTCCTTGCCTCTACCAACTAGATATTTATGTAGTAGTGATATGTTAGTTGAAGTCAGACTATTGTGGCCCTAACCATACCCCTCCTCTTTCTCCTTTTTCGTTTGTGTGTGTGTGTGTGTGTGTGTGTGTGTGTGTGTATATATATATATATATATATATATTAGTATGTGTATGTGTGTATTTATATTTATCCCTTGAATAAGATAAAGAAATGATGTGGAGGGATATATATTGTAGGTAAAGGAGCTATCAGCCATTCTTTTTGTGCTTTTCATCCAAATGCTCATAGTCAAATGCTTCCATTGGAACATAATTAAACATATTTCCCATCTCTCTCTCTCTCTCACAGAGTCATGTATTAGCTAATTAAGAAATTGTTATAGTAGTAATTTGACTATCGATTTTGCTTTCTTCCTTAATATAAGAGTTACCTATTAATTAATTATGGCCACTTAAAAACTTTTCACTTCGCTATGGAATATTCTTTATACATAATTATTTTTTTAATATGGTTGGCTTTCAAACATAGTTAAATGGATCTCTTTTCATTTGATTAAAAAAACCTATATTTCAAGGAAGGCCAGGGAAGGAAAGGTAAGTATTGAACCCTAACTATAAAATATTACTAATCATAGATGTACAATCTTTGTAACATTTTTTCTTTCCATTTTAGGTTTGTGTGGCTATTTTGTTCTTGCTTTTGTTAATGTGACTTGTGACAATCATGTGAGTTAGTGACTGAACTGTGGTTATTATTATTTTTAATAAATTGGTCAATATCCTAATTTTACCAACAAAAAAGAGTTTCATATGCCTCTTTTTTCATAAGTTTTTATTGTATTAATAGTTCTACAAAGCGACATATTGTTCTCAAGTTTGTCATGCCATTATCATTAGCATTCCACCACTCCTAAATTCACAATTTATTAATTTTAAAAAATAAATAAATATACATTTTTAAAAAAGATTACTATCTTTGAAATTATATTGTAGTGTATAAATTGTTGTTGTGGGGTGGGGTGGGGTGTGGGTGGGTTTTTAAAAAGTTTAATAATAGTTTGTGACCTGATAAAAAGCTAGTATTCTTTTTGTTATACAAAAATAATCCTTACTTTGACATGTGCGTATTTTCATATAGTTTAGGAAGCTTAGAAACCCGTTTAAGATTCACTTAGTAGAAGTGAATCTCAAATAGTCCCCGTTTTGGGACTGTTCTTGTATGTTTCGATCTCACTTAGGTTGGTGTTAACGACTTGAGCACGTCTTTATATTTTTTGAATTTTCGGTCAGTATATATCTCTTGATGTTCTTCGGGTGCATATTTAGACTATGATGTGTTTGTCTATTTCGTGTACTTGAAGACCATGAGGAGGTGCTGCCAAAATTTCTAAGAAATTTAAAGATGTGTTCAAGTTGTTGGCATCAGTGAGGCGACACATCCGAGAATGGGATAGAAGCCTGACCCGTTAGAGTAGGAGATGAAGTTAGGAAACTCATAAGCTTGCATATACATTAACTTTGAGACTTGATTGTGTTTGTCTAACTTTCCATATATATAGTAGACAGTTGTCCAAGATGTCTGTTGATTGAAGTTGAATGGAACGTAGGGTAGCCACCGATAAGAGTGGGCTTAGATCTGAGTACCATAGTGGGGTTGAATAGTTTCTCAATTTCGCATTTGAGCAAGTCAGCGGCGATGAGATTAGATGTCCTTGTAAGAGGTATGTGAATGAAGTGTGGAAGGAAAGGAGTGATGTCATGTACGACTTATTTGCGTATGGGTTCAAGTAGGGTTATACGACATGGATCTATCATGCGGAAACCTGGTTGGATGAACATGAATCAGAACCGGAATCTAGAGGTGATGAAACCTTTGACTGTACTAACATGATAGTTGAAGATGTTGGTTCATACTTCCAGTGGAATACAGACAGGGATGACAGTAGCGTTGAGCAAGAGCCGAATGACGGGGCTAAGGGTTTCTATGAGTTATTGCATGAAGCAGCAGTGCCACTGTATGACGGGCACGAAAAGCACACTGTCTTATCTGCCGTGACTAAGTTTTTACACTTCAAGAACGAGCATGACTGTAGCGAGAGAGGTTTTAATGAAATGTTAAGCATTGTGAAGGAGTGCTTACCTGCAGGCAATAAGTTACTGGAGTCATACTATGATGTGAAGAAAATGGTTAAAAGGCTCAATCTAGGGTATGTGAAGATTGATGCTTGTGAGAATGATTGTATGTTGTATTACGGTGATGTCAATAAAGATAAGAGGTCATGTGATATTTGTGGTACAAGTAGATACTGTGAACAGTGGAAGAAAAAGGGAAAAGACATGCCGAGAAAGATCTTACGTTACTTTCCCATTGCCCCGAGGCTTCAGCAGTTGTTCATGTCAACACATACCGCCGAGGATATGAGGTGGCACTCTACACGGGACATAGTCGAAGGTCAACTGACGCACCCGATAGATGGGCTTTAGTGGAAAAATTTTGATAACAAGCACCCCTCGTTTGCTGAAGAGGTTCGCAATGTTAGGCTTGGACTTGCTACGGATGGGTTTAATTCGTTTAACGGGCCTTACACAAAGCCTTACTCAACTTGGCCGGTGATTATTGTGGTGTATAGCCTCCCGCCTTCGATGTGCGTGAAAGATCCCTACATGTTCATGCCTTTACAGATTCTTGGTGATAAGAGTCCGAGTAAAGACATCAATGTATACCTCAGGCCGTTAGTTGATGAGTTTAAGATGTTGTGGGAAAAAGGGGTTCAAACTTATTATGTATCTCTTAAGTAGAACTTTGACATGAGGGCAACTTTACTATGGACAATAAATGACTTCTCGGTATTAGGAATGATCAGTGGATGGTCGACTTACGGGGGCTTGTCATGTCCCGTGTACATGGGGTCAGTTAAAGCTGTGCGGCTCAAACATGGGGGGAAAATGAGTTTCTTTGCAACATCCAGATAGTTTTTGCCGATTGAACATCGTTATCGATGGATGAGTAGAAAATTCAATCGAAAAATAGAGAAACATCAAGTATCTGGCCGTCTTTCTAGGTCAGCAGTGTTGAGTTGGATTAGTCATTTAAAGTTTTCACCTCCAGGGAAGAATCACAGATTAGAGCGAGCTTATGGTTATGACAAGGTTCACAACTAGACATACAGATCCATGTTCTTTGACCTGCCTTATTGGGCTACACTCTGCATCCGTCATTGTTTAGATCTGATGCATACTGAGAAGAACGTATTTGATAACATTTTTTATACAGTCCTAGATGCCACTAGTAGAACAATTGACAACAACAAGTGGAGGCTTGATTTGGTAGAAATGAACATTAGGGAAGATCTGTGGCTGTATCAGGAGGGTAGTAAGACGGTAACGCCTAAAGCTGAATATACTTTGACCAGGGAACATTTGATATTGATATGTAATTGGATCAGTGGAATGAAGCTCCCATATGGATATTCTTCGAATATAGCAAGGTGTTGTAAATTCGAAGAGCTGAAGTTTCAGGGTCTCAAAAGTCATGATTGTCACGTATTCATGAAGAAGTTGATCCCTGTGGCATTTATCGACTTGTTACCGAAACGTGTGGTTGAAGCACTGACAGAGCTTTCTAATTTCTTAAGAGATCTATGCTTGACGGAGCTTCATGTCAAAGACATAGATAAAATGGAGATGCAGGTAGTGGAAATAATGTGCAAGTTAGAAATGATCTTCCCTCCATCGTTTTTTGATTCAATGGAGCACTTGCCTATTCTCTTGCCATACGAAGCTAAGTTTGGCGGTCCTGTACAATATAGATGGATGTATCCATTCGAGAGGTAATGACATTAATGTTTTTAATACGGTACAATGTTCATTATTTTTTGCTAATCTATATATCACATAGGTATATGCGACGTCTAAAGCAAAAGGTGAAGAATAGAGCCCGTGTAGAGGGGTCGATTGCTGAAAGTTATGTTATGGAGGAACTTGTTAATTTCTGCTCGTTGTACTTTAAGCCGAATGTTCAGACGAAGCACAATCGCTTACGTCAGAATCAGGCTGTTGCGCACGAGGAAAATGGAGAATTAACGGCCTTTAGTCATCCTGTACGCCCATTCGGCGGTAAAAAAAAGGCGATTTTTGACCGATAGTGAGTATGCAGCTACCACATTGTATGCACTTGTCAACATGAATGAAGTAGCGCCATACATTAAGTAAGTAGTCATAACTATATATGTCTGGTGTAACTGTGTCAAGTTCCTTTACAAACACATTAAGTATATAACTGTGTTGCAGTCAATATGATGCTGAAGTACGTGAAGCATATCTGATTATATCGGACGGGGATTTGCAAAATTTTTGAAATGGACAATTTGTGCAATAGTTTAAAGATCATGTAAGTCTAACCTTTACAAGTTCAATGAATCTACCATCATAGATTTATTCTTATGGCGTAATTAACTTTATAATATGTTGTGTTAATGTAAATTAGGTCCTCACAGATGAGTTAGCTGACAATCGGCTAAAGCTTATAGCCGACGGCCCTGAAAGATCTGTAGATACTTGTGACGCCCCCAAAATAGGTATACATCACCCATTCTGAGTCGCCAGATACATGGTACAAAATTCAAATACAACTTAATAATACAACTGTCGTGTACAATACGACAAAACATAAATTGTGAGTTTGAATACAAATATTGTCTACTAGAGAGTATACAAACTCAAAAGGAGTCCTCATTACAATTATTATCACACTATTACATAGAATAGTGAGGACTAATAATGCTACCATCTGGTCCATCACTCCGTTTCCTGACTCGTCCCAACTATATTCTCATTTCCTGAAGAGAACAGTGAAAGAAAGGGAGCTCAACTAGCTCAGTAAGAAATATTATGACTAAGATAATGCAAAATAAATTATCATTAGTCTTCAACAATGTTAAACTGATAAAATACAATAGACATCAAGTTTAACTGCAGCGGATCAAGCAATCCATTAAAAGAGTTAAGTAGAGAATAAAATCTACTATCTTTTATGATTTAAAAGGTTTTTCATGACTTTTATCGCTGGGACTCAGCTTAATAAATAATCCACATCATCGAATCACCCCTGCACTATGGCCAACGATATTCTTTAGTATCACGACCACGAATTATCCATGCACCACGACTAAAGATAATTATGTTTTCATCAACGGTCCTGATCATGCCATTAAACAATTCATCTTTGCACTATGGCCAAAGAGAATCCATAGTCATAATCATACCAAAAACTGTCCATCAATGCAGTACGGACCAATGAGGACTTTTTTTTCCACATCATTTGTAACATTACGGTCATGATTACACCGAATAATCCCTGGTCATAATCATACCAAGTCCATCTATGCACTACAGGCCATAGATGACTTTCAACAAAATATAAACATGAGGATGATGACAATGATATAAAAATTCAATAAAACAAGTTCAAGAATTAATTTATCGAGGAACTGATAACGTCCAAATTGTCAACATGATACTGCTTTGTAGAGTAAAATTCAAGAATGCTCAGAAGAATATTTCCATGAAAAGATACTGGATGAAACACAAATATCAAGGATATTCCATTAATTTCATGAAGTATAGAAGTCAAAGTTTTAACCAACTGAGTATAATAAAAAATGGAATAACAAAAGAAATCACCATGCATGCGATAGACCGCACAGGCAGGTTATTCTAACAGAATAATAAATAACGGAACCAGGTCTGGCGTAAAACACACAGACAGGATATTCCAACAGAATAATAAAGAATGGAACCAGGTCCGGCGTAAAACGCACAGACAGGATATTCCGATAGAATAATAAATAATAGAACCAGGTCCGGCGTAAACGTACAGACAGGATATTTTGACAGAATAATAAATAATGGAACCAGGTTCGGTGTAAACGCACAAACAGGATATTCCGACATAATAATAAAGAACAGAATAATATAAGAATTTCACCATGTATGCGGTACTTTGCATAAACAGGTTATTTCAACATAATAATAAAGAATGAAATAACAGAAGAATTTCACCAAGTATAGGGTAGTCCACATATACAGGTTATTCCAACAGAATAATAAAGAATGGAATAACAGAAGTTCTCTTCATGAATAGAAAAGAAATAATATCCCTTACGGGTACAACAAATAATATCACTTACCGTAAAAGAAACTTGATATCGGAGTAGTGAAGTAGCAGAATACTTTTTCTCTCTCTAGAGTTTCAGTGAATTGGTAAGAAACAATGAAGGAATGAGCTTCTATTTATAGAAGAATGGACTGCATAGTAACTAATTCATGAACGGTCTAGATTGATTTACTTTAATCTGACGGTCCATATTCAAAGCAAAATCTTTTAAATAAAATATAATATATTCTATTTATAATCTAATAAAACGAATAACTTTATAAAAGTATTTGTTTTATATAAAAAGATTTTTACTATGCAAAATACTATGCAGGCACTATGCAGCACTATACATAATAAAATATAATATATTTTATTTATAGAATAACTTTATAAAAGTATTCTGTTTTATATAAAAAGATTTTACTATGCAAAATACTATGCATAATAGAATATAATATATTCTATTTATAGAATAACTTTATAAAAGTATTCTGTTTTATATAAAAAGATTTTACTATTAAAACTTTAAACCAACGATCCATATTGATTTTCTATTACAATTTCAACCAACGGTCTGAAAAATTAGCACATCTCCTCATGAAATAATATTGTACCCAAAAATAATTTAGGCCGAAAAAAATATATTTTTCAGGTGAATAGTACCCCGTGAATATTACTTCGAGAATAGTACCCTGTGAATAGTATTCCGACACAAAAAGTATCCCAAATACTCGAGTAAACAATACTAGAGTGAATAGTAATTGAGTGAATAGTAACCCATGAATAGTTATTCGTGAATAGTACTCTGACACGAAAAATACCCCAAATACCCGAGTGAATAATATTCGGGTGAATAGTAATTTAGGTGAATAGTAACTCGTGAATAGTAACTCGCGAATAGTACTCCGACATAAAAAGTGCCCCAAATACTCGAGTGAACAATACTAGAGTAAATAGTAACCGGAAATTTTATGACAACTTGTCTACTTTGAAAAATTTTCACATATCACCCTTAACTTTAAACTTTTATCAATTTAACTATTTACCAAAATAGAAAAATTAAATACTTTTATTTCATAAAATTCGGGGTCTCACAATCTCCCTTCCTTATGAAATTTCTCCCTCAAAATTTACGTATGTACCTGATATTCGAAGAGATGAGAATACCATTCTTTCTTTTCGGATTGTACCTTCCCGATAATTTCCTCGCTATCATGATTTTCTCATTTCTCATCTTCTGTATTTCAGATATCATTCTAGAATATAGCTTCAAAACAAAGGTTAATTGACATATCATAATTTGTCAACTTATCAAGTAAATAATTTCAGCTTAGGTAAGTCACACACTAGCGAAGTATATAACTCGTCTCTCCCCTCCTAGTTCTAGACTCTTATCTCCGCCAGCGACCATATCCCTAAGCTCTGATACCAACTGTGACGCCCCCAAAATAGGTATACATCACCCATTCTGAGTCGCCAGATACATGGTACAAAATTCAAATACAACTTAATAATACAACTGTTGTGTACAATACGACAAAACATAAACTGTGAGTTTGAATATAAATATTGTCTACTAGAGAGTATACAAACTCAAAAGGAGTCCTCATTACAATTATTATCACACTATTACATAGAATAGTGAGGACTACTAATGCTATCATCTGGTCCATCACTCCGTTTCCTGACTCGTCCCAACTATATTCTCATTTCTTGAAGAGAACAGTAAAAGAAAGGGTGAGCTCAACTAGCCCAGTAAGAAATATTATGACTAAGATAATGCAAAATAAATTATCATTAGTCTTCAACAATGTTAAACTGATAAAATACAAAAGACATCAAGTTTAACTGCAGAGGATCAAGTAATTCATTAAAAGAGTTAAGTAGAGAATAAAATCTACTATCTTTTATGATTTAAAACGTTTTTCATAACTTTTATCGCTGGGACTCATCTTAATAAATAATCAACATCATCGAATCACCCATGCACTACGGCCGAGGATATTTTTTAGTATCACGACGACGAATTATCCATGCACTACGGCTAAAGATAATCATGTTTTCATAAACGGTCCTGATCATGCCATAAAACAATTCAACTTTGCACAACCATAATCATACCAAAAACTGTCCATCAACGCACTACGGGCCATTGAGGACTTTTTTTTTCCACATTATTTGTAACATTACGGTCATGATTATACCGAATAATCCCTAGTCATAATCATACCAAGTCCATCTATGCACTACAGGCCATAGATGACTTTCAACAAAATATAAACATGAGGATGATGACAATAATATAAAAATTCAATAAAACAAGTTCAAGAATTAATTTATCTAGGAACTGATAATGTCCAAATTGTCAACATGATACTGCTTTGTAGAGTAAAATTCAAGAATGCTCAAAAGAATATTTCCATGAAAAAATACTGGATGAAGCGCAAATATCAAGGATATTCCACTAATTTCATGGAGTATAGAAGTCAAAGTTTTAACCAACTGAGTATAATAAAGAATGGAATAACAAAAAAAATCACCATGCATGCGATAAACCGCACAGGCAGGTTATTCTAACAAAATAATAAATAACAGAACCAGGTTTGGCGTAAAACGCACAGACAGGATATTCCAACAGAATAATAAAGAATGGAACCAGGTCCGGCGTAAAACGCACAGACAGGATATTCCGACAGAATAATAAATAATAGGTCCGGCGTAAACGCACAGACATGATATTCTGACAGAATAATAAATAATGGAATCAGGTTCGGCGTAAATGCACAAACAGGATATTCTGACATAATAATAAAGAACAGAATAATAGAAAATTTTCACCATGTATACGGTACTTCGCATAAACAGGTTATTCCAACATAATAATAAAGAATGGAATAACAGAAGAATTTCACCAAGTATAGGGTAGTCCGCGTATACATGTTATTCCAACAGAATAATAAAGAATGAAATAACAGAAGTTCTCTTCATGAATACAAAAGAAATAATATCATTTACGGGTGCAACAAATAATATCCCTTACCGTAAAAGAAACTTGATATCGGAGTAGTGAAGTAGCAGAATATTTTTCTTCTCTCTATAATTTCTCTTTCTAGAGTTTCAGTGAATTCGTAAGAAATAATGAAGGAATGAGCTTCTATTTATAGAAGAATGGACTGCATAGTAACTAATTCATGAACGGTCTAGAATGATTTACTTTAATCTGACGGTCCATATTTAAAGCAAAATCTTTTAAATAAAATATAATATATTCTATTTATAATCTAATAAAACGAATAACTTTATAAAAGTATTTTGTTTTATATAAAAAGATTTTACTATACAAAACACTATGCAACACTATGCATAATAAAATACAATATATTCTATTTATAGAATAACTTTATAAAAGTATTATGTTTTATATAAAAAAAATTTACTATGTAAAATACTATGCATAATAGAATATAATATATTCTATTTATAGAATAACTTTATAAAAGTATTCTATTTTATATAAAAAGATTTTACTATTAAAACTTTAAACCAACGATCCATATTGATTTTCTATTATAATTTCAACCAACGGTCTGAAAAATTAGCACATCTCCTCATGAAATAATATTGTACCCAAAAATGATTTAGACCGAAAAGAAATATATTTTTCAGGTGAATAGTACCCCGTGAATATTACTTCGAGAATAGTACCCTGTGAATAGTATCCCGACACAAAAAGTGTCCCAAATACCCGAGTAAATAATACTAGAGTGAATAATAATTGAGTGAATAGTAACCCATGAATAGTAATTCGTAAATAGTACTCTGACACGAAAAATACCTCAAATACCCGAGTGAATAATATTCGGGTGAATAGTAATTTAGGTGAATAGTAACCCGTGAATAGTAACTCGTGAATAGTAACTTGCGAATAGTACTCCGATACAAAAAGTGTCCCAAATACTCGAGTGAACAATACTAGAGTAAATAGTAATCGGGAATTTTATGACAACATGTCTACTTTGAAAAATTTTCACATATCACCCTTAACTTTAAATTTTTATCAATTTAACTATTTACCAAAATAGAAAAATTAAATACTTTTATTTAATAAAATTCGGGGTCTCACAATCTCCCCTACTTATAAAATTTTGCCCTCGAAATTTACGTACGTACCTGATATTCGAAGAGATGAGAATACCTTGCTTTCTTTTCAGATTGTACCTTCCCGGTAATTTCCTCGCTATCATGATTTTTTCATTTCTCATCTTCTGTATTTCAGATATCATTCTAGAATATAGCTTCAAAATAAAGGTTAATTGAAATATTATAATTTGTCGACTTATCAAGTAAATAATTTCAGCTTAGGCAAGTCACACACTAGCGAAGTATATAACTCGTCTCTCCCCTCCTAGTTCTAGACTCTTATCTCCGCCAGCGACCATATCCCTAAGCTCTGATACCAACTGTGACGCCCCTAAAATAGGTATATATCACCCATTCTGAGTCGCCAGATAAATGGTACAGAATTCAAATACAACTTAATAATACAACTATTGTGTACATTACGACAAAACATAAACTGCGAGTTTGAATACAAATATTGTCTACTAGAGAGTATACAAACTCGAAAGGAGTCCTCATTACAATTATTATCACACTATTACATAGAATAGTGAGGACTACTAATGCTATCATCTGGTCCATCACTCCGTTTCTTGACTCGTCCCAACTATATTCTCATTTCTTGAAGAGAACAGTAAAAGAAAAGGTGAGCTCAACTAGCCCAGTAAGAAATATTATGACTACGATAATGCAAAATAAATTATCATTAATCTTCATCAATGTTAAACTGATAAAATACAATATACATCAAATTTAACTGCAGCGGATCAAGCAATCCATTAAAAGAGTTAAGTAGAGAATAAAATCTACTATCTTTTATGATTTAAAAGGTTTTTCATGACTTTTATCGCTGGGACTCAGCTTAATAAATAATCCACATCATCGAATCGCCCTTGCACTACGGTCAAGGATATTCTTTAGCGTCACGACCACGAATTATCCATGCACTACGGCTAAAGATAATTATATTTTCATCCACGGTCCTGATCATGCCATAAAATAATTCATCTTTCCACTACGGCCAAAGAGAATCCATAGCCATAATCATATCAAAAACTGTCCATCAATGCACTACGGGCCAATGAGGAATTCTTTTTTTTCCACATTATTTGTAACATTACGGTCATGATTACATCAAATAATCCTTGGTCATAATCATACCAAGTCCATCTATGCACTACAGGCCATAGATGACTTTCAACAAAATATAAACATGAGGATGATGACAATGATATAAAAATTCAATAAAACAAGTTCAAGAATTAATTTATCTAGGAACTGATAACGTCCAAATTGTCAACATGATACTGCTTTGTAGAGTAAAATTCAAGAATGCTCAGAAGAATATTTCCATGAAAAGATACTGGATGAAGAGCAAATATCAAGGATATTCCACTAATTTCATGGAGTATAAAAGTCAAAGTTTTAACCAACTAAGTATAATAAAGAATGAAATAACAAAAGAAATCACCATGCATGCGATAGACCGCACAGGCAGGTTATTCTAACAGAATAATAAATAAGAGAACCAGGTCTGGCGTAAAACGCACAGACAGGATATTGCAACAGAATAATAAAGAATGGAACCAGGTCCGGCGTAAAACGCACAGACAGGATATTCCGACAGAATAATAAATAATAGAACCAGGTCCGGCGTAAACGCACAGACAGGATATTTTGACAGAATAATAAATAATGGTACCAGGTTCGGCGTAAACGCACAAAAAGGATATTCCGACATAATAATAAAGAACATAATAATAGAAGAATTTCACCGTGTATACGGTACTTCGCATAAATAGGTTATTCCAACATAATAATAAAGAATGGAATAATAGAAGAATTTTACCAAGTATAGGGTAGTCCGCGTATACAGGTTATTCCAACAGAATAATAAAGAATGAAATAACAGAAGTTCTCTTCATGAATACAAAAGAAATAATATCCCTTACGTGTACAACAAATAATATCCCTTACCGTAAAAAAAACTCTATATCGTAGTAGTGAAGTAGCTAAATACTTTTCTTCTCTCTCTCTATAATTTCTCTCTCTAGAGTTTCAGTAGATTTGTAAAAAATAATGAAGGAATGAGCTTCTATTTATAGAAGAATAGACTGCATAGTAACTAATTCATGAATGGTCCAGATTGATTTACTTTAATCTTACGGTCCATATTTAAAGCAAAATCTTTTAAATAAAATATAATATATTCTATTTATAATCTAATAAAACGAATAACTTTATAAAAGTATTTTGTTTTATATAAAAAGATTTTACTATGTAAAATACTGTGTAGGCACTATGCAATACTATGCATAATAAAATATAATATATTCTATTTATTGAATAACTTTATAAAAGTATTTTATTTTATATAAAAAATTTTTACTATGCAAAACACTATGCATAATAGAATATAATATATTTTATTTATAGAATAACTTTATAAAAATATTATGTTTTATATAAAAAGATTTTACTATTAAAACTTTAAACCAACGATCCATATTGATTTTCTATTATAATTTCAACCAACAGTCTGAAAAATTAGCACATCTTCTCATTGAATAAATTATACCCAAAAATGATTTAGACCAAAAAAAATATATTTTTCGAGTGAATAATACCCCGTGAATATTACTTTGAGAATAGTACCCTATGAATAGTACTCTGACACAAAAAGTGTCCCAAATACCCGAGTGAACAATACTAGAGTGAATAGTAATCGGGTGAATAGTAACCTGTGAATAGTAATTCGTGAATAGTACTCTGACACGAAAAATACCCTAAATACCCGAGTAAATAATATTCGGGTAAATAGTAATTTAGGTGAATAGTAACTCATGAATAGTAACTCGCGAATAGTACTCCGACGCAAAAAGTGCCCCAAATACTCGAGTGAACAACACTAGAGTAAATAGTAACCGAAAATTTTATGATAACTTGTCTACTTTGAAAAATTTTCACATATCACCCTTAACTTTAAACTTTTATCAATTTAACTATTTACCAAAATAGAAAAAATTAAATACTTTTATTTCATAAAATTCGGGGTCTCACAATTTCCCCTCCTTATGAAATTTCGCCCTCAAAATTTACGTACGTACCTGATATTCGAAGAGATGAGAATACCTTGCTTTCTTTTCATATTGTACCTTCCCGGTAATTTCCTCGCTATCATAATTTTCCCATTTCTCATCTTCTGTATTTTAGATATCATTCTAGAATATAGCTTCAAAACAAAGGTTAATTGGCATATCATAATTTGTCAACTTATCAAGTAAATAATTTCGGCTTAGGTAAGTCACACACTAGCGAAGTATATAACTCGTCTCTCCTCTCCTAGTTCTAGACTCTTATCTCCGCCAGCGACCATATCCCTAAGCTCTGATACCAACTGTGACGCCCCCAAAATAGGTATACATCACTCATTCTGAGTCGCCAGATATATGGTACAAAATTCAAAGAATAAAAGTTGTAGATATCATCGATATCTTTAATTTGATAGGTGGCAGGCCTCGTAACTCTTCCCGGATCAAAAGTTATGGCCGTTTTCCCAAAGGATGTCAGAGCAGAAAATTTTTCTTCAAAAACCCACAGTCGGGGTGGGAATACAGGTCACAAAACAGGCCCCTAGCCCGCCGGGGCGGGCCCAAAACAAGCCTAGACACCCGCTGTGGCGGGGGTATGCCCAGAAAATGCAAATTTTGGTCAAAGTTGAGTCCGGGAAGGATTATTTCGATCCGATTGATTCAAGGACTTCCAAGAGGACTTAAAGACATGTAAAGAGACTTATATAAGGAGGAGAATCACAAGGATGAGGGGGAGATTTATACTAGATAGAGGATTCCATTAGATTAGATTAGATTAGAGTAGAATAGGAAAACACTAGTTCTAATGAGTTTTAGAGATTGAAGCAAATTACAGATCATTGAAGATTCAAAATAGGAGCAAGGAGGGAGCATCAAATCTACAGATAATAGATTATATCTTCTCATCTTCTTCTATCTTTGTTCTTTAAATGTGTATTCAATTATGGATTCTTAGTTTTAATTCAATAATAATGAACTAATTCTTTGTTTGAGATTACAATGGATCTTATTGTGTAGTTTCTTTTAATATGCTTCGCTATCAATTATTATGTTCTATTGTGAGGATTGTCTATTGTGATTTGGACTTAATTGTTTAATTGATTGGCCGTCAATTACCGTGATAATCTATATGAACTTGAAAGATGAAGTATTGATTTAGATCTTACCATGATAGTATGTGTTCAGGATTTTGTTAGTAGCTTAAACTTGATGAGTGTTAAGGTAGAGATATTCTTGACACCGCATGTAATCGGATAGAGAACTTATTCTTCAACCTTCTTCAATTGTAATTCACATAGAGATATAGTGGGTTAGTTGATTAAGGTGTTTAATGGATTTCTATCTTAATTGTGGATTGACGTTAATATGGATATTATGCATCAAGAGGTGGTTTTATCTGCTTTAGTGTTCTTGATTAACAATTCAGGATAGAGAATAATTGATGAGAAGTGTGTTAACTTAAATGAAGCAATAAGTAAAGCTGTGATCTTAAATCTCTGTTATCTTAATTTAACTAGTGGAATTTAAGAGTAGTTTAATTTATATAATTTGAAATTCATTCGTTTAAATAAGATTGAGTTGGTTACGGGTTAGTACTTGGTGATTTTTGTTAAATAATTCTCTGTGGGAACGATACTCAACTTATTACTTTATTACTTGTTGACCACGTATACTTGCGTGTTTTGCGTAATTAGATTCTACCCAACAAGTTTTTGGCACCGTTACCGGGGAATTAGTTTAATATTTTTTACCAATATTAATTTCAATCAAAATAGTCTTAATTTAAATATTTTTATTTTTTGTTTTAACTCTCTTCCTATATTTCTCTCTTTTTAGGTACCATGGATGACTTTGCGTATCAATGGTCATACACGAACATGACTCAACCAAGGAAAACAGGGATTGATGGACTTAATACATCTTCTATAGAGCCAATACAAATTGAGGCAACTTCAAAGACGTTGGAGGTTATCGCAGCCCAACGGAGTTAAAGGATAGCAAGAATGACTCATCCAAGGGAAGAGGAGATTGACAGACTCGTGACACTTTCTGCATTGTCAGCACAGATTGAGATAATTTCGAGGAGGTTAGACGCTTTTGAAGCTCAACGTCGTCAAAGTGTGGCAGTTATGTGTGACTATTGTGTTGGCAATCACCTGAGTAATCAATGCACCATCAATCTTGGGTCGGTACAGTATGGTGGTAACTACCTCAATCAGTATGCATATGATAATTATGATCAAGTTTGGGGGTATCACTCGGATTCTTCATGGAGCTATACTTATGAACACCAATACTCTACTCCAAATCCAACATACACACCGAAATTCCCATATCCACCTCCAATGCAACAAGAAGACAATTTAGAGTTGAAGGAATTCATGTTAAGGATTATAGCAAACCTAGAGGAGATGAGTATTATCCAAGAGTTGTCAACCCAAAAGTTTAATAATTGGATGGAACAACTAGTCACTACCTCAACCAATGGTCCTCAATACATGGCTTCCGAGACTAAAATAGAAAATTCAAGGCTGGGAGAATTATTGTCCAAGTTCATAGCAGATGAAGAAAAGATGAGTAATCAAGCGAAGCCAAATCAAAATCTTATGGATCAGACAGAGCAAATGACCAAAGCCGTAAGCAACCTTCCTCCAAACACTTGGCCTTATGACATGGATGACAAAATTAATGGAGAACCTGAACCAAATCTGCAACTGAATGAGCCACAAGATATCGAAAGTGTGGAGACAATTGAGGATAATGAAATAGAGGTCCACAAAGATCTAAATGGGTCTCCACTAAAGGTCAAAGAGTCGGTCAGATTTGCAAAATCATGCCCACTTGGTAGTCATGTCGTCGGCGAAGCTCTTGTTGACATAAGAGCGAGTACAATTTTGAATCCATGGTGGGAAGAGAAAGAGAAGATAGACCAAGAGCCCATTGTGTGTGATAAGCTTCCATACCCCAAAGTGATCTCATACACAATGGAGAAAACACCTAGTTGTGGGATGTTCTTGATTGCGATCATACCAAATCAGAGCATGCTAGGTAACTTTGATGCATTGGCCATCATAAATAGGAACCTACCAAAAGCTATATTATTTCTGATGGATGGAGGGTTCCTCAACTATCGAAGAGGAATTAGATAGCATTGACCAGACAAAGTCAGGCTGAAAGACTGTAAATCAAGCGCTGACTTGGAGGCAACCCAGGAATTTTTATATTTATTTGCTTTACTAGTTTATTTAGTAGATAGGAATTAATTTGCTTATTAAGTTCTCTTATAAATCCAAAGTGTTATTCTAATTCATGTTGTCTCTCTTCATTGCAGGTATTGGAGGTTCAATGGACATGCAAAAGATTATGGAAAGGGAAGCCACCAGCCTGAGCCCATGACACAGTATCCTCCTTCAAATTTTGATGTGGAGGATTTTTCAGTCTTTGTGCAATGCCACCATCACCACAAGCTTAAATGATTACAGGGAAGTTCTCATCCACTTCATGCTTTATTTTACAATGAGGACATTGTAATTGTTAAGTTTGGGGGAGTTAATTAGTTTAGTTTTGCATGTTTAATATAGTTGTTTTAGTTTTACATAAGTTGTCATGTTTGTTTAGTTTAGGATTATTATATGTTTGCATTCATGTAGTGTAAGTGCATAATAGTTTGCATAGTAGAGTAGTTGTAAATAGTTTTTATTTATGTCTATAAAAAAAATTCAAAAATAATAGTTAGTTACTATGTTCATCTTGCATGATTCCAGCTGTTAGATAGTTCAGTTTATGTTAGCCAATGATGAGATTAGAATTGAGTAGACAAGTATAGTACTGACTATTAGAACTTTGATGTGATTTCTTGTTATGAATTGAATCTTTTTCTGCTTGAAACTGGTATAATGAGGATAGCACAGTAAAAATAACTTGTTGATTGATTGAGTTTAAATTGATACATAATAGGATTCAAAAGGATATTGCTAGTTTGAATGAGAGAATGACAAGAATAAGTAGTGATGGCTAAAGTTATACAAGAGCCTAAGTTTGGGAGAATATGTGGGGTATATAAGCTATAAAAAAAGAAAAAAAAGAAAAAAAAGAGAAAAAGAAGAAAAAAAAAGAGTATGAATAAACATTGTGGTGTGCTTGTCTAGTTTTGTGGCCTTCGTTACTTGAGTAAGTAAGCCCGAGGGGATTGTCTCTACACCTAGCGCCCTAAGGTCTTAATGGTCTGAGAGTCGTTGGTCGAAAGCTCGTTAAGGTAGCATTGAAAAGCCTAAGGGAATAAGACAGTGCATAGCTATGTGTATAAAAAAATGAATAAAATAGGAAATTAGAGTAAAAAACCCCCGTAGATGAAAAATAAAGCATAAGTATCCCATGTTGACCCTCGATATTGGTAATTATTTGATTTTAGTTAGATCTAGCTTGTTTTTGAATTTCTTGAGTTTACACTGTATGATGCCTTCGAAGAGACTTGTTATATGTTAAATTTGATTTTATATCAGTTAACATGGTTGTTGAGCACACACGCACTATATCAGTGATAACAGTTTAAGATTTGATGATTGACTAGGAAATTGTTGATTGGTTTTGATATAATGTATTATCATGTTTACTTGATTTCTCTAAGGCCGGTTGAATAGACTTATTTCTATCATTACTGCTGGATTCGTAGGCGTATAGATTAGTTGCATTGCATAGCATTGTATTTTTTGTTTTTTGCTTGAGGACAAGCAACGGTTTAAGTTTGGGGGTATTTGATAAGTAGGTTTTATACCTACTTATTCGGTATCTTTTACTTGAATTAGTTGCTTATATTCATGTGTCTTAGTTACTTTTCATGCATTTTGTGTTCATTTTGTAGGTTATACGTTTGGGAGCGGTGTGAACGACTATTGGTAAGAAAATGCAAAGAAAAACAAATCGGACATCGTTTGGGCTTTCATGTTCATTTCATGTTCTTGGCTTGGAACTCAGATTTCATTGTAGAGCTTTTTCTTAGCTTTCCGTAACATCTTGAATCATTCCAATCGGAGTTTAGATGCAAGAGTTATGACATTTGTACCAACGGACGTCGAACGTCACTATTTTGGGTGGTCATTTGCATAGCAGTCACTTCCGGGACAATTTTGACCTTCATCCATCCGTTATTTCTAAATTCTCAAAGAATGAAAGTTGTAGATCTCGTCGATATCTTCGATTTGATAGTGGCAGGCCTCGTAACTCTTCCCAGATCAAAAGTTATGGCCATTTCCCCAAAGGACGTCAGAGAAGAAAATTTTTCTTCACAAACCCGCCGTCGGGGTGGGTATGCAAGTCACAAAACAGGCCCTTAACCCGCCAGGGCGGGCCCAAAACAAGCCTAGACCCCCGTCAGGGCGGGGGTATGCCCAGAAAATGCGAATTTTGGTCAAAGTTGAGTCCGGGAAGGATTGTTTCGATTCGATTAACTCAAGAACTTCCAAGATGACTTAAAGACATGTAAAGAGACTTATAAAAGGAGGAGAATCACAAGGATGAGGGAGAGATTTAGACTAGATAGAGGATTCCATTAGATTAGATTATAGTAGAATAGAAAAACACTAGTTCTAATGAGTTTTGGAGATTGAAGCAACTTGGAGATCATTGAAGATTCAAAGTAGTAGCAAGGAGGGAGCATCAAATCTACAGACAATAGATTATATCTTCTCATCTTCTTCTATCTTTGTTCTTTAAATGTGTATTCAATTGTGGATTCTTAGTTTTAATTCAGTAATAATGAACTAATTCTTTGTTTGAGATTATAATGGATCTTATTGTGTAGTTTATTTTAATATGCTTCGCTATCAATTATTATGTTCTATTGTGAGGATTGTCTATTGTGATTTGGACTTAATTGTTTAATTGATTGGCCATCAATTACCGTGATAATCTATATGAACTCGAGAGATGAAGTATTGATTTAGATCTTATCATGATAGCACGTGTTCAGGATTTAGTTAGTAGCTTAAACTTGGTGAGTGTTAAGGTAGAGATATGCTTGACACCACATGTAATCGGATAGAGAACTTGTTCTTCAACCTTCTTCAATTATAATTCACATAGAGATATAGTGGGTTAGTTGATTAAGATGTTTAATGGATTTCTATCTTAATTATGGATTGACGTTAATATGGGTATTATGCATCGAGAGGTGGTTTTGTCTGCTTTAGTGTTCTTGATTAACAATTCAGGATAGAGAATAATTTATGAGAACTGTGTTAACTTAAATGAAGCAATAAGTGAATTTATGATCTTAAATCTCCGTTATCTTAATTTAACTAGTGGAATTTAAGAGTAGTTTAATTTATATAATTTGAAATTCATTCATTTAAATAAGATTGAGTTGGTTACGGGTTAGTACTTGGTGATTTTTGTTAAATAATTCTCTGTGGAAACGATACTCAACTTATCACTTTATTACTTGTTGACCACGTATACTTGCGTGTTGTGCGTAATTAGATTCTACCCAACAATGGACGATTGCTAGAAGTTGTCGTTCTCAAATATTGGGGTCATAAAGAATTAGTTTGCTTCAATTGTCATTGGTTTGATGTTGAGAATGGAGTTAAAATAGATAAAAAATCAGGACGGGTGACTGTTAACGTTAAGTCAGAACTAAGACTGATGAGTGGTATGGACGAGCCATTTATTTTAGCAAGTCAAGCAACATAGGTGTACTACATGCGGAGTGTTAAGACTCCTGCAAGCTCATGGCATGCTGTTATAACCACCAAAGCACGTGGTTTTCAAGGCACAACTCCTCGTCCAGACGATGAACCTTTACAAGTCGAGTCTACTAGTGTCACACCTGCTGATGTGACAATTATTAGTGAGTCTAGTAAAGAAGAGGATGATGTTGTCACTGTCGAAAGTGAAGATGATGTTGTTGAGGAGGTAGATATAATTGAAGAAATCGTTGAGGACGACGAAGATGGTGATGACAACGATAGTGAAGATCTACTGCTCGAAGATGACGATTCTGATATTGATGGCTTTGACGATATAAATGATTAGGATTATGTACTCTTTGTGTCCTTTTAGTTGTATTCAAATGTAATAGTTTGTAGTAGTGCAATCTTTATCTTCAACTTATATTAATCTACTAAATAAGGTGTTAGTTATTTTAGGTTACTATTTATGTTGTATCCTTTTAGGTTACTATTTATGTTGCATTATTTTAATTGTATCTGTATGTTATCCTCTTTGTTACTGTTCACAAATATAGTATTTACGTATGTATACAAACATATGATTTGACAGTATATGTTATCCTCTTTTATCTGTATCTGTATGTTATCCTCTTTTATCTATATCTGTATGTTATCCTCTATGTTATCCCTCTTTTACTGTATGTTGCATTCTTTTAGTTGTATCAATATAGTATTTTTTTAATGATTTGATAGTATACATACATATGGCGCGCGCACCACACGGCGATCGTGGAGGGTGTGCAGGTCGTGGGGGTCGTGGCGATTCTACGCGTGATGATCAGACCGGATCGTCAGGTATAATTACATATTTTATTGGGATACATCTTATTATTTTTTATTTTTTATTTTATTGACATTATATTCGTTTATATAAATATTGATGTATTTCACTACATAGGTGATCGACGTAGGCCTCCGCGGGGACTAGCACGTGGCTTGCTAGGGAATCCCCCCCAGGCACCACTTATATGTCGTGTTGGGACTTATAGGTAATTTCGTAATCCTATATAGTATTACTATAATATAAGTATTTAGTTCTTATATATTCTTTGTAATTTGCAATGTATTAATTTCAATTATAGTATCCTTGACGCCACGCCAAGGAACACGTTGTTTGGGATCGTCCGCAACTGATTCTCAAGCCTGTGGATGAGGTGGGCGGATGTGGATGACCGCACACGTCAGTTGATTATTGCTAAGTTTAGGGTAGGATGTAAATCATTCATATGCTAGTTTTATATTCCATTTGAATATACGGTTACCTCTTTCATTTATGTTACCTCTTTGATTTATGTTGTCTACTAAGCTTCTTAATGTGTAATGTGCAGAGATATTATCGTTTTGAGGACGGGCAGGAAGCCCATGGCATTACTGTTCTGCACAGATACCTACAGATGAATTGGCACAAGTGGGTCTACGACTGGAAGAAGATGGCCCAAACGAAGATGGCTGATGGACAGACACTTAAGTATGTCCGACCAAATTTCATATCTGCTACGGTGTGGGACCAGATGTGCAGCATTTGGGACGACAAGGCCTTCAAGAAGATTTCGGCATAGTGTTCAGCTGCCCGACAGCAGAGTCGTCTCCCACACTGCACTGGGTCTTAGTCGTACGACCTGTACCGGGAGAGACTTGAGGTGAGTTTAAAGCATGCACCCTCCCGCTTGGAGTTTTGGTGGCACGCCCACCAAAAGAAAGGTGACGGTGGTTATATCTCACCTGAGGCAGAACGCATTGCTATAAGTTATTTAATTCTCTTATTTAGTATGTATTTAAAATTCGGATATTCTTTTGTATTATTTCATTTTATACTTTGCGTATCATCTACTAATGTTTTTTTTTTCAGCGACGGTTCGAGGATCTTGCAGTGGCCCGGAGCAGCCAGAGAGGTGACACTCCAGTAGACGAGTCTACGCGTGCGGACGAGGACATAGAGGACTGGCTGTAGGCTACAGGGGGACCGAAGAAGGGTAGAGTTGTGGTCATTCCCCATGTCCCAGCTTACACCCTAGTCCCTGCTACGATATCTCGGCGACGCCAACCCACTGGAGGTAATGGTGCGAGTTGATCGGGCGCCGACCCTTCATTATCCGACGACTTCTTCTGGCGGATCATAGAGGGGTGCATGGCGAGCGGTGTTGTGCAGTCAGACGCTCCATCACGCGAGCGGATCTATCAGCTAGTTCGGGAGGTTGTCCACGACTCTATCGATACTACAGCTGTCGTTGACGACCTCATGGGTGTAGTACGGGAGGAGGCCATCCGCGTGTGTGCAGTTGTCTTGGCCAACATCTTCCCACCACATATTTGACAGGTAAAAACAATTAAATTCTGTATTTCCTTATTTAATTTATGTAATTTGTAATTGTATTGCTTAGGATAAAACCCTAACTTCCATTATAAAACCCTTGAACTCCATTATTAACATAAACTTACTAAACTTATGTGACTCGATTCCGACATATGGAGATCAAGAAAGAGCCCAAAACCCACATCGGTCGTCCGAATGTCACGCAAACACACACATTGCACCACGTAGGTATTAGACAAATGTTACAACTTACGGGACTCGATTCCGATATACGGAGACCGAGTTATCGCCCAGTTTGCAAATCTCGTTAACAGTTAGGCAAAAAGCCAAAAAAGAGCCCAAAACTCGCATCGTCCGTCTGAACACCACGCAAACACACAAATAGTACCGCGTAGGTATTAGACACGTGTTACAACTTACGGGACTCGATTTCGACATACGGAGACCGAGTTATCGCCAAGTTTGCAAAACTTACCAACACTTAGACAAAAAGCTGAAAAAGAGCCCAAAACCCGCATCAGTCATCCGAACGCTACGCAAATACACACATAGCACTGCGTAGATATTAGACACGTATTACAAATTACAGGATTCGATTCCATCATACGGAGATCGAGTTATCGCCCAATTTGCAAAACTAGCCAACACTTAGGCCAAAAGTCGAAAAAGAGCCCAAAACCCGCATCATTAGTCTAAACGCCACGCAAATACACACATAGTACCGTGTAGGTATTAGACATGTGTTACAACTTACGGGACTCGATTCTGACATTCAGAGATCGAGTTATCGCCCAAATTATAAAACTCGCTAACACTTAGTCAAAAAGACAAAAAAGAGCCCAAAACTTGTATTGGCCATCCAAACATCACGCAAACACACACATAGTACCGCGTAGGTATTAGACACGTATTACAACTTACAGGACTCGATTCTGACATACGGAGACCGAGTTATCGCCTAGTTTGCAAAACTCGCCAACACTTAGGCAAAAAGCTGAAAAAGAGCCCAAAACTCGCATCGTCCGTCCGAGTGCCACGCAAACACACACATAGCACTGTGTAGGTATTAGACACGTGTTACAACTTATGAGACTCGATTTCGATATACGAAGACCAAGTTATCGCCTAGTTTGCAAAACTCGCCAACACTTAGGCAAAAAGCCAAAAAAGAGCCCAAAACCCGAATCAGCCGTCCGAATGCCATGCAAACACACACATAGCACTGCGTAGGTATTAGACACGTGTTACAACTTACGTTACTCGATTCTGACATACGAAGACCGAGTTATCGTTCAAATTGTAAAACTCGCCAACACTTGTAGAACACAAACTAAAATAATTTAAATATACTCTATTTTGGACTTCGTTATTAATATTTTAATTTTGTAGGGTCTTGTTGATGAGACTCGTGGGGGTGAAGATTGCGGCACAGGCGATGCCCGTGGAGGAGATGGTGATGATGGCTGGGCTGATGTTGTTGAGATTATGGAGGATGGGACCGGCGATGGGACCGGAGGTGGGAACGGCGATGGGACCAGATGTGGGATAGGTGATGGGACCGGAGTCGATGACTCAGAGATTCCTGATCTTGGGCAGTAGTTAGTTTATATTTATATTTTTACTTTCATGTATGTATTTAGCTTTTGAGTTGTATAGACTTGAGTTTGGTATCTAATTATATTGATTGTTGATAGTAAAAGATATGATTATTATTGATAAGCGTACATTGTCATTATTTGTTTTTCTTTAGTTTATAACAGGTACAATGTATATGTAAATGAATAGGGGAATTTTTCAATTTTAATAAAAAAAAATTGAAAGTGGGTCATTGGCGACGACATGTCGTCGGCACTGACCTACATCTACGGTTCCAGATTTACATTAAATAGAGGTCATTAGCGATGGGGATACACCTATTGGCGACGGCAGTGCCGTCGGTAATGACTACATTTTTAAATTTAAAGAAGGGTTATTATCGACGGCCTATCCGTCATTGGTGCCGTTACTAATGACCTATTCCCGACGGCATGCCGTTGGCAATGACATAGTTCTCGACGGCGAGCGACGAGAGCCAGGGGCGACGGTAGGGGCGACGACATATCCCATCGCCAATGACCTCATTGTCGACGACCAGAAGGTCATGGGCGACGACATATCCCGTCGGCAATGATTGATTTTTTTGTAGTGTTTGGTCTCACAATTAGCACAACAAATCACAACATGTAACACTATAATTTACAGTTAATATTTCTCCTAGACACATCATCACATAGTCACATCAGTGTGTATAACCTATATAAAAACTTCTCAAGTCTAACTAGTTCGGTCTTGTTGGACTTCAGTCTCAATTCGGTGTCCTGGTCACCCTATCCGACAATTAATCACCTTTATTGTCACTAAAACTCGGTCTCCAAGCTTCAATATTATTTTAGATAACTCAAATATCGTTTATAATATTTTTCTGAAGCTTTTAATAATTTTCTAACAATTATTATATTTTATAATAATTTTTTAAACACTAGAATCATTTTTATATGATTTAAATACTAAATAATCTCATCATTATTAATATTTAATAATATTAAAATATTAATAACATACATGTCAAAATATTAAAGTTATTAATAATAACTTAAAATATTTTTAATTCCACAATATTCTCTTTAAATGATTTTTAAAATAATAAAAATTATTTTTAAACCATCACCATTAATATTTAAATATTAATGAATTTATCATCAAAATATTAAAAGTCATTAATTATAACTTAAAATATTTTTAAATCACTTTTCTCATTTTTAAATGATTTTTAAATCAATAAAACCATTTTTAACTCATTTATTTAATATAATAATTAAATAAATCTAATATCATTAATATTAATTTATTAATAAAAATTCTCCAAAAAATATTAAAAGTTACATTTTATAACTCAATATATTTTTAAAAATATTATTCTTATTTAAAATAATTTTTTATAATATTAAAATCATTTTTCTCTAATTTATTTAATATACTAATTAAATAAATTAAATACCATTAATATTCAAATAATTATAAATATTAATGAAAAATATCCCAAATTATCAAAAGTTATTTTTCATAACTTAAAAAAAAATTTAAACCATTTTTGTAATTTTTAGAAATTATTTTCTATTTTTAAGCATTTTCTAGAAATTCAAAAAATAAATTAATTTAAAACCGTCGCTAAAGCCTATAGCGACATTAAGCGTCGTTGTTGGTGTTCTTGAGCCTCAGGAACACTGATAGTCAGTGCTCTAGGTGCTCGGTTTGACCACTTGAAATTCTCTTCTCAATCATGTTCTGGGCAATCTAAGACTATTATATTATAGTATTGTAGTAACACTACAAAATCCAACCGTCACCTTGGTCATACTACAACTCAGATACCAGATATGATCCTTCAAAGTCGCTGTTGGACAGCTCCTGGGTTTTCTGGGTAACCCAGAAACCCAAGCAGTTCGACTAGGCACTTTCTAGCTCATTTAATCATAGGTTCTGGTCATCAGCTTGTTATTTTCAAGGTTCATACATGTAGTACACATGTCAAAGAACACATACATCAACAGATCATTCCAACTACATCATAGTTTTAAGATTTAACTCGGTCAAACCCTGTCAGATACTTAGTTCATCCGGTTTCTGGGTTTTCCAGAAACTCCACTTCGTGAACGATATGGTCTAGTTTGACCACTCACTACCCTCGATCTGTTGACTGTTTGTGGGATCTAAAGCAATGGATCTAGAGTCCATATAATTGACTACAATCTAGATGCAATAACATTAACAAAAAGCTTAACATCTGACAAATCAAGGCGTTTAAAATTTTTGTCAAACCCTGTTTATGGATTTCTGGGTTACCCAGAAATCATCCGGTCATGCTCGATCAACGGAGTTTGACCAATAATATCTTGCAATCTGGACATGGAATAGCTTTGATTCCACTTCCAGATTACAGTCCTCGTGTCAGACTACAAGTCTAAAACATAAAACAACAAAAATCAAAAATAGAGAAGAATCTATGGACTCTGACATTAGCTTGTCGGGCCATTTTCTAGGGTTCTTAGGCAGTTTTGAAAAACTTCATTTGCACCCATTTTGATGCTATAGATCTATGATAGATCATCATAGATCATCATAAAATATCTTCTAACACTTATATAAACACATAAACATGTACTTGGCTTAAGCATGAAAGATCAAAAGTCAAGTTAGGGCTTATACCTTGTAGTTCCAAGTTTTGATATTTGATCTCTTCTACTGATCTTAATGTTTGAGAGGCTCTACAAGGGACTAATACACTTAGGATTTTCGTGGGTTTGAGTGAGAGAAAAGTTTGTTGAGAGTTTGGGTGCAAATGAGCCATTTTTTGTGACTTTCTCTCTCTTTAATCCTTATTATTTGATTCAATGAATCTATATAATGCAAGATGGCATATAATATCAGATCTTGTGTATATTTCCAGCACATATCTTACTTAACATTGGTGAGTCATGCATTCTAGAAAAACTTTAAACTTACAAGTTAGTAAATGGCAATTTGGTCTTTTTGCTAACTATTTTAATGGCATCCATGTAATCTAACATAACCCTTAGGTTTTAACCCTTAGGGTTAGACCCTTAGGGTTTAACCATAAGGTTAAAAATAAATTTCTAGAATTTCTAATTTGGTCTCAAAATAAAAATTAAGCTTTCTAATTTTGTAAATTAGGGTTTCCTAATCATATTAGGTTTCCTAATTAATCACTAGGGTTTACTATATTTATACTCTATCCGATAAATCAATCATTGATCATTAACTTGTTGACACTTCCCTTCTCCATATTCCTCTTCAGACAATTCTGAACCAGATGATCTGTCGACCCACAAGCATAACAACCTTGTATCTTCTTCGGACTGGGGCAATTGGGCGACATGCGGCCCTCTTGTCCACAGTTATAACAAACTCCCTTTCTTTTCAAACACACTCCAAGATGATTCTTCCCACAAGTTGCACATGGTTCACCTACCTTCTTCTTTTCCTCTGACTTATTACCCAACTAGGTCTCGCTCCACTTTCTCTTGTTTGGATTACTACCACCACTGCTTCCTCTGTCATTTGTCTTCTTCTTCTTCTCTTGATGAAATCGAGATGCTGCTTCGCTCTCTTCTTCAACAATAATTGCTTTCTCCAATAAAGTCACAAATGTATTGATCTGTAATACCGCTACCTTATTGAATATCCCTGCCTTCAGCCCATTCTCAAATCTTCTCGCTTTTCTTGCCTTGGTGTCCACCTGATGAGGTGTAAATCTCGCTAACTTGTTGAACTTAGCGCGTATTCTGATACCGACATGTTCTCCTGCTTTAGTTCTAAAAATTTGACTTCCATCCGAGCGGTGAAAAATTATTCTCAAATAACAACTCCTTGAATCTTGTCCAAGTCACTATAGCTGTTCCAGCTCTCGCTTGAATAGTCTCTCACTAGTAATTGGCTTCTTCCTTCATCAGATATGTTGCAAAAGCTATCTTTTGCTCCTCAGCTACCATGGCAATGATAAATGCCTTCTCCATTTCTTTCACACAGGTTTGGGCTTCAATCGGATCCGTAGATCCCTTGAATTCTGGCGGTCCTACTGCTTTAAAGTCCTTGAAATTTGCCAATTTATTAGCTGGCTGTTCTCTTTCTCCTGCTGCTGGAGCTCTATTTCCCATAGCTTGGGCTATCATATTCGCAAAATTTTGCATCGAGCCTGCTTGACCTCCTTTATTATTCACTAATTGCTCTTTTCTCTAGTTTTGATTCTGTCATCTAGGCGGCATTATCTGATTTAAATAAAAATCTTACATTAATTCTCTTTCTCTACACAAATTCTTATTAATCACACAATAAAATTTTAACAAAAGTTCTCATATAATTGCATATTTATTCAAATAGCACATAGTACATTTAGTACTTAACACATACAACTATCCCTTTTTAATAAATATTAGGATTAACAACATAACTATACACAAAAAGTTATAATTTTCCAACTTTACACAAAAAGTTGTAATTCTCCAACTTTACAAAAAAAATTATAATTCCCAATTCACACATAACTATTTCCAGTTCGTCAAACTTACCACACTTATGAGTTCAGGAACTTGTCACAATTATATGAGTTTATGAACTTATCCTAGTCAGACCATTGGCATCTATTTGCTGAGGGGTTCAAAAATATTTCATATAATTATGAGTCATGAACTTACTATAAGTATGAGTTTTAAGAACTCGCAACTTAATCTTATATTCATATAGAAAATAAAGATTACATTCATACAAATATATATATTTACATATGTTTACACATCATTCTCGATATTACAACTTTTAATATCACACACTATCAAAAGATACTATCGCTTATACTTAACCTGTCTACCATCCACTCCCTTTGCCAGTCTTCTTCTTACTGGGACACTTATTGAATCCGTGACCCATCCTTCCACATGAAAAACACTTTTTCATATTCGGCTTAGGATAATGTAGGGAAATATGTCCTTCCTGCTTACAGTTGAAACACACGTTCTTTTACATCATGCACTCTCCTAAGTGAGTCTTTCCACACTTACCACATACTTACTTCTTCTTTGGGTTTGAATTTTTAGAGTTATCATCACTG
Organism: Panax notoginseng; assembly: GCA_016801055.1. NCBI lineage: Eukaryota > Viridiplantae > Streptophyta > Magnoliopsida > Apiales > Araliaceae > Panax > Panax notoginseng. The sequence continues at coordinate 82,895,663 of CM029017.1, read as the reverse complement.
TTGTTGTCCCTTTTTCTCTTATTCTTGCCCTTCTTCTTGATTGTTCCTTCAGACGATCCACCACCTTCAGCCTTCATTCTTTCCACCTGCGCCTTCAACTCGTTTCATTCTTCGGTCATCTCGCGTAATGCTCGCTCTATCTTCCACAACTCCTCCAAGAGAAATACTTTACTCCTGAGTTCTTGAATTTCTACAGACACTTGATCTTTCTCTCCAATTTTGGTCTTATTCTCTAACTCTACCTTACCTTCTTCGGACTCTGCCTCCTCATCTTCATTCAGATACATCTCGAGATAATCATCATGATCACTCCCCAGATTCACCCTGGGTTCATCTTTTCCCACTTCTTCAACTGACTCGCTTTGCGCTGGTACCTCGGCTACTAGCACTGGTGCAACAGCCGCTAGCATCTCCGTACTCATTTCATCTTCTCCTGACATCCTACAGTCAGTTAAACAACTTAATTAGTACTTCATCAGTACAAATTTAATACACACGATGTCCATACATCTCACTGTTGATACACTTTGGCAATCCCTCACTTAGTACTCTAAATGAGTATTCTCTATCTCGCTTATGATTATAATACTAGGATTTTCCCTACCCCACTCAAGGTTTATAACCTACAGCTTTGATACCAACCTGTGACGCCCCCAAATCTGGGTTACCTGACCCCCAAGATTGGTGCTCACGATCCAACATATAAATAACATCTAACTACCCAATCATTTATGAATATAAACATACATCTCATTAACTTATATTGTTAATACATTAACCCAGGTTCTCTAACCTTAACATTACAAACATACCCTTAAATATACAAAAAGGGTTTATAAATGCAACATAATAATAATGTTCATTACATTATTCCAGCAATAAGCCTTTGCCCTTGTTCTTCTCAGCCCCGTCGGCCTCTTCATTCCTAACTGAAATGTTTTATTTTGCAAGGGTGAGCAACAAATTTACCCCGCAAGTCAAGACATAAAATGGATGTATAAGAATCAAGAATAATAGACTATCTATTTTGATACAATGGCACCAAAGTTCGGAGAACTTTGAAATAGCTGAACAAATCTTTAATCACTTAACAAGTCTTCTCGCATTTTATCCAACACAATAATCTGATAATGAAAGAGTACAACGCTTTCAAAGTTTCTACGATATTCTATTGAATATTCAAGAGTCAATTCTATGTAATAACAGAATGAAACATTGTTCCAAATTTATGCTGAGCGATCCATTGGATCTTGAACTTCTCTTCTTGAGTAACTATAAAAGATTTTTTTTGATATACCCAGGTGTATCAGATAACCATAAATATTAAATCATACCCTCCAGCAAGTATATAAAGTGATCAGCTTTAATACCCTATATTATGCATAATACTTACACGCGCGCAACGGCCGAATATACTACCACAAGGTTCCCTTAATATAAAAGGTTGTTCTTCTCAGTCTTATAACAAGAATATAACAACGAAATACTATGATTTTAACACCTATTCTCTTTCTCGATCTAGCCAAAATAATTGACATTGATCTGTCAATAATAATTGAGTTCTCTTCTCGAAAATATCAAGTTTCAATTTTAGTATCTAATTACTTTCTCGATCTAGCCGAAAGAATTGGCATTGACCTATCAATAATAATTGAGTTCTCTTCTCGAACCTATCAAGTTCCACCAAAAGTTCGTCTAGCCAGAACAATTAACTAAGACATATCTAAATATGATTCAACAATAGACAATAATTATCTGTACTATTTGCAATCAATAATAGCTTCTACGGATGTAAATATCCTACAACAGTTATTCTCTAAGTATATTCTCATAAGTCACTAATTCAATTTGAATTAATAAACATGCACTAAGTGTGAATAATCAACAAAAATTCTCAGACGTGGTCTAATCAACAATAATTAACCACCATAATATTTCAAAAGATATAACTCAAGGTTGAGTTAAGGAAACTTGCTTTCTTCGTTGATTACTGCTACACAATATACTTATCTGCATTTGAAAGACCTATAATGAACAATAGCGGTCTCACAATTAGCACAACAAATTACAACATGTAACACTATAATTTACAATCAATATTTCTCCTAGACACATCATCACATAGTCACATCAGTGTGTATAACCTATATAAACACTTCCCAAGTCTAACTAGTTCGGTCTGGTTGGACTTCGGTCTCAATTCGGTGTCCCAGTCACCCTATCCGATAATTAATCACCTTTATTGTCACTAAAACTCGGTCTCCAAGCTTCAATATTATTTTAGATAAGTCAAATATCGTTTATAATATTTTTCGGAAGCTTTTAATAATTTTCTAACAATTATTATAATTTATAATAATTTTTCAAACACATGAATCAGTTTTATATGATTTAAATACTGAATAATCCCATCATTATTAATATTCAATAATATTAAAATATTAATGACATACATGTCAAAATATTAAATTTATTAATAATAACTTAAAATATTTTTAATTCCACAATATTCTCTTTAAATGATTTTTAAAATAATATAAATCATTTTTAAACCATCACCATTAATATTTAAATATTAATAAATTTATCATCAAAATATTAAAAGTTATTAATTATAACTTAAAATATTTTTAAATCACTTTTCTCATTTTTAAATAATTTTTAAATCAATAAAACCATTTTTAACTCATTTATTTAATATAATAATTAAATAAATCTAATATCATTAATATTAATTTATTAATAAAAATTCTCCAAAAATATTAAAAGTTACATTTTATAACTCAAAATATTTTTAAACACTTTATTCTTATTTAAAATAATTTTTTATAATATTAAAATCTTTTTCTCTAATTTATTTAATATACTAATTAAATACATTAAATACCATTAATATTCAAATAATTATAAATATTAATAAAAAATATCCCAAATTATCAAAAGTTATTTTTCATAACTTAAAATAATTTTTAAAACCATTTTTGTAATTTTTAAAAATTATTTTCTATTTTTAAGCATTTTCTGAAAATTCAGAAAATAAATTAATTAAAAATCGTCGCTATAGCCTATAGCGACACTAAGCGTCGCTGTTGGTGTTCTTGAGCCTCAAGAACACTGGCAGTCAATGCTCTAGGTGCTTGGTTTGACCACCTGCAATTCTCTTCTCAATCATGTTCTGGGCAATCTAAGACTCTTATATTGTAGTATTGTTGTAACACTACAAAATCCAACCATCACATTGGTCATACTACAACTCAGATGCCAGATATGATCCTTTAAAGTCGCTATCAGACAGCTCCTGGGTTTTCTGGGTAACCTAGAAACCCAAGCAGTTCGACTAGGAACTTTCTCGCTCATTTAATCATAGGTTCTGGTCATCAACTTGTTATTTTCATGATTCATACATGTAGTACACATGTCAAAGAACACATATACATTAACAGATCGATCCAACTGCATCATAATTTTAAGATTTAACCCGATCAAACGCTGTCAGAAACTTAGTTCATCCAGTTTTTGGGTTTTCCAGAAACTCCACTTCGTGAACGAATGGTCTAGTTTGACCACTCACTACCCTCAATCTGTTGACTGTTTGTGGGATCTAAAGCCATGGATCTAGAGTCCATATAACAGACTACAATCTAGATTCAATAACATTAACAAAAAGCTTAACATTTGAAAAATCAAGGCGTTTAAAAATCTTGTCAGACCCTGTTTATGGATTTTTGGGTTACCCAGAAATCATCCGGTCATGCTCGGTCAACGGAGTTTGACTAACAAAATCTTGCAATCTAGACATGGAACAGCTCTGATTCCACTTCCATAGTACATTCCTCATGCCAGACTACAAGTCTAAAACATAAAACAATAAAAATCAAAAACATAGAAGAATCTATGGACTCTGACATTAGCTTGTCAGGCCATTTTCTAGGGTTCTTAGGCAGTTTTGAAAAACTTCATTTTCACCCATTTTGATGCTATAGATGAATGATAGATCATCATAGATCATCATAAAATATCTTTTAACACTTATATAAACACATAAGCATGTACGTGGCTTAAGCATGAAAGATCAAAAGTCAAGTTAGGGCATATACCTTCTAGTTCCAAGTTTTGATCTTTGATCTCTTCTACTGATCTTGATGTTTAAAAGGCTCTACAAGGGACTGATACACTTAGGATTTTCGTGGGTTTGGGTGAGAGAAAAGTTTGTTGAGAGATTGGGCGCAAATGAGCCACTTTTTGTGACTTTCTCTCTCTTTAATCCTTATAATTTAATTCAATGAATCTATGTAATGCAAGGTGGCATATAATATCAGATCTTGTGTATATTTCTAGCACTTATCTCACCTAACATTGGTGAGTCATGCATTCTACAAAAACTTTAAACTTACATGTTAGTAAAGGGCAATTTGGTCTTTTTGCTTACCATTTTAATTGCATCCATGTAATCTAACATAACCCTTAGGTTTTAACCCTTAGGGTTAAACCATTAGAGTTTAACCCTAAGGTTAAAAATAAATTTCTAGAATTTCTAATTCGGTTTCAAAATAGAAATTAAGCTTTCTAATTTTGGAAATTAGTGTTTCCTAATCATATTAGGTTTCCTAATTAATCACTGGGGTTTACTATATTTATACTGTTAGGTTTGTAATATTCATGAACGCAATCAAATTGCACAAATTAAGCGGAAGCATGGAAAATCAGAGTTTAAAATTTTTACAAACCATATACCCAGATCATCCTTTATGCACAATCATTAATTAAACAAAAAGATAAAGAATAAGAATCATACCCTTGAAGATTCGAGCTTCCTCGGGTACAAGTTCACCTCCAAATCCTTTTCGCGTTCAACTTGAATCCACAGGGTTTGGTTCCTTCCTTTAATCAACGTTAGCCACCCAAGTGTTTGGCATCTAGAGGTGATCCACCAAGGAAGAACAAAAAATTCAAGAAGATTGGTGTTTGGCAAAATCCTAGTTTTCTATCTCTATAGAAAAAGAGCGTACTCTCTAACAATTGGAATCATGCCTGTTGTGAAAAAGTCAACAACCACACCACCCATACTAAGACTCCTCTTATTTATAAATGTGGGCAACCCTCCTTAACAATTAAGAAATTGGGTTTTATTTTAATTAATTAAATTCCTTTAATTAATTATGCTCCCAATCTTATTAGGGATAATTAATTAAAATCTTTTAATTAATTTACCTCATAATCTTATTAGGATATATGAGAGTACTTTTATTAATTAATTCCCAAACTCCTTTAGGAATTAAATAATAATAATAGTAATAATAATAATAATAATAATAATAATAATAATAATAATAATAATAATAATAATAATAATAATAATAATAATAATAATAATAATAATAAGATTCCTCTTATTAATTTATATTTAATACTTCCAAAATATTAATTAATAAATATTAAGCTATTTAATTTATTCTATCACCATAGATTAAATTAAATATACTTAACTTATTATTACGATTATGCCATTAACTTCTTAAAGAATTATTCTTCCTTTTATGGTATGACCCTTTAGGTTCTCCATATTAAACCGGTTGTGAATAAATCAATTAGAACCATTCTAATCTCACTTAAATAAATAAATTAAATTATTAATTTATTTAAATAAATAATATTTATTCTACAATAGGGATAAGCCTCCCTAGCGATTAACGACTTTCCAGATAATATAGATTTCAACATTAATCATAAAAGAACCTTTGAGTAAATAGTTACCGTACAATTCAATTCTTCCACCATACAATGTCCCAATTAAATATAAGACAAGGAATTATTGTCAAGTCTTATTTTAATTAATTATATGTATTTCGACTCTTAAATACACAAATCCAAATAATGCAAATTAGAAACTCCTTTCTAATTTCATTCTGCCTTTGCCAAGGACTACTGGGTTGTCATTTATCGAATCACATATGACATTTCCCTTCTTTTACTAGAAGCGGTAGATTCTTTATTGATCATACATTATCTCCATGTATGACTTATTATACCCAAGCATACCCTTTGATATACCCTAAAGGTCTTAAGGCATAAGTCAAAGTATAACTCACCAGACACAAGATACTACGATGATCTCAAGTTCAAGGATCACTTGTACTACTATCACTATAAGAATTCCTATTGACAGACAAGTAAAACTCCATTAGGTATTCCTTAGCGAGCCACGTTCAGTGAACTTATTCTCTAATAAGCACCTACATACTTGCTTTAGTGTCTCTACACAAATGATCATGAGATCAATCATCCTCATCCAATGAGCGAGCAACGTATGTACCAATCTATCTGGATTCACTAATCCCCAATTTAGTAATCCAACGATTGGGAACTATTTTAGTTTTAAGTTTTCTAAGAATTTAGATCTCATTAGAATGATCATCATCATTATTCTAAAAATATTGCTTAAAACTATGGGTTTATCACATATTATAAAACAGTATCATGTAGATAATTAAAAGCCTTTAATAAATTAATACTTTTTATTAATAAATGAATAAGATTGTTACAAAGTATATGTTTTATCATTAAACATGATTGGCTTGTGTGCATAATACTTTCAATCTCCCACTTGCACTAAAGTTAATCGCCATAGTATCTCATACTATTCTTCTCTAAGTGACGATTATCCTGCTGTTGGATAAGCTTTAGGTAATGGATATGTAATGTTGTTCTTGAGAGTCCACTATCTCTATAGTAATTTCCCATCTTTCAATGATTCCTATAATAAAATGAAAGTGCCACAACACATGTTTAGAAACAAGATGAGACGTAGGAACTATTCCTAGTTCTGTAATAAACTATTATCCAAATAATCAACTTGCAGCTTCATTTATAGCTATATACTTTGTCTTTATCACTAAACAAGCAACTCTTTGCTATTTAAAACCTTTCCAATTTCACTGCACCACCATTCAAGCTAACGTTTACCTTAAAGTGGGTTTTCTGTCGTCTTGGTCTGTTTGGAAAAAAAACTTGGGTCTGTTAAGCCCTCTAGTTTTAATTCGGACCCACCATAAATATGATCACATCCTTAGTGCTGGTAAAGTACTTTAAGATATTTTTCACTGTCTTACAGTGAACTTCTCTAAAATATGACTGATCAACATCAGGTCTCATACATTTCATTGCATACATGATTGTTATTCATGCGATCTCTCTTTTTAGGAGTCTATGAGAATTATTAAGAGAGATACACTCCAGGGCTCATCAACATGAGACATCCCTTGGAGTTTGCCATGCTAAATGACTTTAGCATCAAATGAATATACGCTCCTTGGGTTAAGTTGAGTATCCTCTTAAATCTATCTATATAGATTTGTATCCCCAATTTAGACACTCTTCCCAAATCATTCATAGAGGAATGTTTAGACAACTTTATCTTTACTAATTGTAGCATTGGTATGTTATTCCTTATTTGTAGTATATCAATATATAATACTAGGAATGTCACGACGCTCCCACTGACCCTTTTGTACACACTAGGTTCATTCTTATTTTTGATAAAATCAAACTCTTTTGATTGTCTCATCAAAATGAATGTTCCATGTTTGAGAAGCTTTCTTCAATCCATTTCTTTGAGTGTCTACAACTCTTACCTCATCGTGTATAACTGGATCATCATCTTCTATGATGCGTACCTCATCATCATCATCTATGATGAATCCATACCTCCCAGATATCTTCGGTACTATTTTAGATTTACGATTCGGTTGTTGTACAATAGGTCTATCTATAGGTTCCTCGTATTTGACATATAGTGTTTTTGTGGTTCTTGAACTCTTCAAGATCTATTATCCTCTCACTAGCCCCTTCAATGATAAACATCTTTATCTTAGAAGGCATCGTGTTTTTTTGCAACAAACAACTTTGCTAAGTAGGGTTTTAGAACATATACCCTAAAGTTACTTTAGGATGTCCCACAAATCTGTACTTATCAAATCTTGTCCCAAGCTTATCCTTTGAAACCTTTTCACATAAGTTGGACATCCCCTTATCTTAACATACTTAAGATTAGGAATTCTCCCTGTCCATAACTTTTATGGAGTCTTGGGACTGGATTTTGAGGTTACCTTTTCGTAGATATGCAGCCATTTCTAGGACATTACCCCAGAAGGATACTGGAATGTCGGTAAAATCATTATAGACCACACCATGTCTAACAAGGTACGATTTTTCCTTTTAGATACATCAATCAATTATTGCGTATCAGGAGGCGTCCATTGTGAGAAAATCATTTGAGATGATCTAGAAACTTGTTGCACAAGTATTTATTCCTTGATCTAATCAAAGAATTTTAATACTTTGCCAATTTGTTACACTTCTGAATTCTTTGAACCTTTTAAATAATTCACACTTGTATTTCAGCACATACACACATTTAACTCTTTGAATGATCATCTCCTTTTCTTATACTAGTTTGTTCAATATGCAAAATTATTTTCACGTAAGTCAAGTATACAAAATCCATTAAGTAATATTCCAGTTCTATACAAAATATTATTATTATAAATAGAACAACAATTGTTCTTAAATATAATACCAAAGATTTCATTGTCCAACAATAAAATGGAAATAATATTTCTAACGAGAACTGGAATATAATAACAACTTATTGACTTAATAGATTTGCCCGTAGGCAATGCTAAAATATAAGTTTCTATGACTAATGCAGTAACCTTTGCTTCATTTCCCACACATAAGATTACTTATCTTTGTTTAGCTTTCTACTTCTGCTTGGTTCCTTTATAAATCTATATTTATGATAACCAAAGTCAGTATCCAATACCCAAGTAGAACCTTGACTTAAAGAAAAATTTATTTTAAATCATGAACAAAATTGTATTTGTAACCGAAGCTTCACTAAGCTTCTTCTGGTTAGCCTCTACAAGATGCTTCTTGTAGTTTCCTTTCCAGTGTCCAGGCTTATTATAGTGGAAGCAAACTCCTTTGCTATTCGTATCAATTTTATTTTTATTATCCTTTGTTTTTGTCTTTCTATTTACCGTCTTAGAATCGTTCTTCTTTTAGAAGATTATTTGGCGCCTACCAGTAAGACTTGGTCTTTCTTGGTAGGAAAGTGACTCTCAACATCTTTCAACATGTTAAGCAAATCAGCGAGGCTGATATGTAGCTTGTTCATATGAAAAATTCACAATAATTGTGAAAGGAGTCCGGGAGTGAGTGCAAGATCAAATCTTGGCTCAACTCTCCATCCATGACAAAACCTATTATCCTAATTAATCAATCAAATTGATAATGTTAAGGACCTTTATCTATACTGTAGTGTCATCGGTCATTTTAAATCGGAAGAGCTCTTTAGATATCTGATATCTATTAGTCCTACTTTCCTCACCATCAACTACTTGATGTGCAGGAATATAATAGGAGCATCCATAGTTTCATACTGACGCTGAAGCTCGTTACTCATGGATGCGAGCATGATTCATTGAGCCAATTGTGCATCATCTCGCCACTTTCTAAAAGTAGCAATCTCTTCCTCAGAGACATTGCCTGCAACCATTGCAGGGATAGGCGTATTAAGGACATAAGATAGCTTTTCAACCATGAGAACTATTCTCAAATTCCTTAACCAATCCGTTTAATTTGGTCCGGTTAAATAGAATCTAATATGCTTCGCAGTGATAGTAATTTAGACATTGTAAAATTCTATAAATGAATTTGTAAATAACAACATTTTAGCATATATTATTTTATTAATTACCAAAATAATTTAGGTCTTGTTTTAAATTGGAATCTCCCACTATTTTCTTCAAACTATATTACCCTCAATATATATAGTTCTGTAATATCTAACTAAAGATATGCTAGTGAGAATAAGGATCCCATTTCAAATGTATATAGCCTTGTGTGTGCAAAACAAACTATATATAAATAAATAGGTAGACAACTCTTGTCAATTACATCAACTATGTAACTCCTTGTATTTTGCCTCTTAAATCATAATGGTCAAGTGTGTGCACATCCGAACTAAAATGATTTAAGTTAAGTCAGACCCAATATTTCCATATAAGTGAAGAGAAAACTACAACCCTTGTGTGTGTACAAAAAAGCAGTAATGTTCAATTCCTTATAAATATCATATGTAATAAAAACAACATCTTAAATATTTAATACTTGCCTTGTGTGTGCACAACAAACTCATATTAAATATTCAATACTCTATTGTTTTTATCATGCTAGAAGGCGACGTTCGATATTCCAAATATCTTTGAACGTTACAACTTAATATAAAATATTTGAGGGGTTTGTTATTAATTTATCTCATCTTGTTTAGCGCGCATGCACATATATATATAAAATACACGTCATATTAATTAACATGCGAAGCATGTTTGCATAATATATAATATATATCTAGTATAAGCATGCACATATAGAATACAATATTCTACCCGGATTGATTATGAGCTTTTATTCTAGTTTGGTTCACTAGAGCCACCAAGTGAACCAAAAGGTCAAACCCTAGGGGTGCAAGAATTAATATTTAAATATAACTATTACATTTAAACCCGGGCTCCATTACAAACGAGTCTTCAAGCGCTCCTTGCTCCTTGATCTCTAATTTTTTAAAATAATTTTAACTATTCTTATTACAAAACTATTTAAAATAAATAGAAACCTTGATCAGCAGTCAAGGGAAAGTACATAGGAGAGAGTTAGAATTTACATTCAGAAAAAATTAGAGAAGACGAGGTACGCAGACCCCATTTAATAAAACTCATTCATGCATCCAACTAAAATAAAATCCAATCAAATTGGTCAATAGTCCATAATCAATCTCATTTATTATCATACACATCATCATATGCATCAATAAATAACATTCATCTCATGAATAATAAACATTCAATATATATATTGATATCATTTAATGTGCAAATTTAGTTAGTATAAAATCTAATTTTGAATCAAAATAAACTCCTTTATTTTAATCCAAATTTAAATTAAAATAAACCTCTTTTATTTTAATTTATCCCATTTTGAATAAAATAAACTATTTTATTTTAATCAAAATCTTTAATCAAAATAAACTTATTTATTTTAATTAATTATGGAATCCAATTCCAAGTAAAAAAAACTCCTTTATTAAAGGAAATACGGATTCTCTTTCCTATTCACAAATAAACTCTTTTATTTTGAATAATATGAAATCTTATTCCATATCTAAATAAACTCCTTTATTTAAGGAAATTAGGATTCTCTTTCTTATTCACAAATAAACTCTTTTATTTTGAATAATATAAAATCTTATTTCATATCTAAATAAACTCTTTTATTTAAGAAAACATGAAATTCAATTTTAACTCAAATTAGTTATCATGGAATTCAATTCCAACTCTAATTAGTTAGCATGAAATATAATTTTAAGATTAACATAAAACCTTTTATTTTAAGATTAAAATAAACTTTTATTTTAATTATAAAATTATTAAAATATTATATATATATATATATATATATATATATATATATATATATATATATATATATAATCATAAGAATACATTTGAAAATAGATCACATGAATCTTGTGAATCTTGGTAAGTAATTATTACATATATATAAGTAGTATATTTATATAGAAAATACTAACCAAGCTTTTCATAGTAACGTTTTTTTCAAAACAGGAGCTAAACATGGTGATATATATAAGGTAACCATATATAATAACTCTCCTCTTGTTGGAAGAATTGGCGGAAATCATTATATTGATTACGGCTTGCTATATATCGCGCGAATCACAGATCCGTTTTTTTTAGTTATTAAATTTTATACAATAAAATTATGCCCAATTAAATTGTTCTAAACACATATCAATATACATATAAAATTTAACAATTAATAATTCGCATAAAGGTTTGGCTCTGATGCCATTGTTAGGTTTGTAATATTCATGAACACAATCAAATTGCACAAATTAAGCAGAAGCATGGAAAATCAGAGTTTAAAATTTTTACAAACCATATACCCGGATCATCCTTTATGCACAATTATTAATTAAACGAAAAGATAAAGAATAAGAATCATACCCTTGAATATTTGAGCTTCCTCAGGTACAAGTTCACCTCCAAATTCTTTTTGTGTTCAACTTGAATCCACCTGGTTTGGTTCCTTCCTTTAATCAACGTTAGCCACCCAAGTGTTTGGCCTCTAGAGATGATCCATCAAAGAAGAACAAAAAATTCAAGAAGATTGGTATTTGGCAAAATTTTAGTTTTCTATCTCTATAGAAAAATAGTGTACTCTCCAACAATTGGAATCACGAATGTTGTGAGAAAGTCAACAACCACACCACCCATAATAAGACTCCTCTTATTTATAGATGTGGTCAACCCTCCTTAACAATTAAGAAATTGAGTTTTATTTTAATTAATTAAATTTCTTTAATTAATTATGCTCCCAATCTTATTAGGGATAATTAATTAAAATCTTTTAATTAATTTACCTCATAATCTTATTAGGATATATGAGAGTACTTTTATTAATTAATTCTCAAACTCCTTTAGAATTAAATAATAATAATAGTAATAATAATAATAATAATAATAATAATAATAATAATAATAATAATAATAATAATAATAATAATAATAATAATAATAATAAGACTCCACTTATTAATTTATATTTAATATTTCCAAAATATTAAATAATAAATATTAAGCTATTTAATTTATTCTATCACCATATATTAAATTAAATATACTTAACATATTATTACGATTATGTCATTAACATCTTAAATAATTATTTTTCCTTTTATGGTGTGACCCTTTAGGTTCTCCATATTAAACCGGTTGTGAATAAATCAATTAGAACAATTCTAATCTTATTTAAATAAATAAATTAAATTATTAATTTATTTAAATAAATAATATTTATTCTACAATAGGGATAAGCCTCCCTAGTGATCAACGACTTTCTAGATAATATAGATTTCAACATTAATCATAAAAGAACCTTTGAGTAAATAGTTACCGTACAATTCAATCCTTCCACCATACAATGTCCCAATTAAATATAAGACAAGGAATTACTGTCAAATCTTATTTTATTTAATTATATGTATTTCGACTCTTAAATGTACAACTCCAAATAATACAAATTAGAAACTCCTTTCTAATTTCATTCTGCCTTGGCCAAGGACTACTGGGTTGTCATTTATCGAATCACATAGGACATTTCTCTTCTTTTACTAGAAGCGGTAGATATTTTATTGATCATACATTATCTCTATGCATGACTTATTATACCCAAGCATATCCTTTGATATACCTTAAGGGTCTTAAGAAATAAGTCAAAGTATAACTCATCGTACACAAGATACTATGATGATCTCAAGTCCAAGGATCACTTGTACTACTATCACTACAGGAATTCCTATTGACAGGCAAGTAAAACTCCATTAGGTATTCCTTAGCGAGCCACGTTCAGTGAACTTATTCTCTAATAAGTACCTACATACTTGCTTTAGTGTCTCCACACAAATGATCATGAGATCAATCATCCTCATCCAATGAGCAAGCAACGTATGTACCAATCTATCCGGATTCACTAATCCCCAATTTAGTAATCTAACGATTGGGAACTATTTTAGTTTTAAGATTTCTAAGAATTTAAATCTCATTAGAATGATCATCATCATTATTCTAAAAACATTGCTTAAAACTATGAGTTTATCACATATTATAAAACAACATCATATAGATAATTAAAAACCTTTAATAAATTAATATTTTTATTAATAAATGAATAAGATTGTTACAAAGTATATGCTTTATCATCAAGCATGATTGGCTTGTGTGCATAATACTTTCATATACCCTACCCGATCAATCAATCATTGATCATTAATTCTATATAGTACAAACACGTACTTATCAATATAATTATTATAATTATATTTTCTACCGAATCCCTATCTGTATCTAGGGTTAGGGTTTCTATTCTCTGTTAAGCACAACTCCACTCGTGTTTCTCAGTCAATACTCAAATTGACTACTTCTCTCAGACTCGTATCACAGATACCCGGCACAACATTGATAGTCAATATCAATATTAAATAATAAAAAAATTTATTCGTAAAATTTGAAATATTCAATATCCCGGGTTATCACAAAAACACATAATTCAAAATATATACACCTCGTAATAAGAATTTTAATTATTAAATTCTTATTTTAATAATTTATGAAAATTCGGGTTGGCACATAAAGCCTGAATTTGGTATGTTGTTGTAGTACTACATAAGTGCTACAATACATATACACTTTCAAACCCAGAATCATCAACAATAAAGATTTAGACTAAGGTCAAAGTGACATCTATACCTTGATCAAACTGTCCCCAGAAATGAAGAACACCTATAGCAACACTTTCTGTCGCTATAAGCCTTTAGCAATAGACATTAAATATAATTTTAATTAATAAATTACTAAAATTAGGAATAATTAATAAATAATTATAAAAACAGCTTTACAAATTATTTTTAGGTTATAATAATTAACTTTTAATATTTTTACGTAAATTCAATAAATATTTTATTTATTTAAATATTATTAATAATTAAGTTATTAATAATTTAATTAGAATAATCATTTACAAATAATAAATAATTATAAATGATATTAATGGTTTAAAAATCATATTAAATGGTTATAAATTATTTAAAAATAATAAACATGATTTTAAAAATATTCTAAGTAATATTAATTATTTAGAAGTAGAAATAAATGATTTAAAAATTATTTAATGGATAAATAAATATCTAAAAATTATTATAAACTTTTAAAAATTAATATGAGTAATAAATAAATTATTTAAAAATATAACAAAGCTTATAATTAAAGTTTAACCGTGATATAAACTTATTAATTATCCGGTAAAGTCTTAGGACACCGAAATCATGTCAAACTTAACCCGAATATGAATAGTTTGTATATTTGAGTATTGTTATCAATACTAATGTGTTAGACATTTATGAATGAACATCTTAGGTGTTTATAAACGAATCGAGTAGCATTGCTTAATCGATCTTCGCTCAGGCAAGTTCTTTAACCTTAATCTATTGTTTAGCAAGTTTCCTATACCCTAACATTAATTTATTACTTATGCAAGATGTGATAACCAGGGATTTCACATAATCCGAATTTTTTGAATAATTTTTTTTAATTAGTATTGATATTGATTATCAATATTGAGATGAGAATTTGTGATACGAGACTAGAGAATGAGTCAATTTTTGTATTGACTGAGAAATAAGAGTAGAGTTGTGCTTAATAGAGAATAAAAACCCTAACCCTAACTCTGGGTAGGGGTTCGGCAAAAAATACAGTTATTATAATTGTATTGATGAGTACATGTTTGTAATGTATAAATTTTTTTATCAATGATTGATCGGATAGGGTACAAACTTAGTAAACACTAATAAGGGATTAGAAACCCTAATTTTAAATTGAGAAACCCTAACGCACAGTTAAGAACCCTAATCGAATGTCGGGAAATCCTAATTTTAAATTCGGGAACCCTAATTAGGAAACACTAATCCTAATTAGCAAGCCCTAATGTGATTAGTAAACTTTAATATAATTAGAAAACCCTAACTATAATTTAGAAGTCTTAATTTTCTATTTTAAAATCTTAATTAGAAAATCTTAGAAATTAAATTTGTAAAACTTAAGGGTTAGAACCTTAGGGTTAAACCCTAAGCCATTAAAATTGGAAATCAAATGACCAAATTGCCCATTTCACAATCTATAATATGCAACTTGTAGAATTTGCCAAAACTTTAGTTGGTGACCAACTAAAGCTCAGCCATGTGACTTATATCTCAGCCATAATCTGATCTAGAGTGCTACCTTGCATGTATTACATACATTGTATCTAAATATAAGAGATAAAGAGAGAGAAAGTTCACACAATTTGCTCATTTGATATTTAACACTCAACCTACTCTCTCGCTCTCTCTCCAAACCTCCGAAAATACTAAGTGTATCAGTCACTAAATAACCTCCTAGAACACCAAGATCAGTAGAAGAGAACAAAGATTAAAGCTTGAACTAGAAAGGTATAAACCCTATATCATATTTCAATCTTGTATGATAAGACCAAGTTTGTGTTTATGTGTTTATTAACATGCTAGAAGATGTTTTATGATGATCTATCATAGATCCATAGCATCAAAGTGGGTAAAAAACCAAGTTTTTCAAAACTACCTAAGAACCCTAAATAGTGGTCTGACAAGCTAATGTCAAGAGCCATAAATCCTTCTCTGTTTATGATTTTTGTTGTTTTATGTTTTAGACTTGTAGTCTGACATGAGGACTATGATCTGAAAGTGCAATCATAGATATTCCATGTCCAGATTACAAGTTATTCTTGGTCAACCCCAGTTGACCGAGCAATTTTTGGGTAACCTAGAAATCCTATTTCAGTGTCTGACAAGGTTTTGTCAAGCCATGATCTGTCAGATGCTAAGAGTTTTGTTGATGTTATGACATCTAGTTTGTAGCCTGTTAGATGGACTCTAGATCCATGCCCTTATATTTCTTAAACAATAACTATGCTGGTTGTAGTGGATGGTCAAACTAGCCCATTCGATCACGGATAGAGTTTCTGGAAAACCCAGAAACTGTTAGAACAAGTCCTCTGACAGGGTTTGACCAGATCATATCTTGTGATTCTATTATAGTTGGAGTGAGATTATGATATGTATGTATTCTTTGACATGTGTACTACATGTTTGAGCCATGAGATCGACCAGTTAATGACAAGAACCTAGATTAAATTGAGCTAGAAAATGCCTACTCGAACTACCTGGGTTTCTGGGTTACCCATTAAACCTAGAAACATTCTGACAGGAACTTTGGGGGCTTGGATCTTCAAAGTGTGTTATTGTATGATCCATACTGTTGGTGATAATTGTAGTGTTACATAAACACTACAATATCCATGATTGAGATTGGCCATAGCATGCAAGAACTGAGAATCATAGATGGTCAAAGTGAGGACCTTGAACACTGGCTGTCAGTGTTCTTGAGCTTAAGAACACCAACTGCGACGGTTACTGTCGTTATAGCCTACAATGACAGTTTTAATTATTTTTATTTTCTGAATTTTCGGATAATGATTAAAAATAGTAAATAATTTCTGAAAATTACAAAAATGGTTTTAAAAATTATTTTAAGTTATGAAAAATAACTTTTGATAATTTGGGATATTTTTCATTAACATTTATAATTATTTGAATATTAATAGTATTTAATATATTTAATTAGTATATTAAATAAATTAGAGAAAAATGATTTTAATGTTATAAAAATTATTTTAAATAGGACTAAAGTGTTTAAAAATATTTTGAGTTATAAAATATAATTTTTAATATTTTTGAGTAATTTTCATTAATAATTTAATATTAATGATATTAGATTTATTTAATTATTATATTAAATAAATGAGTTAAAATGGTTTTATTGATTTAAAAAAATGAGAAAAGTGATTTAAAAATAATTTAAGTTATAATTAATGACTTTTAATATTTTGATGAAAAATTCATTAATATTTAAATATTAATGGTAATTATTTAAAAATAATTTTAACTGTTTTAAAAATCATTTAAGGAGAATATTGGTGATTTAAAAATACTTTGAGTTATTATTAATAACTTTAATATTTTTACAAGTATTTCATTAATATTTTAATATTAATCAAATATTAATGATGATGGTATTATATAGCATTTAAATCATTTAAAAATGATTTCGGTGCTTCAAAAATTATTATAAATTATAATAATTGTTTGAAAATTATTAAAAGCTTCCGAGAAATATTATAAACGATATTTGACTTATCTAAAATAATATTGAAGCTTAGAGACTGAGTTTAAGTGATAATAAATGGGTTAATTGTCAGATAGGGTGACCAAGACACCGAATAAAGACCAAAGTTCAACCAGACCGAATTAGTTAGACTTGAGAAGTGTTTATATAGGTTATAAATATTGATGTGACTATGTGATAATGTGTCTAGGAGAAATATTGATTGTAAATTACAGTATTGTGTGTTGTGAGTTATTGTGCTAATTGTGAGACCGATATTGTGATTATAGATCTTTCAAACGCAGATAAGTATATTGCGTAGCAGTAATCAATGCGGAAGGTAAGTTTCCTTAACTCAACCTTGAGTTAATATTTTTCAAATATTATGGTGGTTAATTATTATTGATTAGACCACGTCTGAGAATTATTATTAATTATTTACAGTTAGTGTATGCTTATTAATTCAAATTGAATTAGTGATTATGAGAATATACTTGGAGAATAACTGTTGTTGGATATTTACATCCGTAGAAGCTATTATTGATTGCAAATAGTACATATAATTACTGTATATTGTTGAATCGTATTGAGATATGTCTTAGCTAATTGTTCTGGCTAGACGAACTTTTGTTGGAACTTGATAGGTTCGAGAAGAGAACTCAATTAATATTGACAGATCAATGTCAATTATTCTAGATAGATCGAGGAAGAGAATAGGTGTTGAAATCATAGTATTTCGTTGTTGTATTCTTGTTGTATGATTGAGAAGAACAACCTTTTATACAAAGAGAACATTTTGGTCGTATATTCGATTGTTGCGCGTATGTAAGTATTATGCATAATATAGGGTATACTAAAGCTGATCACTTTATATACTTGCTGGGGGGTATGATTTAATCTTTATGGTTATCTGATACACTTGGGTATATCAAAGTAAATCTTTGATAGTTACTCGAGAAGAGAAGTTCAAGATCCAATGGATCGCTCAGCATAAATTTGGAAAATATTCCACTTTGATATTGAATAGAATTGATTCTTGATTATTCAATAGAATATCGTAGAAACTTTGAAAGCGTTGTACTATTTCATTATCATATTATCGTGTTGCATAGAATACGAGAAGTCTTGTGAGTGATTAAAGATTTGTTCAGCTATTTCAAAGTTCTCCGAACTTTGGTGTCATTCTATCGAATATATAGTCTGTTATTCTTGATTCTTATGCATTCATTGTATGTCTTAACTTTTGGGGCAAATTTGTTGTTCACCTTTATTAAATAAAATATTTCAGCTAGGAACGAAGAAGCCGGAGGGGCAGAGAAGAACAAGGGCAAAGGTGTTTTGCTGGATTAGTTGTAATGAATATTATTATTATGTTATATTTTGTAAACCCTTTTTGTATATCTAAGGGAATGTTTGTAAAGTTATGGTTAGATAACCTGGGACAATATATTAACAATATCAGTTAATGAAGTGTGTATTTCTATTCATAAATAAATGGATAGTTAGATGTTATTTATATTGTGGATCGTGAGCACCACACTCGGGGGTCAAGTAACCCGAATTTGGGGGCGTCACACAAGAACCCTGCTTATTCGTTGAACAAGATTCATATCTTGATTTTCTTTTGATATATTATATACCAAACAAAAAATTGATTGCCAAATATTGTAAAGTTATCGTTATAGCTTCAGCATAACTAAAAAATGAAATACTTATTCATATGTTGTTATTGATTATCAAGCATAAACTGTTGTGTCAAACCCAATTACTTTGGTAAGACATCTTATACTGAGTTGTATATCCCAGAAGGGAAAATTGTGTGCTAGTATATCTGACACTTAGTGCAAGTTGGGCACGATTAAGATGAGATGCATACTCCTAGGATGTTGAATAGGTTGATCCCCTATCTCACATCTGAACAAGATTTCTAAGTCTTTGTGACTGATAGAAATGGTTGAAATAAAAATTCCAGAAATGGTAAATAACACTCAATTGAGAAAAGTTTTGAACTGATATACTTCTTCAAATCTTATATTATGTTATAATTATAAAACCTGCTGAGCATGTCACTTCTTATTCTTGCAAATCATTTTCTTTGCAGTATTAGACGGTAGCCCTGGAACATCTGGAACAAACAATCAGAAGCATCCCTACTTAGATTAGTTTAAATTACTGTTTAGCTTAATGTAAAACTTTTGTAATAAGAAATTCTTATGAAGAATCATGTAATTGAACCTTTATATATATATATATATATATATATATATGATATAATTTCATCCTTTATTTTTGCAACCGTGTTTCCTTTACATAAATAGATGTAATTATAACTTTTGATTTATTTTGAGATCTTTGGGAACTATACATCTGAGTGAAGGTATTGGCAATATGGACTATTCATGTCGTTGTCGATACTCTGGATTTTAGATAGATAGGTACTATCGAAATGATAGAGTAATCCACAAGATATAAACTATACATCTGAGTGAGGTATTGGTAATATGGACTGCTCATGATATTTTTAATACTCTGGATTTCGGATAGATAGATACTATTCGTAGATACAATCTATACATCCAAGTGAGGGTATCCAAACACAATAGTAGTTCTATAATGAATTATTATCTGTTATTGGATACTGTGTGTAAGACCCCAACTTTTATGAATAAAGATGAATTTTTATCTAAATATCATTTTGAATAATTATGGTGTGAATTTGTTATAATATTAAAGTTGTAGGTAATATTTACAAATTTTGCAAAGTATGCAAGTTGTTATAAAATATTCGATTGGTCGGAGAATATTCGTTTTAACATGAAATATTCGTACGACGACACAATCATTAGTAGACCCCAGAAATATATTTTTATAAAAGTAACGGCGATAGTTTTACCGTTAACTGTTAGAATACCCGGTGGTAAAAGTACAGTAATACGCATGGCTATATAGTAGCACTCGGTATTGATTATTGATGCTTACGTGAGAAGTCACTCAGTTTTATTCAATTATTACTGCATAGTATCTCACGTTATTGATTTAATAATTGTCATAATATTTTATATTATTAAATCAATAATTGAGATGATAAGTTATTCTTATTATTATTTTCATAATTAACAATGTCTAGAAAGTTCTATCGAGGAAAGGGGTTTGGTCACCTAATTGCGCGTCAATAGGGAGAAATCCTTATCGGAAAGCCTCATCTTTCTTGGGAACGATCTGGTTGTTAATATTGCGACTTATAATAATAATGAATAAATGTTGTTAAAAATATTAAGGGAATTTTTATGAAGTATTTGTTATAAATTTTGCTTATTATTTGGACCCATATTTACCCATTTTTTTCAAAATAATCGGTAGAAAGTTATTCAGTATATATATATATATATATATATATATATATATATATATATATAAAATAAGTTTTATTTTATATGAAAAATAGGATATATTATATTTTATTATGTATAGTGTTTGTATAGTGTATGCATAGTGACTGCATAGTAAATCATGTGAATTTTCAGAAAACCGTCCGAATTTCCACTATTCCTCTTTGATTTTTTTCCTTACTGTGCATCCAAATTGTATCATTCTATTCTCCTATAAAATAGAATGTTCAGTTTAGAAATGAAAATCACACCAGAATCAGAGAATTCTTCTTCTATAATATTGAGTGTATTTTTTTAGAGTTTTAAAAAACTTTGAGTGTAGAAAACAATACAGATTTTCTTCAAGAATATCCCCGATATACCAGTTGGAATACTCTCCTTTTTAAGGTAAGGGATATTATTTTTTTTCAATATTCGTAAGAAATAATATTTTCTTCCATACTCTATAGTATGTAAGTAATATTATTTCGTTTTAGATTCTGAATTCTACACTCATTTTGTTAAGTTTTGGCTTCTATACTTCATAAAATTAGTAGAATATCATTGAAATTTGTGCTTCATCTAGTATCTTTACATGAAAATATTACTCCGAATATTCTTGATAAGTTTTAACTTTTTCATGCCGAAACACTATTCCTGGGGCACTATTCCCGGGGTACTATTCCTGAAATACTATTCATGGGATACTATTCACTAGGGTACTATTCACTCGGGGTATTCATGATAAAAATTAATTTTTTTTTCGGTCCAAATCATTTTTGATACAATATTATTCTTGAATTTTACTCCACAAAGCAGTATCATGTTAACAATTTGGACATTATTGAATTCTGAATAAATTAAATTATAAATATTTAAAATTTTATCCTTTTCTTTCTTTTAATTGAATTTTTATATTATTATCATCATCCTCATGCTTATGCTGTGGTAAAAGTTATCTTTGGCCCGTAGTGCATAGATGGACTGTTGATAGGTATGATTATGACCAAGGATCATTCGGTATAATTATGACCTGCAATGTTACAAATGATGTGATAAAAATCCTCATTGGCCCGTAGTGCATTGATGGACAGTTGTTGGCATGATCATTACCATTGGTGATAACACGAATATCCTTGGCCCGTAGTGCATGGATAATTCGTGGACATGATACTAATGAATATTCTTGGCCCGTAGTGCATGGATAATTTAGTGATGTGAATTATTTATTAAGTTGAGTCTTAGCGATAGAATTTAGGATAAACTTTTTAAATCATAGAAGATAGTAGATATCATGCTCTACTTGACTCTTCTAATGGATTGCTTGTTCCGCTGCAGTTAAACTTGATGTTTATTGTATTTTATTAGTTTAACACTGTTGAAGGCTAACGATAATTTATTCTACATTATCTTGGTCATAATATTTCTTACTGGGCTAATTGAGGTCACCCTTTTGCTTTCATTATTCTCTTCAAGAAATGAGAACGTAGCCAGGACTAGTCGAGGAACGGAGTGATGGTCCAAGATTGTGGCTGTAGTAGTCATCGCTATTTTATAAAATAGTGTGATAGTAATTGTAATAAGGACTCCATTTGAGTTTGGATATTGTCTAGAAGACAATATTCTTGTCAAAACTTTTAGCTATGTTTTGTCGTATTTTACACGACAATTGTATAATTAAGTTTGTATTTAAATTCTGTACCATGTATTTGTAGACTCAGAATGGGTGATGTATACCTATTTTGGGGGCGTCACAGTTGGTATCAAAGCTTAGGGATATGATCCCTGGCTAAGATGTCAGACTAGAACTAGGAGGGGAGAGACGGGTAAATCGTTCGCTAGTATGACCTACCTAAGTTTATTTGCTATTTAATTGGTCGGTCAGAATATAGGGGTATTATGTGGCATGTCAATTAACCCTTGTTTTGTGGTAGTATTTGAAAATGATATCTGAAAATGTCGAGTTAAGCAATGGTGCACATGAGACTGTTGAGTCACCGTTGATCAATACTAAGGATAACGTGCATCATGAAGGCAATAATCCTTAGGTAAACAACAACATCGACCAAATGATGAATGATGGGACATTCAGAGACTTTATACAATTCATGCAACATTAGGTGAGATAGACTCCTGTCCAAAATGCAGGTGTAAACACTGGCAACTCACAGATGGTCACCGCTAAGCAGTTCAAGAAGTAGGGATCACCAGATTTTTTGGGAAAGCTAGAACCACTTAAAGCGGAGACGTGGATAAAGCAGATCACCAAGATATTTGATATCTTGGGATGCTCTGAGGAGCAAAAGGTTCCCTTTGCTACCTTCATGTTACGAGGAGAGGCAGATTACTGGTGAGAATCTGTAAAGTGTATTCAGCCTGCCGCACTGAAGATGTCTTGGGAGAAGTTTCAAGAACTGTTCAATGATAAGTACTTTCTCGAAAGTATTCGTCACATGAAGGAGGTGGAATTTATCAAGTTGGAGCAAAATAATATGACCGTGTCGCAGTACGAGGCTAAGTTGACCGAGTTGTCCCGGTTTACATCCCATTTGATTGATAATGAGGAGAGAATGATACGAATGTTTCTGCGAGGTTTAAAACCTGAAATACGTCAATATCTCATTTCTCACAAATTGTATTTGCATTCAGATGTTGTAAATAGGGCTCAGTTATTGGAGCTCGATAATGAGTCAACCCAACCAAGAGAGAGCAGCCGACAAAATGATAATACCAGTGGTAGCAGTCATCAAAGCAGTGACAACAAACGTGGAGGAAATTTACATGCCAGAAATGGTAACCACTTCGGTGGTAATCCTGGCCAAGATAATAGGAGTGGAAATTTCAAGAAGAGGAGATTTAATAATAATGGAAAGACGTCAGTACCAACAACCATTGTTAAGGAAGGAGAACGACCATCGATCGTATACTACAAATGCGGAGGGGAGGGACACATCAGTTCAAACTGTACGCAGCAGTTCAAAGCGTGTTATAACTATGGAAGAGAAGGTCACCTAGCTCAATTTTTTCGTGTAGTAAAGCCAAGTCCAGTAGGGATGGTAACACCAAATGTCGTCCTAGACAAGTCAAAGCTGGTAGTTCAAGGGAGAGCGTTTGCCGTGACCTCCCAAAAAATGAGGAACCCGAACGAGGTTATCACGGGTAAGCTAATCATAAAATCTTGCGAAGTCTATATCTTATTTGATACCTGTTCTACCCATTCTTTTATTTCTCCTACTTGCGCTCAACGTTTACTTTGACTTATCTGTTGAAACTCCGCTGTGAGAAACCTTCATTACATCCACTGTTTATAAGTCTTATTTTATTTAAATTGGAACTCGTACGTTACCTGTCGAACTCATCTCTTAGAAAATACTTGCATTTGATGTGATTTTAGGGATTGATTGGTTAACTACTCATCATGCTAAAATTGATTATTTTTGTAAGGTTGTTAGCTTTCATATTCCTAACCAACCTATTATGTGAATTTAAGCAACCAAACCACTAAAGTCAATCACTGTCATATCAAGCCATAAAGCTATTCGTTTATTAAAAAAAGGATGTTAAGCTTTCTTAGCCCATGTCACAGTTTTAAACAAAAATACGTCAGATTTGAATAATATTTCTATTGTTAATAAATTTCCTGACGTATTCCCTAAAGAACTTCCTGGCCTACCCCTAGAGCATGAAATTGAATTTTGTATCGACCTTGAACCCGGTACAAAACCCATTTCCAAAGCCCCATATCGAATGGCTCATATTAAACTTCAGGAGTTAAAGACCCAACTGTAGGAATTATTAGACATCGATTTCATTCGCCCTAGTACATTTTGTTGGGGTGCTCCTGTTCTATTCGTAAAGAAGAAAGATGGAAGTATGCGACTTGTATTGACTATCGGGAGTTGAATCATGTCACCATCAAAAATAGGTACCCGTTGCCACACATTGATGACCTATTTGACCAGTTGCAAGGTGCCAAATTCTTTTCAAAGATTGATCTTCGTTTCAAATATCATCAATTAAAGATTAAAATCGATGACATCCCAAAGACTGCTTTCAGAACTCGGTACGGGAATTACGAATTCCTAATCATGTCTTTTGGATTAACTAATGCTTCTGCTGCCTTCATAGATATGATTAACTGAGTATTGAAGGAATATTTGGATCATTTTGTGGTTGTCTTTATTGATGACATCCTCATATACTCCAAAACCTATGAAGATTATGAGCAACACTTGAGGCTAATACTCTAAAAGCTTCGTGAAAACAAGCTGTATACCAAGTTAAAGAAATTCGAGTTCTAGCTTGAGGAAGTAGTATTACTTGGACACGTAATATCAAATCATGGAATATTTATTGACCTGACAAAGATTGAAGAAATTCTAAGCTGGGAACAACCTAAGTCAGTGACCGAAGTACGTAGCTTTCTGGGCTTAGCTGGTTATTATCGGAGATTCGTGGATGGATTTTCTCGAATCGCTACTCCATTAACGTAGCTGACTAGAAAAGATACAAAATTCGGTTGGAGTGAGGAATGTGAGAAGAGTTTTCAAGAACTAAAGAGGAGACTCATTTCAGCACCTGTTCTGACAATACCATCTGGTTCGGAGGCATTTGTCATCTACAGTGATGCTTCAGGCAGAGGGTTAGGATGTGTTCTCATGCAACATGGGAAAGTCATAGCCTATGCCTCACGACAACTCAAAGAGTATGAGAGGAATTATCCTACTCATGATCTAGAGTTGGCAGCAGTCATTTTTGCGCTTAAAATCTAGAGACATTACCTGTATGGTGAGAAAGTGGAGATCTTTACGGATCATAAAAGCCTCAAATATTTCTTCACCCAAAAGAAACTTAACATGCGACAACGACGTTGGCTCAAGCTGTTGAAAGATTACGATCATACCATTCAATACCATCTTGAAAAAGTGAACGTGGTAGCTGGCGTGTTGAGTAAAAGATCATATGCGGGTACGAGTGAGATATTTTCAATGCAAAGGCCCATTTTATGTGAATTACAAAGGATGGAGATAGAGTTAAAGACTTCAGGGACCCATGTGATGATGGCAAATATATGAGTAGAACCGACTTTAATCAATAAAGTTAAAACTGCTCAAGTTACGGACCCGGAGCTAATGCGTATAAAGAAGAAAGTGCAAGAAGGTACTATTCCAGAAGCAAGAATCGATGAATAAGAAATATTTCGAGTCAACTCCAGATATTGTATTCCTAATGACCCTGATTCAAAGTATAAAATCGTGATGGAGGCACACAACACACCGTTTGCAATCCATCCTAGGAGTACTAAAATGTATCGTGATCTTCAACATAAATTTTGGTGGAGCAATATGAAAAGAGAGATCACGAAAATTATCTCAAGGTGTTTAACATGTTAACGAGTCAAGGCAGAGCATCAAGTGCCAAACGGTCCATTGCAACCACTTAAAATTCCAGAATAGAAGTGGGAGCACATTATCATGGATTTTGTTACTAGTCTTCCCAAGGATTCTTAAGGTATAGATGCGATTTGGGTCATTGTCAATAGACTAACCAAGTCTGCTCATTTCTTACCTATACGAGAAACTTATTCACTTGAATGTCTTACTCGTATATACATAAACTAGATTATAAGACTGCATGGTACGCCAGTATCCATAGTTTCAGATCGAGACCCAAGATTTACTTCACGATTTTGGGTTAGTTTGCAAAAAGCTATAGGCACAAATTTATGATTTAGTTTGACATATTATCCTGAAACGGACGGACAGTCAAAGAGGACTATTCAAACTCTTGAAGATCTATTAAGACTCTGTGTCCTTAACTTCAAAAGAAGTTGGGACAAGTTCTTACCATTAGTGAAATTCTCCTACAACAACAATTATCAAGCAAATATAGGCATGGCTCCATTCGAGACGTTGTATGGATGCAAGTGTCGTTCTCCAGTATATTGGGATGAGGTGGGTGAAACAACGTTGTTGGGATCAGAATTGGTACGCATGACAACAAAAAAGATTCAAATGATCCGGCAACGTATAAAAACCTCACAAGATCGACAAAAGAGTTATGCTGATCTTCATCAAAAGGACGTGGAATTCAATGTTGGTGATCATGTGTTGTTACGTGTTACTCCATGGAAAGGAGTTACAAAATTTGGAAAGAGAGGAAAGCTCAATCCTCGATTCATTGGGCCATTCGAAATCCTCGATCGAGTAGGAACTGTGGCCTATAGACTAGCCTTACCGCAAAGTATGTCTCGTGTTCATAACCTTTTTCACATATCTATGTTATATAAATATGTGAAAGACCCGAACCACATTATTGAATTAGAACCAGACGAGATAGCGGAAGATTTAACGTATGAAGAGGTACCTGTTAAAATTTTGGATAAGAAGGAACATATTCTATGCTCCAAGGTTATACCTCAAGTCAAAGTTTTGTGGAGAAATCACGATGTTGAGGAAATGACCTGGGAGTTAGAATCTGAAATGAAAGTAAGGTATACTCACCTCTTCGTCATACCAGGTACGTACACCAATTTCGAGGACAAAATTTCATAAGAAGGGGAGGTTGTAAGACCCCAACTTTTATGAATAAAGATGAATTTTTCTCTAAATATCATTTTGAATAATTATAGTGTAGATTTGTTATAATATTATAGTTGTGGGTAATATTTATAAATTTTGCAAAGTATGCAAGTTGTTATAAAATATTCGATTAGTTGGGGAATATTCGTTTTAACAGAAAATATTCGTACGACGGCACAATCATTGGTGGACCCCACAACAGAATTATTGTTTAAGTTAGAAAATGACAGAAATACCTTTTTATAAAAATAACGGCGAAAGTTTTACAGTTAACTGTTAGAATACCCGGTGGTAAAAGTACAGTAATACGCGTGGTTACATAGTAGCACACGATATTGATTATTG
Organism: Panax notoginseng; assembly: GCA_016801055.1. Taxonomy (NCBI): domain Eukaryota; kingdom Viridiplantae; phylum Streptophyta; class Magnoliopsida; order Apiales; family Araliaceae; genus Panax; species Panax notoginseng. The sequence continues at coordinate 82,867,496 of CM029017.1, read as the reverse complement.
ATGCTTACGTGAGAAGTCGCTCAGTTTTACTCAATTATTACTACAGTAATTGCTGCATAGTATGTCACGTTATTGATTCAATTGTTGTCATAATATTTTATATTATTAAATCAATAATTGATATTACAAGTTATTCATATTATTATTTGCAAAATTAATAATGTCTAAAAAGTTCTGTCGAGGAAAGGGGTTTGGTCACCTAATTGCACGCCAATAGGGAGAAATCCTTATCGAAAAGTCCCCTCTTTCCTGGAAACGATCTGGTTGTTAATATTGCAAGTTACAATAATGATGAATAAATATTGTTAAAAATATTGAGGGAATTTTTAGGAAGTATTTGTTGTAAATTTTGCTTAATATTTGGACGCCCATTTATCTATTTTGTCAAAATAATCGGTAGAAAGTTATTCATTATATATATATATATATATATATATATATATATATATATATATGATAATGACTTAATGTGGGGCCCATATAAAGAAAATGAAATAATGGGCGGGGGTGGGGGTGGGAATTTGATCACGGGAGGGTGTAATTATTATATATATATATATATATAAGTTTTGTTTTATATGAAAAATAGAATATATTATATTTTATTATGCATAGTGTCTGCATAGTGTTTACATAGTGACTGCTAGTAAATCATGTGAATTTTCAGAAAATCGTCCGAATTTCCACTGAGCGTCCGTGATTTTTTCCTTACTGTGCATCCAAATTATATAAATAGAATGTTCAGTTTAGAAATGAAAATCACATTAAAATCAGATAATTCTTCTTCTATAATATTGAGCGTATTTCTTTAGAGTTTTAGGAAGCTTTGAGTGTAGAAAACAGTACAAATTTTCTTCAAAAATATCTCCGTTATACCAGTTGGAATACTCTCCTTTTTAAGGTAAGGGATATTATTTTTGTTCAATATTCATAAGAAATAATATTTTCTTCCATACTTTGTAGTATGTAAGTAATATTATTTCGTTTCAGATTTCGAATTCTACACTCATTTTGTTAAGTTTTGGCTTCTATACTCCAAGAAATTAGTAGAATATCCCTGAAATTTGCGCTTTATCCAATATCTTTTCATAAAAATATTACTCTGAACATTCTTGATAAGTTTTAACTTTTTCATACCGGAGTACTATTCACAGGATACTATTCCCGAAGTACTATTCACGGGATACTATTCACTCAAGTACTATTCACCTGGGGTACTATTCATGTTAAAAATTGATTTCTTTTCGGTCCAAACCATTTTTGATACAATATTATTCTTGAATTTTACTCTACAGAGTAGTATCATGTTGACAATTTGGACATTATTGAATTCTGGATAATTTAAATTATAAGTCTTTAAAATTTTATCCTTTGCTTTCTTTTAATTGAATTTTTATATCATTATCATCATCCTCATGCTTATGATGTGGTAAAAGTCATGTTTGGCCCGTAGTGCATAGATGGACTGTTGATCGGTATGATTATGACCAGATTATGACCAGAGATCATTCGGTATAATCATGACCTGTAATGTTACAAATGATGTGGTAAAAGTCCTCATTGGCCCGTAGTGCATTGATGGACAGTTGTTGGCATAATCATGACCATTGATGATAACAAAAATATCCTTGGCCCGTAGTGCATGGATAATTCGTTGACGTGATACTAATGAATATCTTTTACCCGTAGTGCATTAATAATTCAGTGATGTGGATTATTTATTAAGCTGAGTCTTAGCGATAAAATTTAAGATAAACTTTTTAAATCATAGGAGATAATAGATATCATGCTCTACTTGACTTTTCTAATGGATTGCTTATTCCGCTGCAGTTAAACTTGATGTTTATTGTATTTTATCAGTTTAACACTATTGAAGGCTAACGATAAGTTATTCTGCATTATTTTGGTCCTAATATTTCTTTACTGGACTAGTTGAGCTCACCCTTTTGCTTTCATTATTCTCTTCAGGAAATGAGAACGTAGTCGGGACTAGTCGGGGAACGGAGTGATGGTCCGAGATGGTGGCTGTAGTAGTCCTCACTATTTCATAAAATAGTGTGATAATAATTATAATAAGGACTCCATCTGAGTTTGGATATTGTCTAGAAGACAATATTCGTGTCAAAACTTTCAACTATGTTTTGTCGTATTTTACATGACAGTTGTATAATTAAGTTTGTATTTAAATTCGGTACCATGTATTTGACGACTCAGAATGGGTGATGTATACCTATTTTGGGGGCGTCACACTAAGATCCTTGGATCTATAGGAATTATATCTTGTAATATTTGTATAGTAGTTCAATTAGATATAACATCGAATCGAATACGACGGGCCGATGTATAGATTTGGATGCGTTATATTAATTGATAAGTTGTGAACATCAGATCGGATACCGTGGGAGTATAGATCTGGGGGCGTCACACGACTCGTTGCATGCTAAGACCTGTCGCTCATCGCAATTACGTTGCGTTTACATTCTTTGTCTTTTACAATCTTTCCGTTCAACCTTTACTAAATGTTTAAATTACTTGATTAAATGTTACATTATGTGAACTATATGTTCATTATCTTTCCTTACACTTTCCTCAAGAGTTGAGCAGTTAAAAGCTCTTCTCTGGATTTTTCTCTGCACTAGCGCTGCGGCGCCGGTTCCCTTTATTATTAGTGGCACTGCAGCGCATCTTAGCAGTAGCTAAGTCCCTGGACTGGCACTGCGGCGCAGCCTCTCAAGGCATAAGTGGCGCTACGGTGCTAGTACTAAAACTTAGAAAAATTTTCTAAGTCTTGAACATGTTTGAGACGCCTATTTTGAAATTTCATAACTTCTTCGTTATAACTTGGAACGAGGTCGTTCCAAAGCCATTTTCTTCCTTATCTTATATACTTTAACATTCCTCTGGCAAAAATTTATTCTGTATCCGTTAAGATGCCATTAAATTGGCTTAAATTTCTTCATTCGTTTGTTTTATGTTATTAATGTTCTTCGTTCGTTCGTTTGTAATTCGGTCATCCGAACTCAAAATTCGTTCGTTCTTGAGTCCAAAACTCACGTTTTCTATGTTTTCTTACATTCTTGTGAAACCCTACACATTCGGTTTAATTTAAATACTTTTTATTTTTTGTTTGTCTTTTACAAAAAATTGACATAACTTCATTATAACTAAGTTCAATCCATTCTTCATGAATGTTTCTATCGTTCCTAACCAAGCAATAAGCATCTAATTTATACGCGATGGTTTTAAACTTTTCCATCAATAAAATGTTTTAACTACGATGGTTTTAAATTTGTCTATCAACAACATTCTTCGTGTTCTTCGCGTTCTTCGTCTGGATACCGGTCAGCTTGATCTTTACGGGATCCTTAAGTTCTTCTACTCGTATGCTGAAAATGTTTTTCATTTAAAGAAAGCTGAGCATTCGATTGCTCAGAAAGTCATAGTAGTTGAATAAATAACATCAAGAATTTAAACATTCTTTTAAGACATCAATAACCAAACAAAGGTTATGAAGCAACTTGAATAATAAGAATAAATTCTGATTCCTATCATTTTAAAACATTAGTCACGTACACTTTGAAATACTTTCATTCTTCTAACTTTTTCATTCATATTCTGTCAGGCTAGAATCATTAGCATAGACTTAACAATAATGGTTCATGTATAAACATAACATTTTTATATTGAATAGTTCAATCACAGAACAGTTCATCTCATAGAAACACTGAAGTCTTAAAATTGTGGCACGTGACCTTATACATTCTACCATCTTGTACAAATATCACACATTTGCACATAGATATAATTTCTCATGTTCAACATCTGAGAAGTTTAAGAAACTAGAATTCATATTAAACATGAATGAAGTTAGAAAACTTTCCTTACGCATAGCTACAACTTACAGTTTATGCTGAACTGTTCATCGCAATCCCTATATATCATATAAGGAATAACATGTACCAATTAGTCATATATTTGACTTATGCATTGGTTTAAACTTAACTTTACTCCTTATGTTTTATGTTTAAAACCTAAGTTCATGTAATCATTCTTCTTTACCGTTTTACGGTGTTATAACATATGGAGATGTCTTAACTCATACCATCATCATCTTTGATGATTTACATTCTTATCTTCTTCTTAAAACTTTTCTAGGACTTGGCACTTATTGAGTCTCTACTAGTATTCCATATGGTACTTTGAGTGGTTTCCCACAAACAACCAACAAACTAGTTTTTCGTCTCATCTACACTGTCTTTCACAGCGACTTAGATCGATTGCTAGTTCGTATATACCTCCGCTCTCTGAAGGAATTGTTTAGCCCAGCTCCCATATGTCAAACATTAGAAATTATGAATGTACCACAACCTAAACTTAACTTATCTGAACCAATAAATAAATAATGTTCATTAAGTTGGGTTCCCCTTCCTTATGGCTTTTTGGTAACTAAATGTCATACCTCAGGATTTATTCCTTGTCGTCTAAGTAATACAGTCTTTTGCATACTTAGAATGATAATTCAATGTTAATACTATGCGTTCATAGCGCTAAGAATTTTACTTTACCTTATTCATATTTTATAACGTCTGGTTCAGTCGACATGGAACGTTATCCAAGTTATAATCATTAACTCGGCTTCTTAACGTTATACGTCATTGTCATTAATTCAGTTTCTTCACCGTTCACAGGTTTAATCATTATTATTCATTACCTTATGATCAAACCATACACGGTGTGTAGGTTTTGCCAGTTTAATATTCATGTACACTCAACCTTTATATTGGCTAAAGTGTTTAACGCTTACATTCATTCTAACATTCTCTATTCGACTCACACTCGGACTTTCATTAAACTTATTACCGTTCGTTGCGGCTTTCTTGATAATTCATATCTTACTTACTACCTTCGTCAACGTCTAAGTCATACAACCAATATACACTTAAAATGTTTGCACGACGCGAGTACGATTCACGAGCCTCGTTTACGTATTATGCGCTAACGTTGTTTGTCGTTTAAACCTTCATTAAAATTTTACTTAAGGTTTTAATAACTCTCCTTCATGATACATTACATGAACACTACGTTCATCATCCTTTCTTAATGTCAAAGCTATACGGCTCGTTGTATGCTAAGACCGATTGTTCATCGCAACTACGTTGTGTTGGATATTCCATATTTAAATTTGATGTTGAAAGTAAATAGTTATGCTTATATGTAAAGTCCTTCAAAGAACATATGTACAAGGACTTAGTTTTAGGTTTGTAATATTCATGAACGCAATTAAATTGCACAAAATAAGTGGAAGCATGAAAAATCAGAGTTTTAAAATTTTACAAACCATATACATGGATCACCCTTTATGCACAATTATTAATTAAACGAAAATATGAAGAACAAGAATCATACCCTTGAAGATTCGAGCTTCCTCAGGTACAAGTTCACCTCCAATCTTTTTCGCGTTCAACTTGAATCCACCAGGTTTGGTTCCTTCCTTTGACCAACGTTAACCACCCAAGTGTTTGGCCTCTAGAGGTGATCCACCAAGGAAGAAGAAATATTCAAGAAGAAGGATGGTTGGCTAAACCCTAGTTTTCTATCTCTATAGAAAAAGAACGTACTCTCCAACAATTGGATTCACGTATGTTATGAAAAAGTCAACAACAACTCTCACCCATAATAAGACTCCTCTTATTTATAGATGTGGACAACCCTACTTAACAATTAAGGAATTGAGTTTTATTTTAATTAATTAAATTCCTTTAGTTAATTAGGCTCCCAATCATATTAGGAATAAATGAGAGTACTTTTATTAATTAATTCTCAAACTCTTTTAGGAATTAAATAATAATAATAGTAATAATAATAAGACTTCTCTTATTAATTTATATTTAATATTTCTAAAATATTAAATAATAAATAGTAAGCTATTTAATTTATTTTATCATCATAGATTAAACTAAATATACTTAACTTATTATTACGATTATGTCATTTGCTTCTTAAATAATTATTCTTCCTTTTATGGTGTGACCCTTGAGGTTCTCCATATTAAACCGGTTGTGAATAAATTAATTAGAACAATTCTAATCTTATTTAAATAAATAAATTAAACTATTAATTTATTTAAATAAATAATATTTATTCTACAATAAGGATAAGCCTCCCTAGCGATTGACGACTTTTCAGATAATATAGATTTCAATATTAATCATAAAAGAACCTTTGAGTAAATAGTTACCGTACAATTCAATCCTTCCACCATACAATGTCTCAATTAAATATAAGACATGGAATTGCTGTCAAGTCTTATTTTATTTAATTATATGTATTTCGACTCTTAAATGCACAACTCCAAATAATGCAAATTAGAAACTTCTTTCTAATTTTATTCTGCCTTGGCCAAGGACTACTGGGTTGTCATTTATCGAATCACATAGGACATTTCTCTTCTTTTACTAGAAGTGGTAGATTCTTTATTAATCATACATTATCTCCATGTACAACTTATTATACCCAAGCATACCCTTTTATATACCCTAAGGGTCTTAAGGAATAAATCAAAGTATAACTCATCATACACAAGATACTATAATGATCTCAAGTCCAAGGATCACTTGTACTACTATTACTACAGGAATTTCTATTGATATGCAAGTAAAACTCCATTAGGTATTCCTTAGCGAGCCACGTTCAGTGAACTTATTCTCCAATAAGCACCTACATACTTGCTTTAGTGTCTCCACACAAATGATCATAAGATCAATCATCCTCATCCAATGAGCAAGCAACGTATGTACCAGTCTATCCGGATTCACTAATCCCCAATTTAGTTATCCAATGATTGAGAACTATTTTAGTTTTAAGCTTTCTATGAATTTAGATCTCATTAGAATGATCATCATCATTATTCTAAAATCATTGCTTAAAACTATGGGTTTATCACATATTATAAAACAGCATCATGTAGATAATTATAAGCCTTTAATAAATTAATACTTTTTATTAATAAATGAATAAGATTGTTACAAAGTATATGCTTTATCATCAATCATGATTGGCTTGTGTGCATACTACTTTCAATCTCTCACTTACACTAAAGCCAATCGCCATGGTATCTCATACCCTTCTTTTCTAAGTGACAATTATCCTACTGTTGGATAAGCTTTAGTTAATGGATATGTATTGTTGGTCTTGAGAGTCCACTATATCTATTGTGATTTCCCATTTTTCAATGATTCCTATAATCAAATGAAAGTGCCACAACACATGTTTAGATCCAAGATGATATTGAGGAACTATTCCTAGTTCTATAATGAACTTTTCACCCAAATAATCAACTTTCAGCTTCATTTATAGCTATATACTTTGTCTTTATCACTAAACTAGCAACTCTTTACTCTTTGGAACCTTTCCAATTCACTGCACCACTGTTCAAGGTAACCCTTTACCTAAAAGTGGATTTTCTGTCGTCTTGGGCTGTCTGAAAAAGTTGAGTCTGTTAAGCCCTCTAGTTTTAATTTAGACCCACCATAAAAATGATCACATCCTTAGTGCCGGTTAAGTACTTTAAGATATTTTTCACTGACTCACAATAAACTTCTCCAGAATATGACTGATCAACATCAGGTCTCGTATATTTCATTGCATACATGATATTTACTCATGCGATCTCTCTTTTATGAGTCTATGGGGACTATTAAGAGAGATACACTCCAGGGCTCATCAACATGAGACATCCCATGGAGTTTGCCATGCTAAACGACTTTAGCATCAAATAAATATACGTTTCTTAGATTAAGTTGAGCATCCTCTTAAATCTATCTATATTGATTTGTATCCCCAATTAAGATACTCTACCCAAATCATTCATAGAGGAATGCTTAGACAACTTTATCTTTACTGATTGTAGCCTTAGTATGTCATTCCTTATCCATAATATATCAATATATAATATTAGGAATGTCATGGCGCTCCCACTGATCCTTTTGTACACACTAGGTTCATTCTTATTTTTGATAAAATCAAACACTTTTGATTAACTCATCAAAACGAATGTTCTATTTTTGAGAAGCTTACTTCAATCCATTTCTCTGAGTGTCTACAACTCTTACCTCATCGTATGTAACTGGTTCATCATCTTCTATGATGTGTACCTCATCATCATCACATATGATGAATCCATACCTCCTAGGTATCTTCGGTACTATTCTAGATTTACGATTCGGTTGTGGTACAATAGGTCTATCTACAGGTTCCTCTTATTTGACTTATATTATTTTGTGGTTCTTGAACTCTTCAATATCTATTATCCTCCCACTAGCCCCTTCAATGATAAATATCTTTATCTTAGAAGGCATCATGTTTCACAATAAACACCTTTTACTAGGTAGGATTACAGAACATATACCCTAAACTTACTTTAAGATGTCCCACAAATTTGTACTTGTCAAATCTTATCCCAAGCTTATCCTTTGAAACCTTTTCACATAAGCTGGACAATCCCTTATATTAACTTACTTAAAATTAGGAATCCTTCCTATTCATAACTTTTATGGAGTTTTGTGGTCGGATTTTGAGGTTACCTTTTTGTAGATATGCAACCATTTCTAGGACATTATCCCAGAAGGTTATTGGAATGTCGGTAAAATCATTATGGACCGTACCATGTCCAACAAGGTATAATTTTTTCCTTTTAGATATATCAATCAATTATTGCGTATCAGGAGGCGTCCATTATGAGAAAACTATTTGAGATAATATAGAAACTTATTGCACAAGTATTTATTCCTTGATCTAATCAAAGAATCTTAATACTTTGCCAATTTGTTTCACTTCTGAATTCTTTGAACCTTTCAAATAATTCACACTTATATTTCAGCAAATACACACATTCAACTCTTTGAATGATCATCTCCTTTTCTTATATTAGTTTGTTCAATTTATAAAATAATTTTTTTACGTAAGTTAAGTATACAAAATTTATTAAGTAATATTTCAGTTCTATATAAAATATTATATTATAAATAGAACAACAATTGTTCTTAATTATAATACCAAAGATTTCATTGTCCAACAATAAAATGGAAATAATATTTCGAACAAGAACTGGAATATAATAATAACTTATTGACTTAATAGACTTGCCCGTAGGCAATGCTAAACAATAAGTTCCTATGGCTAATTTAGCAACCTTTGCTTCATTTCCACACATAGGATTACTTATCTTTGTTTAGCTTTCTAGTTCTGCTTGGTCCCTTCATAAATCTATATTTATGATAACCAAAGTTGGTATCCAATACCTAAGTAGTACCTTAACTTAAAGAAAAAAGTTATTTCAATCATGAACAAAAACTATATTTGTAACCGAAGCTTCACTAAGCTTCTTCTGGTTAGCCTTGCAAGATGTTTCTCGCAGTTTCTTTTCCAGTGTCCTGGCTTATTTTAGTGAAAGAAAACTCATTTGCTATCCGTATCAGTCTTGATCTTATTATCCTTTATTTTAATCTTTTCTATTTACCTTCATAGAATCATTTTTCTTTTTAGAAGATCCTTTGACCCCTACCAGTAAGACTTGGTCTTTCTTGGTTGGAAAATGACTCTCAATATTTTTCAACATATTAAGCAAATCAGCGAGGCTGATATCTAGCTTTTTCATATAAAAAATTCACAACAATTGTGAAAGGAGTCTGAGAGTGAGTGCAAGATCAAATCTTGGATCAACTCTCCATCCATAACAAAACTCGTTATCCTAATTGATCAATCGAATTGAATATGTTAAGAACTTTTATCTGTACTGTAGTGTCATCGGTCATTCTAGATCGGAAGAGCTCCTTAGATATCTGATATCTATCAGTCCTACTTTTGTCACCATCAACTACTTGATGTCCAGGAATATAATAAGAGCATCCATAGTTTCATACTGACCCTGAAGCTCGTTACTCATGGATGCGAGCATGATGCATTGAGCCAACTGTGCATCATCTTGCCACTTTTTAAAAGTAACAATCTCTTCCTCAGACGCATTTTTTGCAACCATTGCAGGGATAGGCGTATTAATGATATAAGATAGCTTTTCAGCCATGATAACTATTCTCAAATTTCTTAACCAATCCATTTAATTTGGTCCGGTTAAATAGCATCTAATATGCTTCACAGTGATAGTAATTTAGACATTGTAAAATTCTGTAAATGAATTTGTAATTAACAATATTTTAGCATACATTCTTTTATTCATTACCAAAATAAATTAGGTCTTGTTTTAAATTGGTATCTCCCACTATTTTCATCAAACTATATTACCCTCAATTATATAGTTTGGCAAAATTTAATTAAAGATTTGCTAGTGAGAATAAGGATCCCATTTCAAATGTATATAGCCTTGTGGTGACACAACAAACTATATATAAATAAATAGGTAGACAATTCTTGTCAATTACATCAACTATGCAACTCCTTATATTTTGTCTCTTAGATTATTTTAATCAAGTGATGGCACATCCTGTGACGCCCCCGAATTCTGACCTCAACTTGGTCACCCGAATTCGGTTCATCACATTCTCAAAGTATTACCATAATAACTAAAATTGCACATTCACAACGAAAGATCTAATTTAGAATAATGTACAACGATATATTATAATTATTCTCCCAAGTCTCGCAACCTATAATACTTAATAGATTACATAATAACATCGAATAAAGACTTATTACATAATCCTACTTAAGTTTAAACATAATCTGGAAATAGTCTTAATACAACATAAGAAATTTAAACATAAAAGGGACAAGCTAGTCGGTAGCTTTGCCCTTGCCCTTGTCTTTCCCAGTGACATCTCCCTATTCCACCTTAATTGAAAGGTTTTAAATAAGCAAGAATGAGCACAAATTGTCCAGCAAGTAATATACAACAAGGGTAAAGAGTTTTATAACATGAGTATGAAATATCAAAGTATCACCTTTAAGATAGTTCAGAGTTTCAGAATAATAACATGAATAATGAATATCAATAATACTTGGACTAAGATCAATAATTCAATATAAATCAACTGATATATATGAATTCAAAGGATATCAAGGTATCCGACTGGATAACAATTTATATTGAGCAGTCACTAAAGACTATTGAACATCTACTAGAATTACCAATATTAAACTGATAACCCAAAAGAATCAAGTAATGTAGAGGATTAGTCTACAATACTCCACGTTATGCATAACACCACAATAATAATATACTCATGCGTTGGGCTTTCCAACAACATACATAAGGGTTGTTCAACTCAATTTTTAAGATTTTTCGCACCAATCAAATGGGTTTGGACAGTTTTATAAACATGCATATAGTCTAGCCGAATCAAATGGCATCGACTCTTTTACAATATTCAAGAACAATATCAAGTTCATTATGAATAATAGTTTTCGCAAGGGTTTAAGCATAATGGCTCATTTAAACGAGAAAGCAATATAACTTCTATTCAAAGAGATAAGCTTACGGTATTCGTCGAATAAAAAATGTAAAGATACTTGCACAATAAGAGTAGGGTTCGGATACTTGCCTTACGCTTAGTTTATCCTCGTTTAAGAATTCAACACTTTCGAATCCTATTTATAACGTATTATATGTTCAAGATGTTCATTAGCTAACATTGTGACGCCCCAAATCCAGGTACTTAAAACCCGAACTCGATGCTTTACGATACCATTTCTATGAGCGGAATTCTACGAATAATAATAACAATAATATGAATAACAACTTAATTTACATAATTATCAGAGTTTATCTCCCTAGGTACGAGACCTTAAAGTACATTCCATACAATACATGATATTATTTATATATATATATATATATATATATATATATATATATCATTGTCTTAATAATATAAACTATTACAACAACTACCACAAATCTTATTCAGTTAGCTTTCCTTTTCCTTTGTTTCTGCACGAGCTTTCTAACACAATAATATAATTTTTCACGATTTTTCATGAATTAAAATTAATTTTAAATAATTTATTTAATATTATAATTAAATAAATAAATACTTTTTTTATATTCCAAAGATACTAAATAATTTTGAAATATACTCAAAATAGTTAAAAACTATTTTTCAGACTTTAAAATAATTTTTCAGAATTTATTAAGTATTTTTAATAATTAAAATCTAAATTTTCTAATTTTTAAATCATTTTCGGAATTTTTAGAAATTAAAAATTTTAAAATATATCAAAACCGTCGCTAAAGGCTTTAGCGACGCTTATCTGTTGCCTTAGGTGTTCTTGAGCCTCAAGAACACTGACAAGGCAGTTATCAAGGTGCCTAGTTTGACCGATTATAATTCTCAATCCATTACGTTTCTAAGAAATCTAACACTTGGATCTTGTAGTGCTCATGTAATACTACAATTACCAACAAACATCATGACTAAAAATCATCAGATATAAGAGTTATTAGCCATCAAAAAGTCTGATAAGTCTGTTCTTCGACTGAAGAACAGTCGATATGCCTACTTTGGATCATTATAACTTTCAATCTGTGTATTGTTTGTGTGATCTATCAATTGGAGTGTGTAGAAAACATGTAGGACTACAACTACAAAGCATCATAACACATTAACATCATAACATGAGCAAGATCTATCTGGTCAAACTTCAACACGGAATCTGCTCAAAAAAATTCTGGGTTTGTGTTCTTCAGTGTTTTCGGTCAACGGGTTTTGACCATGAATAACTCCCGATTTACAAAAGCTATAAACTTGATTCTTTTTGCATATTAAAGATCACATATCCGACTACACATAACAACTTTTAAACAACAAAAATTATGATCGAGCAAAGATTTATAAGCTCTGACATTTGCCAAAAAATATTTCCTGGACACTTAGAATATTTTCTGGGTTTGAAGAACAGCCGGTCAATGCCGGTCAACCCACTTTGACCTTAAATAACTTTTTATCCCAAATAGATATGGACCTGATTCGTTTTGGAGATTAAAGACCACATAACAAGCTACACATATCAACTTTTAGAACACAAAACACATTAAAGATTACAGAGATATAAGGCTTGACATTTGCCAAAAAATCACAGAAAATAAAATTTCTAGATTTTGAAAATCTTCAAATCCGAGCTTCTAAATGTTATGGATCTAACATCTAGCAACCCATATCATCCTTAGGCACTATAATCAACATGTTCTAACATTTAAACATAACATCTAACACCAAAAATTTAAAAAAAAAATCAAGCTAGAGTTTATACATTTTCTAAGCTTTGATTATTGATTTTTGGCTTATGATTTGTTATGATTGGTAGTAGGACTTTGTTTTGGGACTGAAATACTATAATAATTGGTAGGTTTTAGAGAGAGAAGCTCAAGGATGAGAGTTTGACAATTTTTAGTGTACAAAATGCCTTAATTCTCTCTCCAATCTATATATAAACCAAATTAGATGCATTGAATGCTCAAAATGGTTGATTGAATCTGAATATAATTGAGTCTTGGATGCTAAATTGGTAGGGTAGGATGTTTGCCATGCTTTGATAGCAATAATGCACAATAATTCACTAATAATATACTAAAGAGACAAAAAGGGCATTTTGATAATTTCACTTAAAATCTCAAGGGCATTCTTGTACAAGGTGATTAAATCTAGGGTTTATTCACTAGATTGAAAATCTTACAATTTTCTAAATAATTTATAGGGTTTGGACAATTTAAAATTTAAAGTGTAATACAATTTTAATTTAAAACATACTAATTAAATTAGGGTTTTTAATAGAAATTAGGGTTTTTAAATTAGGGTTCCTAAATATTATTAGGGTTCCCAAATTAATTAGGGTTTCCTAATTATCTTTATAATTCACAAAATAATAATTAGGGTTTCTAAAATTTGCAATTAGGGTTTTCAAATAAATAATTAGGGTTTTTCCTAATTATCAGCATAAAACAATAATTATGGTTTCTTCAAATTACAGAAATTCTAATACGCAGAAGAATTCATATAACACAATTACTACTCAGTCATAACTGATAATTGAGTTTAACAATTAGGGTTTCACAACACAATATTAGGTTATGACCCAATTTACCACAATTGACCAACATTAACAGTCTACAGATATACGGTATATATTTAACCACTGAAAATTAAAATATAATTAATATTACATTATTATTCTCATTCCTGAATAAAAATTCAAGTTTAGGGTTTGGATTCCATATCTGACTTATCCTTCGTACACAACATCAATAATCAAGTTAAAATAATTAACTTAAATATTCTGAACAAATTCATATAATAACATATTTATTATTATAATTGTAATTGTCACTTAATATATTATTTAAATAATATATAAATTATATTTTCAGGGAAAATAAATAATAAAAACATTTCTGCTTACAAAAATTAATTACCATAAGAATATAATTTGTAGTAATTAATAATTCTAAAATTATTTCTAATTTTTCAAGTAATAAATATATTCGCATTTAACATCACAATACTTGACACTTATTCTCATTGTAAAAAAAAATTTATACGCAAAATTTCTTATCTATTTATATAAAAAAAATATCGGGTTATTACATTCACCCTCCCTTATAAGGATTCCGTCCCCGTAATCACCGTTTTAAAACTCATATATACAAGGGTACATAGCATATATAATCATTGCAAGTAGACCTCGATCATAATTGATCGAACTGATCTTTTACTATTCAGCATAACGCTTGTCTACTTGATTAAACAGAAGTTTGATTTCTAAAAGGACTCAAATTCTTCATTATATAAGAAAATTATATAAGATATATAAGTTATTCGAATAATACCTGGAGTTCCATTTCCAGCTGCCACAGTATCCTGGACCGTCATGTTGAAGACCGTCGGAGTTGCTTTTGTTGGGTTATTGGTTGAGGTCGGTCCTGTGATTGCTAAAGTCCCACTGCCTTTCCCCGTGGTTACATTTCCTGCCTCCATTCTCCTCTTTGGACAATCCTTCACCTTATGTTCAGTCAATCCACATATAAAACTCCCACTGTTCATCCTTGGGTTGGGGCAGTTGGGAGAGATATGACCCTCCTGCCCGCACTTGTAACATACAAACTTACCCTTCAGGCACTCACCAGAGTGATTCTTCCCCCCAATTCTTGCACTGCACTACCTGCTTCTTCACACCTTCCTGTTTCACCTGAACATTCCCAGAAAAATTCCCCTTTCTTTTCTCACCCCTATTTCCACTATTTCCTTCCACCTTCAAAGATCATTCTGCCTTGCTTCTGTTCTTCTTCTCCTTGTCGTAGAGGCTCATGGCCTCACTCCCCTCCCCAGCTATGATAGCCTTCTCCATGAGTGCTGCAAAAGTATTGATTTGCAATACTGCCACCTTATTGTAGAGCCAGGGTTTTAAGCCCAGCTCAAACCTCCTTACCTTTCTAGCCTCCGTATCAACTTGATGTGGAGCAAACCTAGCCAACTCATTAAACTTTGCGACATACTCCGCAACAGTCATGTTCTCTTACTTTAACTCCAGAAATTTCACCTCCATCCTAGCTTGCATACTAGCTGAGAGATAGTTTTCGAAAAATAAAGTCTAAAACCTATCCCAAGTAACTACTCCTTCTCCTGCCCTAGTTTTATTTGCCTCCCACCAAAAGTTGGCTTCCCCTTTCATCATATAAGTGGCAAAAGCAGTCTTTTGCCCCTCATCTACCCTAGCAATTACGAACGCCTTTTCTATTTCATTAACCCATGTCTGGGCTTCTATAGGGTCAGCTGATCCTCTGAATTCTGGTGGTCCTACTGCTTTGAAGTCTTTAAATTTTGCCAAGCGATTATCTGGCTGGTTTCCTGCGGCTGGTATTCCCTGCTGCATAGCCTGAGCTACCATGTTTGCAAAGTTTTATATCGGGTCTCGTTGTTGTTCCTCAGTGTTGTTGAGAGATTCTTCTACCTTTTGGTTTCGAGTTTGACGTCTTGGCGGCATTATCTGGTTAAGTAAAACCATAAATTAACTTTATTAACTTACATTCTAAACCTTATTGCATAAGATTAATATATTAAACTTGTTTCATTTCTCAAACTTAGATTCATATTCATTCATCGAATATTTTACATAGCATAACACATACTACTTTACACACCAGCTATCCCTTTGTGACTACAAAAGTCGGGATTTACAACATTGACCAACACAAAAGTTAAAAATATTTTATTACACAAACATACTTATCACACGTATTACCTTAAACATACCTACACAACAGAACCTATACTACCTATTTACTAAGCCTCTCTCTCGGACAATCTTTTGATCGATGACCTTCCATCCCACAAACAAAACGTACGCCTAGATTAAAGTCGGGACAATGATGAGAGGTATGTCCCTCATGTCTGCAATTATAACATATCTTTTTCCCTTTCTTCTTATCAGGTTTTCCTAAATCGTGGTCTTCTATCTTTCTTTTTCCCTTATCTCTCGGAGCTGCACACGATGTGTTGCTTGAGGCTCCTATCTAATCAATTTGAATTTTAAGCTTATCCTGCTCTTCCATTGTTTCTATTAACGCCTGACGCAGTTGAATATTCAATAGCTTTTCTATTTCCCACAACTTTTTCAAAGAAGAAACCTTGTTCCTCAAATCCTGCACCTCCGTTGATGCTTGATCAGCTTCAACTTTAGTGTCCGTATCACTATCTGTTAGTTCCACCATTTCTGGATCTGGTACTACATTTTCCACAATAACCACCTCGTCCGAGTTGGTTTCATTGTGAACCTTTATTTCAGCTATTGGCTTCGATATTAGCTCGGGTGTATGGATCTGATTCTTCTTCAAGTTATAAGCCCATAACAATCCTTTTTCACCAGACATCTACACACATAAATTATCCTGATTAGCATATAGTATATACACACAACAAACAATAGTTTTATAAGAGTTATCTTTTATTTTGTACAACGATGAATTTATTCAATTCATCTCCTTTTAAAACTCTATATAAGTTATTTGTATTTTCAACGTTTCCCCCTGTCCTAAGGTTATAGCCTAAGGTCGATCCCACCTAAGGTTTCTAACCCTAAAGCTCTGATACCAACCTGTGACGCCCCCAAATCCGGGTACTTGAAATCCAAACTCGATGCTTCACGATACCATTTCTATGAGCGGAATTCTACGAATAATAATAACAATAATATGAATAACAACTTAATTTATATAATTATCAGAGTTTATCTCCCCAGGTACGAGACCTTAAAGTACATTCCATACAATACATGATATTATTTATATATATAGCATTGTCTTAATAATATAATCTATTACAGCAACTACCACAAATCTTATTCAGTTAGCTTTCCTTTTCCTTTGTTTCTGCACGAGCTTTCTGGTTCTTCAAACTTAACTGAAAATATTTAAATTAAGCAAGAATGAGCATTTGAGTGCCCAGCAAGTAATAACAATAATATATATTAGCTGAAAGAATTAAATGTTTTCTTTGAAAGACACTTCTACAACGAATCAACAGTTCTGAAGTAAGCTGTACCAAGAATAATAATAACATAACAACTCTCTTTCACATTTTTAAAACTACGTATTGACTATAAGTAGGGTTAAGTGACATATTATGAACATTGTTTTCTTTTTCGAAAAGGTTAAACAGAAATTCATCTGCAAACCGTCATAACTTACGGACACGGGGGTGATCAGCCCGTTGTGCCCTGCATTGATCAATACTACATTTCAAGAACTCTCTCCGCCTTGGGCGCATAAAAGTTTTCCCTATGTAAGGGATGTTCATACTTGTCTGGGTTCTAAAGCAAAGGTTTTATCTTGTTCAACAATAATCTATAATTCAACCTATATATATAAGGGTAATTGACAAAGGTATATCAACATGTGATTAAATACAATGATTATCCAAGTGGGAACACTTATATAACCATTTTATAGAAATTGACGAACATCATATATATCTGAATTACCATATACTAACATGTTGATAAACAATGAACAGATATAGAATATGTCGCAGTAGAGTTGATAATATAGCATAATAATAATTTAATTCTGAAACTTCTTACTCATGTCCATTGCATAAAGGAAATGCAAAGGTAGGATACTTGCCTGAGATGCTGCTTACAATAACGCAACTTAGATTAATCTTTTATACAGCGACCTATCAGTAATAAGATCATTCGTTCGATTAGAATAATATACTATAACATATAGTACTGCATTTTGCAGTCAGCACATAACCTAATCACATTATCACACCTATCCAACAGTCATTGAATCATAACTAATCATTAATACAGTCAAAATATCTAAGTCTAGATGAATTTCTGAAACATGTCGGTGTACCGACAACTTTATTGGATAATTATTGAGTCTAAGACTCTATTCTGTATCTCAATATTCATAAGTATCAGTCATATTATTTTTAATTGACTTAAAATAATTTTTAAACACTTATTATAATTTATCAAGAATTTTCAAACATCGGAATCATAATTAAATGATTTAAACATCAAATAATTTTATTATCATTAACATTTAATCAATATTAAATTATTAATGAAACTGTTGCCAAAATATTAAAGTTATGTATAATAACTCAAAATACTTTTAAAACATTTATATTACTCTTAAATGATTTTTAAAACATTTAAAATTATTTTTAAATAATTACCATTAATATTAAAATATTAATGCACTATTTATCCAAATATTAAAAGTCATTTATTATAACTTAAAATATTTTTAATTCATTTATATCCTTTTTAAATAAATAAAACCATTTTTAAACTATTTATTTAATATAATTATTAAATAAACTAAATATCATCAATATTAGATTAATATCATTAATATTAAATTAATAATATTTTTCATGACAAAATATCCAAAGTCATATTTTATAACTCAAAATATTTTTATGATACTATAAATGATTTTTAAAATTATTGATTCTATTTTCCATAATTATTTCATATATTTATTAAATAACTTAAACATCATTAATATTAATTAATTAATGAAATTTCATCACAAAATATTAAAATTCATTAAAAATAACTTAAAATATTTTCTAACACAATAATATAATTTTTCATGATTTTTCATGAATTAAAATCATTTTTAAATAATTTATTTAATATTATAATTAAATAAATAAATACTTTTTTATATTCCAAAAATACTAAATATTTTTGAAATATACTCAAAATAGTTAAAAACTATTTTTCAGACTTTAAAATAATTTTTCAGAATTTATTAAGTATTTTTAATAATTAAAATCTAATTTTTCTAATTTTTAAATCATTTTCGAAATTTTCAGAAATTAAAAATTTTAAAATATATCAAAACCGTCGCTAAAGGCTTTAGCGACGCTTATCTGTTGCCTTAGGTGTTCTTGAGCCTCAAGAACACTGACAATGCAGTTATCAAGGTGCCTAGTTTGACCGATTATAATTCTCAATCCATTACGTTTCTAGAAAATCTAACACTTGGATCTTGTAGTGCTCATGTAATACTACAATTACCAACAAACATCATGACTAAAAATCATCAGATATAAGAGTTATTAGCCATCAAAAAGTCTGACAAGTCTGTTCTTCGACTGAAAAACAGTCAAGGTGCCTACTTTGGATCCTTATAACTTCCAATCTGTGTATTGTTTGTGTTATCTATCAATTGGAGTGTGTAGAAACCATGCAGGACTACAACTACAAAGCATCATAACACATTAACATCATAACATGAGCAAGATCTAGCTGGTCAAACTTCAACACGGAATCTGCTCAAAAAAATTCTGGGTTTGTGTTCTTCAGCGTTTTCGGTCAACGGGTTTTGACCATGAATAACTCCCGATCTACAAAAGCTATGAACTTGATTCTTTTTGCATATTAAAGACCACATATCCGACTACACGTAACAACTTTTAAACAACAAAAATCATGATCGAGCAAAGATTTATAAGCTCTGACATTTGCCAATAAATATTTCCTGGACACTTAGAATATTTTCTGAGTTTGAAGAACAGCCGGTCAATGCCGGTCAACCCACTTTGACCTTAAATAACTTTTTATCCCAAATAGATATGGACCTGATTCATTTTGGAGATTAAAGACCACATAACAAGCTACACATATCAACTTTTAGAACACAAAACACATTAAAGATTACAGAGATATAAGGCTTGACATTTGCCAAAAAATCACAGAAAATAAAATTTCTAGATTTTGGAAAATGAAATTTCTAAATTTCCTCTAATTTTGTATTCTATAAATGTTGTCTTATTTGCTACTTGTATTTGGTTTATTAACTATGAACTGAATATTGGCTTTAAGGTTATAATGGATCCCTTTGTTATTTAAATTGATTGTCTTTATTTCTTTGGTTGGCACCATATGATTTGGTTTAATATATTTGTGCTTTATGATTCTCTCTAAGACATTAGTGATGATTTTGGTAATCTGCACTATATCGACAGAAGAATTATAGATTTACACCTAAATATATTGGCATGTGATTGTGGGTTTATCGTTTATACCTATAGCCTAACATACATGCATGCTAGAAGCTTTCCTATACCACTTTACTAATTGTGTGTCTATTCTTATAAGTGCAACTTACACTACTCATGGCATTCAAGGAAAATAGTATCAAGCGGTCTTAAACCACCTCTAGCATCTTAGGTACCATACATGTTAACTGCCAAAGATCAGATTGCAGAAACACAGATTCTAGACTGGCATAGCTGCGCCATGGCTAAGCCTAGGACCGGCGCAGCTGCACCGTCTTCTGGCCAAGCTAAGACTTAGCTGCTGCCTTGTGGTTTCTGTTCGACTTGCTCAAAACAATCATACATGATATATTTGTCATGTTAAGGGTCTTTGCATGTTTCTCAAGTAAATCTAGGTTCCCTTTTATAAGATATTTCTAAATTAACTATTTCAACAAGTTAAGGTCAAGAAGCTACAAAACCCATCATGCTTGCTCTCTAAACATACAAGATAGTTTTAACACTCATAATAGGCATTCTTGGGAGTATTCATAACGTATTTGTGAAACTAACACCGTTTTAGTTGAAAATATACTTCGTTTATGCTTTTCTTGAAATGTGAAACACAAGCATGGCATATATATATTTATACTACATGAGTAAGTCTAAGAGTGACATCAAACATGATTACAAATGTTAGATTCTAGTCCTCATAGTATCTTGACAATATTCACATTCAAAGCTTGCTAGTAGGTTCAACATGCTCATGTTTCCTTACTAATCAAATAAATACAAGCTAAATATTTATTCATGCATTTCTAAGTCATACTATCATGCTTGCAAAGTCAGAATACACGCATGGCATACACCCATAATAAGTGCGTTTCTAAGTCCTTGAATCCATTTTAAGCTACATGCTTTCTTTAATCATGTTAAGCTAGTCTAACATGCTCACATTAGGCTCATATTGCTATATATATCCTTAAAACATGCTTGCATGCCAGTACATTACATAGTACTGTAACAATCTGCAAAACAGAAGCTTAAAACAAAATTTAGCAACCGACGTAGCTGCGCTGCGCCTCAGTATAACTGTGGCGCAGCTGCGCCGTGCCAGGTTCAGATGCAGAAGCAGACTTTGTTTTATAGAGTCTCAGCCAACTTGATTTCCCTTGACTCAAACATGTTCCAAGCCACTATTAAAGTATTCATACATGCTAATAAACTTCTTAAACACCTCATAACATACTAATTCATCATGCTTAACATAGAATTTCAAGGACTTACAAGAATCAAACACAACCCATCTCAAGAACATAAATAGAAATTATACCTTCTTGAGCTTAACTTGAACTTCCTATACACTAAATGGGCTTTTACAATGCTCAGCAACTTAGAACTCTCCACTTAAACAAGTCTTAACAACACAAAAATCTGAACTCAAGCTTGCATTTATAGAAAAATCATGGACTAGGTATTGTCATTACACAATTTTGGAATCCATGGTGTATTAGGAAGAAACAATGGTTCATGAAGGGTGGTTTAACAACTCCATACCAACTACATAGCTAGCAATGATCATCTAGGATTTAGCCTTGTGGAGAATACGTGTTTCAACCTTCAGCTACTGTTCACGTACTTGTGCCACTCATTTTGGGACAAAATGAAAAACTCAGCAATCTTGTTATCTAGGTTGGGTTTGGTTTATTTAATTTCCACAATGAAATCTTAATGTACAGTGGTTACCATATTAGGAATTTAGGGATTAATTATACACTCACCTCATATAGTCCATGTACATTAAATATACGCAATAAAATAACGCAGTCAGGTATTATTGTCTGGGTAGTTTCATAATTATCTCTATCACTCATATAACCATATAATAACCTTATTATATTAATAACTTATTTATTTATGTTAAATAAATAAATTTATTCCTTCCCTTGATTAATTACCACTTAATATATTATAGATTCATATAATTTAATATATAGTCACACAATGTCACACTACACTATATAGTATAGTTGTGTTATTGCTCATATGCACATAACTGTCAATATAATATTATTATATTACTAACTTACTTATTTATGTCAAGTAAATAATTTATTCACTTCCTTGATTAATTAAGATCAATTTTAATTAATCCAACCATCATTGATTAATGTATTTATGGATTTCCATTATTTATCTATATAATTCTTATTATACTTTTATAGTTATATTTCAAACAATAATAATTACATATTATTAATTAATTATCAAGTAATCAATTTTCAACCACAACCATTATCAATTAATTAATATAACAATTAACAATTAACAATTAATATTGGTCATTTGCGCACTTTATTTCATAGTTTATTAATGTCACACACATCATAGAATTGTTCCATTTAATTTTTAAAGTAGAAAAATTAATTTTCTCCAACTGACCACTGGCGCAGCTGCGCCAGTTTGTACTGCTGGGACGGCGCAGCTGCGCCGTGCCCTGACAGTGCCAAGACTGGTGTAGCTTTAGCCCGTGCCAATTTTCAACGCTAAACTCGCTTTGTATGACATGAATTGATGTCCACAAAGCGTTACTACATGTCTACGAGCGTATTTGATTACTTATATGATATCACACGTTCAACACGATTAATCTCCTTAATTCTTGCTTTAATTCGTTTAGTGAATTTACTTGTTTCACATTAGGCCACACACGGCATTTCACACTTCACATTGTCGATTCACACTTCTTACTACGCAGTGATTTAATATGAATTAATTATATTAACCGACTCATAAAACAATAACACTTATTTTCACATAAATAGTATTTCCATTAATATATTCATTTTATAATATATGAAAATTCTTGGGTATTACACATCCGAATCAAAATTATCCAAGTTAAGTCCAACCTAGCACTCCATATATTCAAAAAAAAAAATTATTGTCCTTGTGGTGACACAACAAAACAACATTGTTCAATTTTCTTTATAAGCATCAAATGTGATAAAATTAACATCTCAAAGAATTAAGATAAGTCTTGTGGTGACACAACAAACTTGTAATAATTAATTGATACTCTATTATTTTTATCATGCTAGAAGGCGGTGTTCGATATTTTAAATATCTTTGAACACTTAGGACTTAATATAATAAATTTGAGGGGTTTGCATGTAATTAATTTATCTCATCTTATTTAGCGCGCATGCACACACACACACACACACACACACACACACACACACACACACACACACACACACACACACACACACACATATATATATATATATATATATATATAATACTAGCATGCATATATAGAATACTATATTCTACCCGGATTGATTATGGACTTTATTCTAGTTTAGTTCACTAGAGCCACCAAGTGAACCAAAAGGTAAAATCTAGAGGTGCAAGAATTAATATTTAAATATAGCTATTACATTTAAACCCGGGATCCATTACAAACGGGTCTTCAAGCGCTCCTTGCTCCTTGATCTCCAATTCTTCAAAATTAATTCTAACTATTCCTATTACAAAAACAGCAGTCAAGGGGAAGTACATAGGAGAGAGATAGAATTTATATTAAGAAAAATTAGATAAAACAAGGTACGCATACCCCATTTAATAAAACTCAAACATTCATGCATCCAACTAAAATAAAATCCAATCACATTGGTCAATAGTCCATAATCAATCCCATTTATTATCATACACATCACTATATGCATCAATATATAATATTCATCTCATGAATAGTAAACATTCAATATATATATATATATATATATATATATATATATATATCAATTAATGGGCAAATTTACTTAGTATAAAATCTAATTTTGAATCAAAATAAACTCCTTTATTTTAATCTAAATTTAAATCAAAATAAACTCATTTATTTTAATTAAATATGGAATCTAATTCCAAGTCAAAATAAACTCTTTTATTTTGGATAATATGAAATCTTATTACATATCTAAATAGACTCTTTATTTAAGGAAACATGAATTTTCTTTCCTATTCACAAATAA
This sequence comes from Panax notoginseng, assembly GCA_016801055.1. Classification (NCBI taxonomy): domain Eukaryota; kingdom Viridiplantae; phylum Streptophyta; class Magnoliopsida; order Apiales; family Araliaceae; genus Panax; species Panax notoginseng. The sequence continues at coordinate 82,842,949 of CM029017.1, read as the reverse complement.
ACTCCTTTATTTTGAATAATATGAAATCTTATTTCATATCTAAATAAAGGAGTTTATGTAAGGAAACATGGATTCACTTTCCTAATCACAAATAAACTCCTTTATTTTGAATAATATGAAATCTTATTTCATATTTAAATAAAGGAGTTTATTTAACAAAACATAGAATCCTTTTCAACTCTAATTAGTTATCATGGAATCTAATTCCAACTCTAATTAGTTAGCATGAAATCCAATTTTAAAATTAAAATAAACCTTTTACTTTAAGATTAAAATAAACTTTTTATTTTAATTATAAAATTATTAAGAATATTATATATATATATATATATATATATATATATATATATATATATATATATAATAACCGTGCGTTAATATAAATATGTGGCCACGTGAATCATGATTATTAATCACCTGATCATTATACTGCAACCTGATATACTAAGTGGTGAATGAAATAATCAGGAACCATTACTAATATATATATATATATATATATATATATATATATAAGAAAACAACACTGATAACCAAATGTGCATGGTCTCCACTTTCCCATTTAATATATATAACAGGATCAAGCTTTGGAAAATTAACCACGCGGATAAGGACAGCTTAAAACCAAAAACAGTTCGCGATTTTTAACAGTTTTTCCGAAAATTCATTACCGCTTTTCCTTTTTCCTTTTTTTATACAACAAATTATGCCCAATTAAATTTATTCTAAACACATATCAATATACATATCAAATTAAAAAAATTAATAATTCGCATAAAGGTTTGGCTCTGATGCCACTGTTAGGTTTGTAACGATCGAGAAGTTTGTAATTTAATTTAAATATTTATGGAATTAAATAAATATTTTAAATAATTTATTTATTGAGGAAAATAAATAATTTATGAATTGTGGTGAATTAATTTGGTAACTAAATTGATTAATGATTATTAAATTGAATAATGATGATAATTTTATCTAATGGATTTAATTTAAGGAGATAATTAAATTAAATCAATTGTTTAATATTAAATGAATAAATTAAATAAAGTGATGTGTCTAATTTATTAATTAAATTAGATATATAATTATTTATTAATTATAAGTATAATGATAATAAGAATTTTATTATTATTAATTTAAATTAATTAAGCTAAAAGTTATTTAATTAACTAGAGTGTGACACATGAAATCTATATAAAATAAATAATAAAAACATAAATTAGTTTATGGGACTTATGTGGTAGCCAAACAAGGCCTTATGGCCTTTGGCATTATTCAACTGACGTCTTTTGTTTTTCTTTAACGGATGAAGACGTTGGAGAGTTAAGCCATATTAGTTCTGTTTTGCGTCTTATTTTTCTGAGGCTTCATAACATAGAGTTAAAAAGAGGAAGAAAACACAGAGTTTTGAGAGTGAGAAGTTGAGAGAGAGTAATCTCTGTGAGTTGCCAAGAGAAAGAAGAGATTCGCCATCTTATGCTAGCCTATAATCAATAGGATTAAGGTATAATTCATTCCTAAATTTCTAAGTTTTAGTTTTATCTAAGTTCACTGTGTATTGGTTTTTGTGGATTTGTTGTTCAAGTGTTGTGTAAATGGTGTGTATTATGTTATAGAATCTGTTAATTATCATGTATGAGGGTTGGTTGGGTATCAAATTCGTGAGGATTGGGTTGTAGCAGAAGATTATATATATATATATATATATATATATATATATATATATATCAATGTTTATGTTCATATAAAAATGGTCTTAGAAAGTACCAAATTTCATGTCGTATATATGTTGTAATCTGCGAGTTGTTGTTGGATTGTGTTGCTATGGTAAGAAACGAAAACAACGTAGTTTTAATTATGTCAATTGGTTAGAAAACGAGTTCGTGGCGATCATATTCTTTAAAAGTATAAAAATGAAGAAATTTGGAAAAATTATAGTTTTGATTCTTCAAATTCTTGTATCTGTGATGTTTTTGTATATAGAATGATGAATAGCATGTGTAGCTATGTTGTTCCAAAGTTTTAGATGTTGAATTTGGGAGAAATTCTTTAGAGTTGGGATTTTTGGCCTATAACAGAGTGCTAGTTCACGTCTATAAAAACTGGGTCTGGTGCGTCGCGCGGGTGCTCTGCCTGGCGCGCGGTTAACGCGCGGGCGCGCGATAGCCCAGTGTATTGCTTGTGCGGGCGCGCGAGTAGGCAGTCACAGACAGTGATGTCTGCTTAATTGCAGGTCATGCGTAACGGACTTGGGTTAGTTTATCATGCATGTTAAGAATATTAAAACATAAAGTGGACTATAATAACAGATTGTAAGATGTTGTAATTCAAAGTGTGAAGATTTTAAGTAATTATTTAAATAAGTTATAAAATGAAACTAAAAGTGATGTTTTCAAAAGTTGTAGATAAACGATAAGGTTTATGTTGATTAATGTGTGATTTCAGAGGAGTTAAGTATGTTAACCTAAATGGTTAGGTTCTAGGTTAGGGTTATGACTTAAATGATGGTTTAAACCCTAAAGCTAATATTCATACAACTAATTGTTGTTGCAATTTTAATGATGCATGTAGGATAATTGGAGATTATTTTACACTTGTGTAGCTTATAAACAAGACAAGTTCTTTAACCCTACTCTTATAATAATTGTGCAAGTTCTCTAACTCTACTTTATTAGTTGAGCAAGCTTTCTAACTTCATTCTTTTATTAATGAATACAAATTCCTAAATTCTATTGAGCAACATTATTGATTCTATTTGTATATACGGTTGATTAAGCTCTTGTAACCTAATTCGTTACATCGAGCAAGTTCCACTTTTCTAATTATTATACAAAGTATATATGTTGTTCTAATACGTCGATTCAAATAATATTGTTCTAATTCTTTTGAACATAGTACTTTGAATGTGTATCATGTTTATTCAATTATATTGTTAATATCCGATCTTTGACTTTAATAGCCTTGTTCAGTTATACATTCTTGTATTAAACCTTTATTGATGGAAACTAAATAGTGTTCTAAAATTCTAGAGGCACTGATAAGCTAGTTCCAAACTAAACTTTCTTTAGTGCGGAAATTCTAAATTCAAACTGAGACGAACAACCCTAACATAGGGGATTTTGTACGTGTAACCTTTTAGATACTTGTGCATAATACATGGTACAAAGGGCTGATCCCCCTGAGTACGTTAAGAAGAGTCTGTACAGTCTATTGACTGTTAAGGTTAAGGTAATAATACCTAAACACCGTGGACATAGTTCGTGGTCTTAATACTCTTAGATAGTTAAAGTTCGAACTTATTTCTATTTTTATTCGTAGAACAAGTTCATTATTGTACAACATTCGTTGTTCACTCTCATATGATTATTATTGGTATTCTTTATATCAGTGAACAATTGTTTGCTCACTCTTGCAATTAAACAATGCAGCTAAAGTCGAAAGAGGTGATGAGCCATCTACTAGCAAGGGAAATGGCAAGATGTCTAAGTGATGAAAAATTAGTTAAAGTTTATTTAAATGCTTGAAGTTATAAGACTTGTTTTATTTTATAATGTATTCCGCAAACTGATGTAATAAGTTTAAGGTTAGATTACCTGGGATTATTTTTGAGATATTGATGTAACCCTTTAATGGGAGAGATTACTGTTGAAGTTTTTTAAATTATGTCTTTGTCCTTTATCATGGGTAGTTAGATGTAATTATTTTGATAGTGACCACCAAATTCAGTGGAAATGAAGTACCTGAATTTGGGGGTGTCACAGGTTGGTATCAAAGCTTTAGGTTGTGAACCTTAGGTGGAGAAACCTTAGGAAGTAGCCTTTAAGGAAACAGAAAACATAAAGGTGTTTAATTCTTATCTGGTTTTAAGGAATGGATTAAGGCATCCATTGAAGCTAAACAATAAAAGACATTATGTGCTATATGTTAGTAACTTATGTGCTCACTAGTATCGATAATGTTAAGTAAAAGTTAAAATATTTTGTTGTCAGGATGTCTAACGGAGGAGGATCCAGTCCAGCTAGAGAGGTGATACCTCAGTTACCTGGAGATGATGAGCCCCGGGATATTCACGTAGTGCGGGAACAGTTAATCCGGGAGGATGAGCCTGTGACCGATCCCGAGGAGGATAGTCTTGAGGAGATAGAGGAGGATGATGATGAGGAGGATCCTGAGGAGTTTCCACCAAACTCCGTATCGGCTGAGATGTATGATGCTTTGTACGACCGTAACATAGAGTTACAGGATGATGTAGAGGAACTGAAGGAGATGGTTGAGATGCATCACGCTTCGATGGAGCAGAAGGATGCAGAGATTCAGGAACTTAACTCAAAACTTGGAAACACAGAGTGGGACCTAGTTCATACTAAGGGTCAGCATGAAGATTTGTTGGCAGTGAATGAGAAAATGAAGACAGACATGGAGAAAATAAAAGATGACTTCAAAGAGGAATCAGTTAAGCGTGCAAGAGCAGAGGACGCTTGGATGAAGGCGACTCAACGTGCAGATCGTGCTGAGGCTAAGGTCCACATGAAGAAAGCCAAGATGAGGGAGATGGATTATGCTTTTAATTCTGCGATTGATAGGGCCCAGGATCGAGTCCATTATTACCCACCTCAGTTTGAAGACTCGCCGTGGTTCATGATGCATCGTAGAATGGCTTACCGTATTATGGAGGAAGAGCGTCGAGAAGCCCTGCGACGTCTTAATATGCGTAGATAGAAATATGAGTGATAATAATATTTATGTGAATAAATAAGTTGTGAATCCCTTATTTTGAGATGAATATAGGGATAGTATGAGTATGTAATCCTGAAACTTGTCTAGTTCAGGAAAGTGAATGTTTATAGCGATTATGCTATTTTGAGGATGTTATAGAACTTTATGAATGAATAAAATATTAGAGTTTATTTGAAATGTTATGTGTTAAAGCTTCAATCTTGGAATGTTTAAGTTAAACTTTAAATACCCAAGAAGTTGAGTAATGAGCTAATAAGCGTATATCTTAACAGAAAATGCCTCCTAGCAACAACCACCTCCTGAAGGGTATACTAATAATAACAACGAGGCCAACGCTAATCCAGTTCAGCAGTTGGTAGCTTTGTTGACAGGTACAATTGCGAATCAACCGCAAGTTCAAGCTATGACTTTTAAGGAATTCAAAGCAGTTGGACCACCAGAGTTTCAAGGTTCTATGAATCCAGTGGAAGCCCAAACCTAGATCATGAAAATGGAGAAGGTGTTTGACGTTGCTAGAGTTAACGAAGATCAGAAGACTGCATTCGCAACGTTCATGCTGAAGTCTAAAGCTAGCTACTGGTGGTAGGCAAATAAGGTTCGTGGGGGACAAGGAGTGATAGCGTGGGATAGATTTAAGGAGATATTTTTCGAAATGTACTCTCCAGCAAGTTCTCGAAATCAGTTGGAAGTGCAATTTCTGGAGCTGAAGCAAGGAACAATGACGGTGCCAGAATATGCTGCGAAGTTTAACGAGTTGACAAGGTTTTCCACCTATTAAGTCAACATGGATGAACGTAAAGCAAGAATGTTCGAACAATGATTGAAGCCCTGGCTTTACAGTAAGGTTTCAATGTTCCAGCTGAATACATTTACGGCTATGTTGGAAAAGGCAATTATCGCAGAAGGTGGAAGCGATGCTTTGACTAAGTACAACCAAGAACAGAAGAAGAGAAAAAGTGAGAATGAGAATAAGGCTGGTGGAAGTAATGTTGGAAGTATTAATCAGAAGAGGAAGTGGAACGAGAGTTTGACTACGGGAGGACAGCAGGGAAATCAGCAGAAGAAAAAGTTTGAAGCTTTTACGACGTGCGGAAAGAACCATACTGGGGTATGTTTGAAGGGAAATAGGGTCTATTTCAACTGTGGTCAGGAGGGACACATTGCACCAAACTGTTTTAGCCTATAGAAAGGAGCATGTTTTACCTGCGGTTCAAAGGATCACATGGCTCGTGATTGTCCTAAAAAGCCAACGGGGAGTGCAAGTGGCGGAAAGGGAAATAACAACAGTGGTGGTGCATTGACTATCACTGGATCAGCTCAGACAAGCTGACCTACCGCAAGAACTTTCAATATGACCGTGCAGGATGCGGTTCAGTCTAAGGATGTGGTGTCAGGTATCATTCTGATTAATGGTATTAATGCTTATGTACTGTTTGATTCGGGTGCTACTTGTTCATTTATATCCGATGACTTTGCTCAGAATTTAGATTTGCCTCAGGAAAAATTAGAATTTCCCTTAAGCATAGAGATTGCGAATAGGGAAGTGATTCCTGTTAGGTTCATATATAAGAATTGTAGAGTGGTTATAAACGGTCAAGAGTTGAGGGTAAACTTGATACCAATTAAACTTGGTGAGTTTGATGTTATACTGGGAATGGATTGGTTATTCAATTACGGAGTAGTAATTGATTGCCAAAGAAAATGTGTTAACCTTATGACTCCGTTAAAGGTTGTGTTCTTTGGCAGTAAATCACCTCGACAAGTAAGTTGTCTGACGGTGATGCAAGCCAAGAAGTTGTTAAGACAAGGATGTGTAGGATACTTATCCTACATAGGTGATACTCAAAAGAAGAGTGCGAAGATGGAAGAGATACCGATCATAAGAGATTTTGTAGACATATTTCTAGATGATTTGTCAGGTCTTCCGCCAGATCGACAAATTGAGTTCGTAATTGATTTAGTACCAGGAACAGGCCCGATATCTAAGGCACCATACAGAATGGCCCCGGTAGAGATGAAAGAGTTGATGGTACAACTGCAAGAATTGCTCGACAAGAAGTATATTCAGCCGAGTGTTTTTCCATGGGGAGCACCAGTGTTATTTGTTAAGAAGAAAGATGGTTCGTTGCGGCTCTACATTGATTATAGACAATTGAATAAGGTCACGATTAAAAATAAGTAACCGTTACCAAGAATCGACGATCTGTTCGATCAGTTGAAGGGAGCGAGGTATTTCTCAAAGATAAACTTGAGGAGTGGTTATCATCAGCTGAAGGTGAGGCCAGAAGACATACCGAAGACAGCATTCAGAACTCGGTATGGTCATTACGAGTTTTTGGTTATGTTATTTGGTTTAACCAATGCACCTGCAACATTCATGGATTTGATGAACAGTGTGTTTAAACCATTCTTAAATAAATTTGTGGTGGTGTTTATTGATGATATATTGGTATATTCCAAGAACAAGGAGGAACATGTTGAACACTTAAGGGTGACGATGGAAACGCTGAGAAAAGAGAAGTTGTACGCTAAGTTCTCAAAATGTGAATTTTGGTTGGAACGTGTACAGTTTCTCGGGCACGTTATTGATAAAGACAGAATTTCGGTAGATCCATCAAAATTTGAAGCTGTAGTAAACTGGGATCAGCCGAAGACACCGTCAAAAGTAAGGAGTTTCTTAGGATTAGCAGGTTACTACAGACATTTTATTCAAGACTTTTCCAAGATCGCGACTCCGTTGACGAATTTAACTAGGAAAGTGGTTAAGTTTGTTTGGACAGAGAAGTGTGAGGAAAGTTTTCAAGAATTGAAGAAGAGGTTGAGTTCGGCACCTGTGTTATCATTGCCTGATGATACAGGGAATTTTGTGGTGTATAGTGACGCATTACATAAAGGACTAGGCTGTGTGCTTATGTAGAATGACAAAGTTATTGCGTATGCATCACGTCAATTAAAAGAGTACTAAAAGGGCTATCCGACTCATGACTTAGAGTTGGCTGCGGTAGTGTTTGCCCTAAAGATTTGGAGACATTATCTTTACGGCGAGAGGTGTGAGATATATACCGACCATAAAAGTCTGAAGTATATCTTTTCACAAAAAGACTTGAACATGCGACAAAGAAGATGGTTTGAGCTGATCAAAGACTATGACTGCGAGATTTTCTATCATGCCGAAAAGGCGAATGTTGTTGCTGATGCCTTAAGTAGGAAGGGATGGGAGAAGTTAACGGTGTTGACTGCTCAGGATAAGCTAGTGGCGAAAATGGCTAAGATGGAGTTGGAAATTAGATATTCGACAGAATTCGATGAAAAGTTATTCCAGATGGGAAACAATTCAACGTTGGTGGATAAGGTGAGAAATGCACAACTTCAGGATAAAGAATGCAAAAAGATAAAACAGAAGATATCTCAAGGGGAGGAAAGTAAATTCAAAATCGATTCGAAAGGGTTACTTCGATTCGAAGGGAGAATTTGGGTTCCGCCAGTACCGGAAGCGAAAGAGGAGATTCTAAGTGAAGCACACAACTCAAGATATTCGATTCACCCTGGGAGTACGAAAATGTACCAGGATCTTAGACATCATTTTTGGTGGTTGAATATGAAGAGGGATGCGGCTGAATGTGTGGCAAAATGCTTAATGTGTCAGAAAGTCAAAGCTGAACATCAAAGACCAAGCGGATAGTTACAACCGTTGGATATACCCGAATGGAAATGGGAGCATATCACAATGGATTTTGTGGTAGGTCTTCCAATAACTCAGCAAGGTTACGACGCCGTTTGGGTAATTGTTGATCGACTGACGAAGTCGGCACACTTTTTGGCAATCAAGATTCGATTTACTCTAGATCGATTAACAAAGTTGTACATCAAGGAAATCGTTTAAAGACACGGTATACCTGTGTCCATTGTGTCAGACAGAGATCCACGTTTCACATCAAATTTCTGGAAGCGATTACAAGAATGTTTGGGAACACAGCTAAGAATGAGCACAGTGTACCATCCTCAGACCGATGGACAAAGCGAGAGAACTATCCAAACACTAGAAGATATGCTCAAAGCTTGTATAATGGATTTCAAAGGAAATTGGGATGACCATCTGCCTTTGGTGGAATTTGCCTATAATAATAGTTATCACGCGAGTATTGGCATGCTGCCTTACGAAGCGTTATACGGCAGGAAATACAGAATCCCATTATGCTGGGATGAGGTAGGAGAACGTCAGCTATTGGGTCCAGAATTGGTACAGCAGATTGTCGAGATCACCAAAGTGATTCGAGCGAGATTAATAGCTGCACAGGATAGACAGAAGAAATATTTCGATCAACATCGATAAAATAGAGAATTCGATGTCAGTAGTTATGTCTTCTTGAGAGTATCTCCCTAGAAGGGGAAAATTCCATTTGGAAAGAAAGGGAAACTAAGCCCTAGGTTTATAGGACCTTTTGAAGTGCTTCGACGGGTTGGTGAAGTAGCATATGAGGTAGCTTTACCTCCTGAAGTGGAACATATTCATAATATTTTCCATATATCGGTATTAAGGCCATATAAACCTGATTATAAACATGTTATAGAATATGAGACCTTACAGTTTGAGAAAGATTTGTCATATGAAGAAGTCCATGTTCAAATTATTGATAGAAAAGAGCAAATACTGAGGAATAAAGTAATACCTTCTGTTAAGGTAATCTGGAGGAACCACAATGCTGAGGAAGCTACGTGGGAACTTGAAAGCGTTATGATGAAGAATTATCCTCAGTTGTTTGATTGATTTTGTATAGCGATTCTGGGGACAGAATCTTGTTAAGGAGGGAAGAATGTGACGAATAAATTTTTCGAGTTGTGATTCTGGGGAGAGAATCCTTTTAAGGAGGGAATGATGTAACGATCGAGAAGTTTGTAATTTGATTTAAATATTTATAGAATTAAATAAATATTTTAAATAATTTATTATTGAGAAAATAAATAATTTATGAATTGTGGTGAATTAATTTGGTAACTAAATTGATTAATGATTATTAAATTGAATAATGATGATAATTTTATCTAATGGATTTAATGTAAGGAGATAATTAAATTAAATCAATTGTTTAATATTAAATGAATAAATTAAATAAAGTGATGTGTCTAATTTATTAATTAAATTAGATATATAATTATTTATTATTTATAAGTATAATGATAATAAGAATTTTATTATTATTAATTTAAATTAATTAAGCTAAAAGTTATTTAATTAACTAGAATGTGACACATGAAAACTATATAAAATAAATTAGTTTATGGGACTTATGTGGTAGCCAAACAAGGCCTTATGGCCTTTGGCATTATTTAACTGACGTCTTTTGTTTTTCTTTAACGGATGAAGACGTTGGAGAGTTAAGCCATATTAGTTCTGTTTTGCGTCTTATTTTTCTGAGGCTTCATAACATAGAGTTAAAAAGAGGAAGAAAACACAGAGTTTTGAGAGTGAGAAGTTGAGAGAGAGTAATCTCTGTGAGCTGCCAAAAGAAAGAAGAGATTCACCATCTTGTGCTAGCCTATAATCAAGAGGATTAAGGTATAATTCATTCCTAAATTTCTAAGTTTTAGTTTTATCTAAGTTCTCTGTGTATTGGTTTTTGTGGATTTGTTGTTCAAGCGTTGTGTAAATGGTGTGTATTATGTTGTAGAATCTGTTAATTATCATGTATGAGGGTTGGTTGGGTATCAAATTCGTGAGGATTGGGTTGTAGCAGAAGATTATATATATATATATATATATATATATATATATATATATATAAATGTTTATGTTCATATAAAAATGGTCTTAGAAAGCACCAAATTTCATGTTGTATATGTGTTGTAATCTGTGAGTTGTTATTGGATTGTGTTGCTATGGTAAGAAATGAAAACAACGTAGTTTAAATTATGTCAATTGGTTAGAAAACGAGTTCGTGGCGATCAAATTCGTTAAAAGTATAAAAATGAAGAAATTTAGAAAAATTATAGTTTTGATTCTTCAAATTCATGTATGTGTGATGTTTTTGTATATAGAATGATGAATAGCATGTGTAGCTATGTTGTTCCAAAGTTTTAGATGTTGAATTTGGGAGAAATTCTGTAGAGTTGGGATTTTTGGCCTATAACATAGTGTTAGTTCGCGTCTGTAAAAACTGGGTCTGGAGCATCGCGCAGGCGCTCTGCCTGGCGCGCGGGCGTGCAGCAATTGGGGCGGGCACGCGATAGCCCAGTGCATTGCTCGTGCGGGCGCGCGAGTAGCCAGTCACAGACAGTGATGTCTACTTAATTGCAGGTCATGCGTAACGGACTTAGGTTAGTTTATGATGCATGTTAAGGATATCAAAACATAAAGTAGACTACAATAACAGATTGTAAGATGTTATAATTCAAAGTGTGAAGATTTTAAGTAATTATTTAAATGAGTTATAAAATGAAACTAAAAGTGATGTTTTCAAAAGTTGTAGATAAACGATAAGGTTTATGTTGATTAATGTGTGATTTCAGAGGAGTTAAGTATGTTAACCTAAATGGTTAGGTTCTAAGTTAGGGTTATGACTTAAATGATGGTTTAAACCCTAAAGCTAATATTCATACAGCTAATTGTTGTTGCAATTTTAATGATGCATGTAGGATAATTGGAGATTGTTTTACACTTGTGTAGCTTACAAACAAGGCAAGTTCTTTAACCCTACTATTATAATAATTGTGCAAGTTCTCTAACTCTACTTTCATAGTTGAGCAAGCTTTCTAACTTCATTCTTTTATTAATGAATACAAATTCCTAAATTCTATTGAGCAACATTATTGATTCTATTTGTATATACGGTTGATTAAGCTCTTGTAACCTAATTCGTTACATCGAGCAAGTTCCACTTTTCTAATTATTATACAAAGCATATATATTGTTCTAATACGTCGATTCAAATAAGATTGTTCTAATTCTTTTGAACATAGTACTTTGCATGTGTATCATGTTTATTCAGTTATATATTGTTAATATTCGATCTTTGACTTTAATAGCCTTGTTCAGTTATACATTCTTGTATTAAACCTTTATTGATGGAAACTAAATAGTGTTCTAAAATTCTAGAGGCACTGATAAGCTAGTTCCAAACTAAACTTTCTTTAGTGCGGAAATTCTAAATTCAAACTGAGACAAACAACACTAACATAGGGGATTCTGTACGTGTAACGTTTAGATGTTTGTGCACAATACATGGTACAAAGGTCTAATCCCCCTGAGTACGTTTAGAAGAGTCTGTACAGTCTATTGACTGTTAAGGTTAAGGTAATAATACCTAAACACCATGGACGTAGTTTGTGGTCTTAAGACCTTCAGATAATTAAAGTTCGAACTTGTTTCTGTTTCTATTCGTAGAACAAGTTCATTATTGTACAGCATTCGTTGTTCACTCTCATATGATTATTATTGCTATTCTTTATATCAGTGAGTAATTGTTTGCTCACTCTTGCAATTAAACAATGCAGCTAAAGTCGAAAGAGGTGATGAGCCATCTACTAGCAAGGGAAATGGCAAGATGTCTAAGTGATGAAGAATTAGTTAAAGTTTATTTAAATGCTTGAAGTTATAAGACTTGTTTTATTTTATAATGTATTCCGCAAACTGATATAATAATTTTAAGGTTAGATTACCTGTAATTGTTTTTGAGATGTTGATGTAACCCTTTAAGGGGAGAGATCACTGTTGAAGTTATTTAAATTATGTCTTTGTCCTTTATCATGGGTAGTTAGATGAAATTATTTTGATAGTGACCACCAAATTCGGTGGAAATGAAGTACCTGAATTTGGGGGTGTCACAAGGTTTGTAATAATCATGAACGCAATCAAATTGCACAAAATAAGCGGAAGCATGAAAAATATGAGTTTTAAAATTTTACAAACCATATACCCGGATCACCCTTTATCCACAACTATTAATTAAATGAAAATATGAAGAACAAGAATCATACCCTTGAATATTCGAGCTTCCTCAGGTACAAGTTCACCTCCAATCTTTTTCACGTTCGACTTGAATCCACCGAGTTTGGTTCCTTCCTTTGATCAACGTTAGCCACCCAAGTGTTTGGCCTCTAGAGGTGATCCACCAAGGAAGAATAAATATTCAAGAAGAAGGATGGTTGGCTAAACCCTAATTTTTTATCTCTATAGAAAAAGAACGTACTCTCCAACAATTAGAATCACGTATGTTGTGAAAAAAATCAACAACAACTCTCACCCATAATAAGACTCCTCTTATTTATAGATGCGGACAACCCTTCTTAACAATTAAGGATTTGGTTTTATTTTAAATAATTATATTCTTTTAATTAATTAGGCTCCCAATTATATTAGGAATAAATGAGAGTACTTTTATTAATTAATTCCCAAACTCCTTTAGGAATTAAATAATAATAATAATAGTAATAATAATAAGACTCCTCTTATTAATTTATATTTAATATTTCTAAAATATTAAATAATAAATATTAAACTATTTAATTTATTCTATCAGCATAGATTAAATTAAATATACTTTACTTATTATTACGATTATGCCATTTACTTCTTAAATAATTATTCTTCCTTTTATGGTGTGACCCTTTAGGTTCTCCATATTAAACCGGTTGTGAATAAATCAATTAGAACAATTAGAATTTTATTTAAATAAATAAATTAAACTATTAATGTAATAACCTGATATTTTTCTATATAAATAAATCAGAAATTTTGGGTATAATTTTTTTTCTTATTATTTTAAAGGTGAGAGTAAGCGCATGGTAAAGTATATGTATTTATGTGATAAATAAAAATATATTTATTACATGAATAATTACAAATGATTTTATTTTAGAATTAATGATCATTATAAATTATAATCTTATAATAAATTAAATTGGTAATAAAAATATTTTTATTACTTATTTTCCATGAAAATATGTTTATATATTATTTGATAATATATATAATGATTATTAGAATTATTATAATAATTATTTTATTATATGAATTTTAGTTCAGATTATTTAAGTTAATTATTTGAACTTAATTAATAATGCTATTTATGCAAGGTAAATCAGATATGGAATCTAAACCCTAAATTCTGGATTTGGAATAAGGAAAGAGAATATTAATATAATATTATTTTTATTTTGGTGTTATGAATATGTACTGTATATGTGTACACTGCTAATGGTTGGTTAATTATGATACAGTACTACAAAACTCTAGCATTATTTTAATAATGAAAGTAGTATGCACACAAGCCAATCATGTTTGATGATAAAGCATATACTTTGTAAACAATCTTATTCATTTATTAATAAAAATTATTAATTTATTAAAGGCTTTTAATTATCTACATGATGTTGTTTTATAATATGTACGTGATAAACCCATAGTTTTAAGCAATGCTTTTAGAATAATGATGATGATCATTCTAATGAGATCTAAATTCTTAGAAAACTTAAAACTAAAATAGTTCCCAATCGTTGGATTACTAAATTGGGGATTAGTGAATCCGGATAGATTGGTACATACGTTGCTTGCTTATTGGATGAGGATGATTGATCTCATGATCATTTGCGTGGAGACACTAAAGCAAGTATGTAGATGCTTATTAGAGAATAAGTTCACTGAATGTGGCTCGCTAAGGAATACCTAATAGAGATTTACTTGCATGTCAATAGGAATTCCTATAATGATAGTAGTATAAGTGATCCTTGGACTTGAGATCATCATAGTATCTTGTATATGATGAGTTATACTTTTACTTATTCCTTAAGACCCTTAGGATATATCAAAGGGTATGCTTGAGTATAATAAGTTGTACATTGAGATAATGTATGATCAATAAAGAATCTACCACTTCTAGTAAAAGAAGAGAAATGTCATATGTGATTCGATAAATGACAACCCAGTAGTCATTGGCCAAGGCAGAATGAAATTAGAAAGGAGTTTCTAATTTACATTATTTGGTGTTGTGCATTTAAGGATCGAAATACATATAATTAAATAAAATAAGACTTGACAGTAACTCCATGTTTTATATTTAAATGGGACATTGTATAGCGGAAAGATTAGAATTGTACGGTAACTATTTACTCAAAGGTTCTTTTATTATTAATATTGAAATCTATATTATCTGGAAAGTCGTTGATCGCTAGGGAGGCTTATCCCTATTGTAGAATAAATATTATTTATTTAAATAAATTAATTGTTTAATTTATTTATTTAAATAAGATTAGAATTGTTCTAATTGATTTATTCACAACCGGTTTAATATGGAGAACCTAAAGGGTCATACCATAAAAGAAAAAAATAATTATTTAAGAAGTTAATGGCATAATCATAATAATATGTTAAGTATATTTAATTTAATCTATGGTGATAGAATAAATTAAACTATTTAATATTTTAGAAATATCAAATATAAATTAATAAGAGGAGTCTTATTAATATTATTACAATTATTATTATTTTAATTTCTAAAAGAGTTTAGGAATTAATTTAATATAAGTACTCTCATTTATTCCTAATAGGATTAGGAGGGAAAATTAGTTAAAGGAGTTTAATTAATTATCCCTAATAAGATTAGGGAGCCCATTTAATTAAAAGAGTTTAATTAAATAAATAATACCTTATTTTTATTAAGGTTACCTGATATCTTTATAAGGTGAGTCTTATATCAGATATCAATATACGCAATTCCAATGTTTGGAGAGTACGTTCTTTTTCTATAGAGATAGAAAACTAGGGTTTAGCCAACCACCCATCTTCTTGAATCTTTATTCTTTCTTGGTGGATCACCTCTAGAGGCCAAACACTTGGGTGGCTAACGTTAATCAAAGGAAGGAACTAAACCCGGTGGATTCAAGTTGAACGCGAAGAGGATTGAAGATGAACTTCTACCTGAGGAAGCTCGAATCTTCAAGGGTATGATTCTTGTTCTTCATATCTTTTTATTTAATTAATAATTATGCATAAAGGATGATCTAGGTATATGGTTTGTAAAATTTTAAAACTCTGATTTTTACACGTTTCTGCTTATTTTGTGTAATTTGATTGCATTCATGAATATTACAAACCTAACAGTGGTATCAGAGCCAAACCTTTATGCGAATTATTAATTGTTTTAATTTGATATGTGTTTAGAACAATTTAATTGGGCATAATTTTGTTGTATAAAATTTATTAAAAAAAAAAGGAAAAGCCGTAATAAATTTCGGAAGTATGTTGACATTTGCGAAGTCTGTTAATTTTCGTGAGTACATGCCTTTTGAAATTTCGTGAGCACGCGTATCATGATATATTAAGGTGATCCATGAATTCAATAAAGTAACCAGGATATACTTTTTTTAAAGTTTCTGGTGATATGTTTTTTAAAGAGTTACAGGATAAGTAATAGAAAAACAAGTGGTTTGATTTGTTTTTGAAATCCGTGGTTATTAAACTTACTGAGATTCACGGCTTTGTGTGTGTGTGTGTGTGTGTGTGTGTGTGTATATATATATATATATATATATATATATATATATATATATATATATATATATTTCATGATACTTAGCAGTAGTATTCACAGGATTCCAAAGTGGGATTCCTATTATATTATATATATGGCAACGTGGTTAATACATATGGCAACGTGGCGACATGGTTAGTACAGTACATATGTCATATATTAATATTTTAATAATTTTATAATTAAAATAAAATAAAATTTTATTTTAATTTTAAAATAAAAGGTTTATTATAATATTAAAATAAAAAAGGGTTTATTTTAATTTTAAAATTGAATTTAATGCTAATTAATTAGAGTTGGAATTGGATTTCATGATAACTAATTGGAGTTGAAATTGGATTCCATATTTTCTTAAATAAAGGAGTTTATTTAGATATGAAAGAAGATTTCATATTATTCAAAATAAAAGAGTTTATTAGTGAATAGAAAAAAGAATCCTAATTTCCTTAAATAAAGGAGTTTATTTAGATATGGAATAAGATTTCATATTATTCAAAATAAAGAAGTTTATTTGTGAATAGGAAAGAGAATCCGTGTTTCTTTTAATAAATGAGTTTTTTTTTAAACTTGGAATTAGATTCCATAATTAATTAAAATAAAAGATGTTTATTTTAATTAAAGATTTTGATTAAAATAAAATAGTTTATTTTATTCAAAATATGATAAATTAAAATAAAAGAGGTTTATTTTGATTTAAATTTAGAATAAAATAAAAGAGTTTATTTTGATTCAAAATTAGATTTTATGCTAACTAAATTTGCCCATTAAATGATATCAATATATATATTGAATGTTTATTATTCATGAGATGCATGTTATTTATTGATGCATATGGTGATGTGTATGATAATAAATAGGATTGATTATGGACTATTGACCAATGTGATTGGATTTTATTTTAGTTGGATGCATGAATTCATGAGCTTTATTAAATGGGGTCTGCGTACATCATCTTCTCTAATTTTTCTTAATGTAAATTCTATTCTCCTCCTATGTACTTCACCTTGACTACTGATCAAAGTTTCTATTTATTTTAAATAATTTTGTAATAAGAATAGTTAGAATTAATTTTGAAGAATTGGAGATCAAGGAACAAAGAGCGCTTGAAGACCCGTTTGTAATGGAGCCCGAGTTTAAATGTAATAGTTATATTTAAATATTAATTCTTGCACCCCTAGGGTTTGACCTTTTGGTTCACTTAGTGACTCTAGTGAACCAAACTAGAATAAAAGTCTATAATCAATCCGGGTAGAATATAGTATTCTATATGTGCATGCTTATACTATATATTATATATTATGCAAACATGCTTCGCATGTTAATTAATATGACACATATTTTATATATATATATATATATATATATATATATATATATATATATATATATATATATATGTGTGTGTGTGTGTGTGTGTGTGTGTGTGTGTGTGTGTGTGTGTGTGTGTGTGTGTGTGTGTGTGTGTGCATGAGCGCTAAACAAGATGAGACAAATTAATAACAAACCCCTCAAATTTTTTATATTAAGTCCTAAGCGTTCAAAGATATTTGGAATATCGAACGTCGTCTTCTAGCATGATAAAAATAATAGAGCATCAATTAATTATTATAAGTTTGTTGTGTCACCACAAGGCTTATCTTAATTCTTTGAGATGTTAATTTTATCACATTTGATGCTTATAAAGAAAATTGAATAATGTTGTTTTGTTGTGTCACCACAAGGACAATATTTTTCTTTTTTGAATATATGGAGTGCTAGGTTAAACTTAACTTGAATAATTTTGATTCGGATGTGCCACCACTTGATCAAAAATAATCTAAGAGGCAAAATACAAGGAGTTGCATAGTTGATGTAATTGACAAGCGTTGTCTACCTATTTATTTATATATAGTTTGTTATGTCACCACAAGGCTATATACATTTGAAATGAGATCCTTATTCTCACTAGCAAATCTTTAATTAGATTTTGCCGAACTATATATATTGAGGGCAATATAGTTTGAAGAAAATAGTGGGTGATACCAATTTAAAATAAGACCTAATTTATTTTGATAATTAATAAAAGAATGTATGCTAAAATGTTGTTAATTACAAATTTATTTATAGAATTTTACAATGTCTAAATTACTATCACTGTAAAGCATATTAGATGCTATTTGACCGGACCGAATTAAACGAATTGGTTAAGAAAATTGAGAATTGTTCTCAAGCCTGAAAAGCTATCTTATGTCCTTAATACGCCTATCCCTACAGTGGTTGTAGACAATGCCTCTGAGGAAGAGATTGCTACTTTTAGAAAGTGGCAAGATGATGCACAGTTGGCTCAATGCATCATGCTCACGTCCATGAGTAACGAGCTTCAGCGTCAGCATGAAACTATGGATGCTCCTACTATACTCCTGCACATCAAGTAGTTGATGGTGAGAAAAGTAGGACTGATAGATATCATATATCTAAGGAGCTCTTCCAATCTAGAATAACCGATGACACTACAGTACAGACACAAGTTCTTAACATAATCAATTTGATTAGGACAACGGGTTTTGTCATGGATGGAGAGTTGAGCCAAGATTTGATCTTGCACTCACTCCCGGACTACTTTCACAATTGTTGTGAATTTCTCATATGAACAAGCTAGATATCAGCCTCGCTGATTTGCTTAACATGTTGAAAAATGTTGAGAGTCACTTTCCAACCAAAAAAAGATAATGTCTTACTGGTAGGGGCTAAAAGGATCTTCTGAAAAGAAAAACGATTCAAAGAAGTTAAATAGAAAGACAAAAACAAAGGATAATAAGAACAAAACTGATACAGATAACAAAGGAGTTTGCTTCCACTGCAATAAGCCTGGACACTTGAAAGAAACCGCGAGAAGCATCTTGCAGAGCTAATCAGAAGAAGCTTAGTGAAGTTTCGGTTACAAATACAATTTTGTTCATGATTTAAAATATAATTTTCTTTAAGTCAAGCTTCTACTTGTGTATTGGATACCGACTTTGGTTAACATAAATATAGATTTATGAAGAGACCAAGCAGAAGTAGAAAGCTGAACAAAGATAAGTAATCCTAAGTGTGAGAAATGAAGCAAAGGTTGCGACATTAGCCATAGAAACTTATAGTTTAGCAATGCCTATGGGTAAATCTATTAAGTCAATAAGTTGTTACTGTATTCCAGTTCTTGTTAGAAACATATTTTCATTTTATTGTTAGACAATGAAATCTTTGGTATTATATTTAAGAACAATTAGTGTTCTATTTATAATAATAATGTTTTGTATAGAACTGAAATATTACTTAATGGATTTAGTATACTCGATTTACATGAAAAATTATTTTGTAAATTGAACAAACTAGTAAAAGAAAAGGAGATGATAATTCAAAGAGTTGAATATTTGTATTTGATGAAATACAAGTATGAATTATTTGAAAGGTTCAAAGAATTCAGAAGTGAAACTAATTTAAAAAGTATTAAGATTCTTTGATTAGATCAAGGAATAAATACTTGTGCAATATGTTTCTAGATCATCTCAAATGGTTTTCTCACAATGGACGCCTCTTGATACGCAATAATTGATTGATGTGTCTGAAAGAAAAAATCATACCCTGTTGGACATGGTGTGGTCCATAATAATTTTACCGACATTCTAGTATCCCTCTAGGGTCATGCCCTCGAAATGGATGCATATCAACGAAAAGGTAACCTTAAAATCCGGCCACAAGACTCCATAAAAGTTATGGATAGAAAAGATTCCTAATTTTAAGTAAGTTAAGATAAGGGGTTGTTCAACTTATGTGAAAAGGTTTCAAAGGATAAGCTTGGGACAAGATTTGATAAGTACAGTTTTGTGGGACATCCTAAAGTAAGTTTATGGTATATGTTCTATAATCCTACTTAGCAAAAGGTGTTTGTTGTGAAACACGCTACCTTCTAAGATAATGGAATTTATTATTGAAGGGGCTACTGAGAGGATAATAGATCTTGAAGAGTTCAAGAACCACAAAACACTATAAGTCAAATAAGAGAAACCTGTAGATAGACCTATTGTACCATAACCGAATTGTAAATCTGGAATAGTACCGAAGATACCTAGAAGGTATGGATTCATCATAGATGATGATGATGAGGTACACATCCTAGAAGATGATGATCCAGTTGCATAAGATGAGGTAAGAGTTGTAGACACTGTAATAACCCGATATTTTTTATATAATTAAATCAGAAATTTTACGTATAATTTTTTTTTTATTTTTAAGGATGAGGATTTATACAAGATAAAGCTTATGTAATTATTGTAATAAATAAAAATATATTTATTACATGAATGTTTGCAAATAATTTTATTTTAGAATTATTGATCATTATAAATTATATTCTTATAATAATTAATTTTACAGTAAAAATATTTTTATTAATTATTTTCCATGAGAAAATGATTATTATATTATTTAAATAATATATAAAAGGATTATAGAATTATTATAATAATTATTTTATTTTATTATATGAATTTATTTCAGATTAATTAAGTTATTTATTTTTAACTTAATTATTAATGTTATATATGACAGTTAAAATCAGATATGGAATCCAAAACCCTAATTTTAGATTTTGATCAAGGAATGAGAATAATAATATTATATTATTATTTGTCAGTGTTATAATTAGGTATGCTATGTGCGTAAGGTTAATGTGAGGATCAATTTTGATGGAACAATTTTAATGTTACTGATAAACCCTAGTTTGAAGTCAAATGCGACTTTAAAATATGTCTAGTAGTTATGTTATGTGATTAATGATATTTGTTATAATATTAATTATATTTTGATTTTTCAGTGCTATAATTATGTACTGTATATGTGTATGGAAAATGGTTGGTCAATTATGGTGTTTAATGTCAAAACCCTAGCATTAATTTATTTCACCTTATTTTGAAATTCAGATGGGAGATTCAAGACTGTGTTGTAACTGTGTTATGTGAATTATGTCGTGTATTATAGAATTTAAAATAATTAGGTAAAGCCCTAATTATACTTAGGAAACCTAATTAATTAAGAACCCTAAATACTAAATTAGTAAACCTAATTTTTAAATTTAGTAACCCTAATTCAAAAGTCGAATGCCAGTTTAAGACTGCTATGTAATCATGTTAAGGTAGTTAACGACCGGTATTATAGATATTAACTTAAATTAGGGAAACCTTAATTTTTTGAAAACCCTAATTAATATTTATAAACCCTAATTCCTATATTTAAAACCTTAATTTTCAAATAGAAAACCCTAATTGCTAAATGGAAAAGTTAATTGCTAATTTAGTCATTTTAATGCTAATTAGTGAGTCTTTAAACCTAATATGTAAGTTTATATAATTAGAAACTCAAACTAATTAAGAAAACTCTAATTACAAATTTTAAGAAACTAAAATTTTATTTTAACATATTTTGCAAAATCCTAGAAACTCTATAATTTTAGTGCTTAACCTTAGGGTTAAACCCTAAGGGTCAAACCCTAAGGGTTTGCCAAGTGACCAAAGTGCCATTAAATTGAAAAATTAAAAGACAAAATTACCCTTTAGTGTATTTTTGAAGCTAGTAGGTAGGGTTTGACATTAGGTGAAGTTGGTGACCAAATCCAACCACCCCATGTGCTTAAAATCCATAGCAACAAGTCACATATCTCAGCCATGATCATTACAACTTTATATAAATAGATCAAGAGAGAGAGAAAGCCACATTTTTGCTCATTTTGTGCACAACACTCAACCTAACTCTCTCAAGCCCCACACCTCCGAAATTCTTTTAGTTTTTCAGTCACAAAATCAACCCCACGAAATCCACTAACAAATCAGAAGCTTAGATTCAAGAAAGTGTTCATAAAGGTATAAAACCCTATTCAAAAAGCTGACCCTTGATCTTCTGTTAAAAGTTGTGTTTATGTGTTAGAATATGTTGTTTATAGTGTTATTAAGTGATCTGGGTTGATAGATGTTGGATCCATAACATCTATAAGCTCGGATCTAGTGTTTTTGCAAATTTGGAAAAATTTCATTTTTGTGTTCTGACAACGATTGTCAGAGGCTGTTGATCTCATTATGTTGTGTGCTTTTGTTGTTTAAATGTTTGAAGTTGTAGTATGTCATAAGATCTTTCATATGAAACTTGAATCAAGACCATAGCATCAGTAGATTGAAAGTTATTAAGGGTCAAAGGTCGTTGACCGAGCATGACCAAACGAATCTAGGTAACCCAGATTACCCAGCAAAGTCTGACAACCATTTTGAAGTCCATGGATCTTGTTGTGTTTAAGTTATTTTGCCATGTTGATGTTATATACTTGTAGATTGTTATGAATACTACACATTAAAACCCCGTTAACAACCAAATCCTTTACATGATCAAAAATATGAGTGGTCAAACTAGGGTTGACCACCAACCTTATGAATTTCTAGGAAAAACCAAGATTCGTGAAGAACACATTTTCTGGCATGGGTTGACCAGCTTTGATCTTACTCATGTGATGTAGTTAGGTTGATTTAGTGTTATTATTCTGTTCTATGACATATGTACTGCAATCTGGTATCATAACAACACTTAAAACATGACCAGACACCGGAGTAATCAAGGCCCAAAAAGGAAACCTTGAAACTACTTGAGTTTCTGGGCAGCCCAGAAACTCAAGAACACGCCTGACATGATATTTGGAAGCTCCGATCTCTTTCGTTTTATGTTGTTTATTCGTGTTTGTTGTTGAATCGTATAGTATTACATTTGTTTTACACACTGTGATCAATAGATAGACGAGAAACATCATGATCTGATTGTTAAGGTTGGTCAAAGTAGCACCCTTGTTAACTGACTATGCATTCTGGGTTTCATGAAGAACACCTATAACGACGGTTCTGTCGCTATAGGCAGTCTTTAGCGACAGTTTATTTCTAAAATTAATTAAATAAATAGAAAAATTAGTTTTTAATTATTAAAAATACAAAATAAATTCTTAAAAATTATTTTAGAATCCAAAAATTTGTTTTTAATTATGTTGAATATATTTCATAAATATTTAATATTTTTGGAATAATAAATGTATTTAATTTATTTAATTATAATATTAAATAAATTATTTAAAAATGATTTTAATACATGAAAAATTATTTAAAATTATATTATGGTATAAGAAAATAAATTAAGTTATTTTTGATAACATTTAATATTTTTTGATGAAATTTCATTAATAAATTAATATTAATGATATTTAAGTTATTTAATAAATGTATTAAATAAATGATGAAAAATAGAATTAATGATTTAGAAATTATATAAAAATTATATAAAGGTTATAAAAATATTTTAAGTTATAAAATATAACTTTTGATATTTTGTCATGAAAAATATTAATATTTTAATATTAACGATATTAGATTTATTTAATACTCATATTAAATAAATTAGTTTAAAAATGATTTTTATATTAGAAAAATCATTTTAAATGAAAATAAAGTGTTTAAAGATATTTTAAGTTATAAATTATAACTTTTGATATTTAAAGAAAAATTTTATTAATAATTTAATATTTAATGATAATAGATTTATTTAATAATTATATTAAATAAATAGTTTTAAAATGGTTTTATTACTTTAAAAATCATTTAAAAAGGATATAAATGAATTAAAAATATTTTAAGTTATAAATATTGACTTTTAATATTTTGATAAATAATACATTAATACTTTAATAATAATGATAATTATTTAAAAATGATTTTAATTTTTTTAAAAGTCATTTAAGGGTAATATTAATACTTTAAAAATATTTTGAGTTATTATAAATAACTTTAATATTTTGGCAATGGTTTCATTAATAGTTTAATATTAATTAAATATTAATGATAATAAAATTGTTTAATATTTAAATCATTTAATTATGATTCCGCTGTTTGAAAATTCATGATTTATTATAATAAATGTTTAAAAATTATTACAAGTCATTTAAAAATAATATGACTAATACTTATAGATGTTAAACTACAGGATAGAGTCTTAGACTCGATAATTACTCGATAAAGCTGTCGGTACACCGACATATTTCAGAAATTGAGTTGGACTAGCATAAGTTGTCTGTATATGTGTTTGTTTGTGATTCAATGACTGTTGAATATGTGTGACAATGTGATTAGGTTACGTGCTGACTGCAATAAGCAGTGCTATGTGCTATAGTATGTTGTTCTAATCAGTAAAATAATCTTATTAATGATAGGTTTCGATATAAAAGATAAAACTAAGTGGCGTATTGTAAGCAACAGACCAGACAAGTATCTTTCCTTTACATTTCCTTTATGCAATGGACATGAGTAAGAAGTTTCAGAATTATATTATTATTACGCTATATTATTAACCCTATTGTGATATATTCTATATCCGATCATTGTTTATCAACATGTTAGTATATGGTAATTCAGATATATATATTCTGTTCGTTAATTTCTAAATATGGTTATTCAAGTGTCCCCACTTGGATAATCATTGTATTTAATCACATGTTGATATATATATATATATATATATATATATATATATATATATATATATATATATATATATATATATATATAAAGCTATTTGACCAGCTAGACACAGATTTAGAAATATCGTTGAATATGATAAAACTTCTTTGTATCCAATCAAATTGTTTTGGTTCGGATTCCAGACTAGTATGAACATCCCGATGAAGAGAAAACTTTTATACGCCCAAGGCGGACAGAGTGAACGATCACATCGTCCTTGCAATGTAGTATTGATCAATACAGGGCCCATGGGATGTACACCCTCGCGCCCGTAAGTTATGACAGTTTGTGGATGAAGTTATGCTAAACCTATTCGAAAATTGAAAATAATGTTCATAATATGTCAACTAAATCCCATATATAGTCATTACATAGTTTTAAAAATTTGAGATAGAATTGTTATGTTATTATTATCGATTCAGTTTACTTCACAACTATTAATTCGTTGTAGAAGTGATGTATAAAGAAAATATTTAATTCCTTCAGCTAATTATATTTATAATTATTATTACTTGCTGGGCACTCAAATGCTCACCATTGCTTAATTTAAATATTTTCAGCTAAGTGTGAAAAGCTAGAAGATTCGACCAAGAACAAGTGAAAAGGAAAGCAAACATAATATGTTTAATGATATCTTTTGTAATAGTTAAACTGTATTAAGACAATGATATGTATTAGCTATCATGTAAAAAATTATAGTAAAGGTTGCGTACTTGGGATTAGACTCTGATAAATGTAAATTAAGTTTGATATTTATATTATTGTTATTATTAGTAGTATTATTCCGCTCACAGAAAATGGTATCGTAAAACACTGAGTTCAATTTGCAAGTACCTGAATTTGGGGACGTTACATCATGCTATCAGAGCTTTAGGCTTAGAAACCTTAGGTGGGGTAGACCTTAGGCTATAACCTTAGAACAGAGAGAAAAGTTGAAAATACAATTAACTCGTATAGAGTTTAAAAGTGAGATGAATTGAATAAGTTCATCGTCTAATCAAATAAAAGATAACTTATATTAATCTATTATTTGCAGTGTGTATATATTAAGTGCTAATCAGGATAATTTATGCATATAAATGTTAGATAGAAAGGATTAGGATACCCTCAGGTCGTAAATAAGTAGTCAACCTCTATAACCGAGCCAATATCAAAGCCAATAGCTGAAATAGAGGCTCACATTGAAAGCTACCTCAATGAGGTGGTTATTTTGAAAAGTATAGTACCGGACTCAGAAATAATAGTATAACTGATAGGTAGAGTATAGTTAAAGAATATTTGGTCAATGTCGAGTTCTTAAACTCATATGTTGTGGTAAGTTCTTAAACTCATAATGTACGGTATGTTGGACGAACTAGGTATAGTTAAGTGTGAATGGATTATTGAGGATAATGGGAATAGACATATTACTAAGCCATTGATCCTTAGTGGAGGCATAAGAAATAAGTAGTATTAGTATTATGTGAATATGTATGATTCTATGTTATGTATATGATAGGTATGTCTGTATAAGGTAATATTTTTAACTTTTATATAAATGCGGCAGCGATTCCTGACTTTTGAGTCACAAAGGGATAGTTGATGTTTAAAGCAGAATGTGTTATGGTATATCAAGTGTTATGAATATGAGTCTATCTAGGATTAATGAAATAAGTTGGTATAAAGATAGTGGTTAAATATATGAGCACTGGTTAATGTAGAAAATCAAATTTTCAAAATTTAATATTTTGAGTACATGATTATTCAAATAGAAAGTTTTGTGTTATATGATTATACGTATACGATAAGGCTTAGAATAAAGAATAAATTGTGATAATACCGCCAAGGAGACGAAAGTGAAATACACGGACAAAAGAACCTACCAGGAAAGCTGGAGGACAACTAGACCCGATACAGAATTATGCGAATATGGACGATCAAGTTATGCAGAACGGAACACCAGTCGCAGAAAGATCAGCTAGATAATAGAACGACAAACGTCAAATACTTCAAGCCAATCGGACCGCCAGGATTTAGAGGATCAACTGTCCCAATCCAAGAATGTACAGTAGCTATTTTATTTGTGAATTAATGGAGCATAAGGTGAAAGATTGTTCAAGAAGGAGAAGGGAGGCAAGGAATGTGAATATGAGAAAAAGACAGTCGGACATTGGCGACAATGGGACCAACATCAACAAACGAACCAACAGAATCAACCGCAAGCGTCTTCAACATGACCGTTCAAGAAACTGTAGCAGCCAGGGATGCAACTCCAGGTATTATTCGGATAAATTTTTTCTTATATATAGTAAATTATTTTATAAATTATTTTGAAGAAGGAATTTGAGTTCTCTTAGAAATCAAAATTCCATTTAATAAGATAGGTAAGCTTTTAGCTGAATAGTTAAAGATCAGTTCAATCAATTTTGATCGAGATCTACTTGTAATGATTATGTATGTTATGTACCCTGGTATGTATAGGTTTTAACACGGTGATTCCAGGGGCGGAATTTTTATAAGGGAGGGTGAATATAATAACCCGATATTTTCTATATAATTAAATCAAAAATTTTACGTATAATTTTTTTTAAGGATGATAATTTGTACAAGATAAATCTTATGTAATTATTGTAATAAATAAAAATATATTTTATTACATGAATGTTTGCAAATAATTTTATTTTAGAATTATTGATCATTATAAATTATATTCTTATAATAATTAATTTTATAGTAAAAATATTTTTATTAATTATTTTTCATGAGAACATGATTATTATATTATTTAAATAATATATGAAAGGATTATAGAATTATTATAATAATTATTTTATTTTATTATATGAATTTATTTCAGATTAATTAAGTTATTTATTTTTAACTTAATTATTAATGTTATATATGACAGTTAAAATCAGATATGGAATCCAAAATCCTAATTTTGGATTCTAATCAAGGAATGAGAATAATAATATTATATTATTATTTGTCAGTGTTATAATTAGGTATGCCATGTGCGTAAGGTTAATGTGAGGATCAATTTTGATGGAACAATTTTAATGTTACTGATAAGCCCTAGTTTGAAGTCAAATGAGACTTTAAAATATGTCTAGTAGTTATGTTATGTGATTAATTTTATTTATTATAATATTAATTATATTTTGATTTTTCAGTACTATAATTATGTACTGTATATGTGTATAGAAAATGGTTGGTCAATTATGGTGTTTAATGTCAAAATCCTAGCATTAATTTATTTCACCTTATTTTGAAATTCAGATGAGAGATTCAAGACTATGTTGTAACTGTGTTATGTGAATTATGTCGTGTATTACAGAATTTAAAATAATTAGGTAAAGCCCTAATTATACTTAGGAAACCTAATTAATTAAGAACCCTAATTACTAAATTAGTAAACCTAATTTCTAAATTTAGTAACCCTAATTCAAAAGTCGAATGCCAGCTTAAGACTGCTATGTAATCATGTTAAGGTAGTTAACGACCGGTGTTATAGATATTAACTTAAATTAGGGAAACCTTAATTTTTTGAAAACCCTAATTAATATTTATAAACCCTAATTCCTATATTTGAAATCCTAATTTTCAAATAGAAAACCCTAATTGCTAAATGGAAAAGTTAATTGCTAATTTAGTCATTTTAATGCTAATTAGTGAGTCTTTAAACCTAATATGTAAGTTTATATAATTAAAAACTTAAACTAATTAAGAAAACCCTAATTACAAATTTTAAGAAACTAAAATTTTATTTTAACATATTTTGCAAAATCCTAGAAATTCTATAATTTTAGTGCTTAACCTTAGGGTTAAACCCTAAGGGTTTGCCAAGTGACCAAAGTGCCATTAAATTGAAAAATTAAAAGACCAAATTGCCCTTGAGTGTATTTTTGAAGCTAGCAAGTAGGGTTTGACATTAGGTGAAGTTGGTGACCAAATCTAACCACCCCATGTGCTTAAAATCCATAGCAACAAGTCACATATCTCAGCCATGATCATTACAACTTTATATAAATAGATCAAGAGAGGGAGAAAGCCACATTTTTGCTCATTTTGTGCCCAACACTCAACCTAACTCTCTCAAGCCCCACACCTACAAAATTCTTTTAGTTTTTGAGTCACAAAATCAACCCCACGAAATCCACTAACAAATCAGAAGGTTAGATTCAAGAAAGTGTTCATAAAGGTATAAAACCCTATTCAAAAAGCTGACCATTGATCTTCTGTTAAAAGTTGTGTTTATGTGTTAGACTATGTTGTTTATAGTGTTATTAAGTGATTTGGGTTGATAGATGTTGGATCCATAACATCTATAAGCTCGGATCTAGTGTTTTTGCAAATCCGGAAAATTTTCATTTTTGTGTTCTGACAACAAATGTCAGAGGCTGTTGATCTCATTATGTTGTGTGCTTTTGTTGTTTAAATGTTTGAAGTTGTAGTATGTCATAAGATCTTTCATATGAAACTTGAATCAAGACCATAGCATCAGCAGATTGAAAGTTATTAAGGGTCAAAGGTCGTTGACCGACCATGACCAAACGAATCTAGGTAACCCAGATTACCTAGAAAAGTCTAACAACCATTTTAAAGTCCATGGATCTTGCTGTGTTTAAGTTATTTTGCCATATTGATGTTATATACTTGTAGATTGTCATTAATACTACACATTAAAACCCGGTTAACAACCAAATCCTTTACCTGATCAAAAATATGGGTGGTCAAACTAGGGTTGACCACCAACCTTATGAATTTTTGGGAAATACCCAGATTCGTGAAGAACACATTTTCTGGCATGGGTTGACCAGCTTTGATCTTACTCATGTGATGTAGTTAGGTTGATTTAGTGTTATTATTCTGTTCTATGACAAATGTACTGCAATCTGGTATCATAACAACACTTAAAACATGACCAGACACCGGAGTAATCAAGGCCCAAAAAGGAAACCTTGAAACTACTTGTTTATTCCGGGCAGCCCAGAAACTCTAGAACACGCCTGCCATGATATTTGGAAGCTCTGATCTCTTTCGTTTTATGTTGTTTATTCGTGTTTGTTGTTGAATCGTATAGTATTACATTTGTTTTACACACTGTGATCAATAGATAGACGAGAAACATCATGATCTGATTGTTAAGGTTGGTCAAAGTAGCACCCTTGTTAATTGACTATGCATTCTGGGTTTCATGAAGAACACGAAGAACACCTATAACGACGGTTCTGTCGCTATATGTAGTCTTTAGCGACAGTTTATTTCTAAAATTAATTAAATAAATAGAAAAATTAGTTTTTAATTATTAAAAATATAAAATAAATTCTTAAAAATTATTTTAGAATCCGAAAATTAGTTTTTAATTATGTTGAATATATTTCATAAATATTTAAAATTTTTGGAGTAATAAAAGTATTTAATTTATTTAATTATAATATTAAATAAATTATTTAAAAATGATTTTAATACATGAAAAATCATTTAAAATTATATTATGGTATAAGAAAATAAATTAAGTTATTTTTGATAACTTTTAATATTTTTTGATGAAATTTCATTAATAAATTAATATTAATGATATTTAAGTTATTTAATAAATGTATTAAATAAATGATAAAAAATAGAATTAATGATTTAGAAATTATATAAAAATTATATAAAGGTTATAAAAATATTTTAAGTTATAAAATATAACTTTTGATATTTTGTCATGAAAAATATTAATATTTTAATATTAATGATATTAGATTTATTTAATACTCATATTAAATAAATTAGTTTAAAAATGATTTTTATATTAGAAAAATCATTTTAAATGAAAATAAAGTGTTTAAAGATATTTTAAATTATAAATTATAACTTTTGATATTTAAAGAAAAATTTCATTAATAATTTAATATTTAATGATAATAGATTTATTTAATAATTATATTAAATAAATAGTTTTAAAATAGTTTTATTACTTAAAAAATTATTTAAAAAGGATATAAATGAATTAAAAATATTTTAAGTTATAAATAATGACTTTTAATATTTTGATAAATAATACATTAATACTTTAATAATAATGATAATTATTTAAAAAATGATTTTAATTCTTTTAAAAGTCATTTAAGGGTAATATTAATACTTGAAAAATATTTTGAGTTATTATAAATAACTTTAATATTTTGGCAATGGTTTCATTAATAGTTTAATATTAATTAAATATTAATGATAATAGAATTATTTAATATTTAAATCATTTAATTATGATTCCGCTGTTTGAAAATTCATGATTTATTATAATAAATGTTTAAAAATTATTACAAGTCATTTAAAAATAATATGACTAATACTTATAGATGTTAAACTACAGGATAGAGTCTTAGACTCGATAATTACTCGATAAAGCCGTCGGTACACCGACATATTTCAAAAATTGATTTGGACTAGTATAAGTTGTCTGTATATGTGTTTGTTTGTGATTCAATGACTGTTGAATATGTGTGACAATGTGATTAGGTTACGTGCTAACTGCAATAAGCAGTGCTATGTGTTATAGTATGTTGTTCTAATCAATAAAATAATCTTATTAATGATAGGTTTCGATATAAAAGATAAAACTAAGTTGTGTATTGTAAGCAACAGACCAGACACGTATCTTACCTTTGCATTTCCTTTATGCAATGGACATGAGTAAGAAGTTTTAGAATTATATTATTATTATGCTATATTATTAACCCTATTGTGATATATTCTATATCCGATCATTGTTTATCAACATGTTAGTATATGGTAATTCAGATATATATATTCTATTCGTTAATTTCTAAATATGGTTATTCAAGTGTCCCCACTTGGATAATCATTGTATTTAATCACATGTTGATATATATATATATATATATATATATATATATATATATATATATATAAGCTATTTGACCAGCTAGACACAGATTTAGAAATATCGTTGAATATGATAAAACTTCTTTATATCCAATCAAATTATTTTGGTTCGGATTCCAGACTAGTATGAACATCCTGATCAAGAGAAAACTTTTATGCGCCCAAGGCGGACAGAGTGAACGATCACATCGTCCTTGCAATGTAGTATTGATCAATATAGGACCCATGAGATGTACACCTTCGCGCCCGTAAGTTATGACGGTCTGTGGATGAAGTTATGCTAAACCTATTCGAAAATTGAAAACAATGTTCATAGTATGTCAACTAAACCCCTTATATAGTCATTACGTAGTTTTAAAAATTTGAGATAAAATTGTTATGTTATTATTATCGATTCAGTTTACTTCACAACTATTAATTCGTTGTAGAAGTGATGTATAAAGAAAACATTTAATTCCTTCAACTAATTATATTTATAATTATTATTACTTGCTGGGCACTCTAATGCTCACCCTTACTTAATTTAAATATTTTCAGCTAAGTGTGAAATGCTAGAAGGTTAGACCAAGAACAAGTGAAAAGGAAAGCAAACATAATATGTTTAATGATATCTTTTGTAATAGTTAAACTATATTAAGACAATGATATGTATTAGCTATCATGTAAAGAATTATAGAAAAGGTTGCGTACTTGGGATTAGACTCTGATAAATGTAAATTAAGTTTGATATTTATATTATTGTTATTATTATTAGTATTATTCCGCTCACAGAAAATGGTATCGTAAAGCACTGAGTTCGGTTTTCAAGTACCTGAATTTAGGGGCGTTACATCATGCTATCAGAGCTTTAGGCTTATAAACCTTAGGTGGGGTAGACCTTAGGCTATAACCATAGAACAGAGAGAAACGTTGAAAATACAATTAACTCGTATAGAGTTTAAAAAGGAGATGAATTGAATAAGTTCATCGTCAAATCAAATAAATGATAACTTATATTAATCTATTATTTGCAGTGTGTATATATTATGTGTTAATCAGGACAATTTATGCATATAAATGTCAGATAGAAAGGATTAGGATACCCTCAGGTCGTAAATAAGTAGTCAACATCTATAACCGAGCCAATATCAAAGTCAATAGCTGAAATAGAGGCTCACATTGAAATCTACCTCAATGAGGTGGTTATTTTGGAAAGTATAGTACCAGACTCAGAAACGATAGTATAACTGATAGGTAGAGTATAGTTAAAGAATATGTGGTCAATGTCGAGTTCTTAAACTCATATGTTGTGGTGAGTTCTTAAACTCATAATGTACGGTATATTGGACGAACTAGGTATAGTTAAGTGTGAATGGATTATTGAGGATAATGGGAATAGACAGATTACTAAGCCATTGATCCTTAGTGGAGGCATAAGAAATAAGTATTATTAGTATTACGTGAATAGGTATGATTCTATGTTATGTATATGATAGGTATGTCTGTATAAGGTAATATTTTTAACTTTTATATAGATGCGGCAGCGATTCCTGACTTTTGAGGCACAAAGGGATAGTGGATGTTTAAAGCAGAATGTGTTATGGTATGCCAAGTGTTATGAATATGAGTCTATCTAGGATTAATGAAATAAATTGGTATAAAGATAGTGGTTAAACATATGAGTACTGGTTAATGTAGAAAACCAAAATTTCAAAATCTAATATTTTGAGTACATAATTATTCGAATAGAAAGTTTTGTGTTATACGATTATACGTATACGATAAGATCAGTTCAATCAATTTTGATCGAGATCTACTTGTAATGATTCTGTATGCTATGTACCCTGGTATGTATAGGTTTTAAAATGGTGATTCCAGGGGCGAAATCTTTATAAGGGATGGTGAATGTAATAACCCGATATTTTCTATATAATTAAATCAGAAATTTTATGTAATTTTTTTTAAGGATGAGGATTTGTACAAGATAAAGCTTATGTAATTATTGTAATAAATGAAAATATATTTATTACATGAATGTTTGTAAATAATTTTATTTTAGAATTATTGATCATTATAAATTATATTCTTATAATAATTAATTTTACAGTAAAAATATTTTTATTAATTATTTTCCATGAGAACAAGATTATTATATTATTTAAATAATATATGAAAGGATTATATAATTATTATAAAAATTATCTTATTTTATTGTATGAATTTATTTCAGATTAATTAAGTTATTTATTTTTAACTTAATTATTAATGTTATATATGACAGTTAAAATCAGATATGGAATCCAAAATCCTAATTTTGGATTTTGATCAAGGAATGAGAATAATAATATTATATTATTATTGGTCAATGTTATAATTAGGTATGCTATGTGCGTAAGGTTAATGTGAGGATCAATTTTGACGGAACAATTTTAATGTTACTGATAAACCCTAGTTTGAAGTCAAGTGAGTCTTTAAAATATGTCTAGTAGTTATGTTATGTGATTAATGATATTTATTATAATATTAATTATATTTTGATTTTTCAGTGCTATAATTATGTACTGTATATGTGTATGGAAAATAGTTGGTCAATTATGATGTTTAATGTCAAAACACTAGCATTAATTTATTTCACCCTATTTTGAAATTTAGATGGGAGATTCAAGACTGTGTTGTAACTGTGTGATGTGAATTATGTCGTGTATTACAGAATTTAAAATAATTAGGTAAAGCCCTAATTATATTTAGGAAACCTAATTAATTAAGAACCCTAATTACTAAATTAGTAAACCTAATTTCTAAATTTAGTAACCCTAATTCAAAAGTCGAATGCCAGCTTAAGACTTCTATGTAATCATATTAAGGTAGTTAACGACCGGTGTTATAGATATTAACTTAAATTAGGGAAACCTAAATTTTTTGAAAACCCTAATTAATATTTATAAACCCTAATTCCTATATTTAAAACCCTAATTTTCAAATAGAAAACCCTAATTGCTAAATGGAAAAGTTAATTGCTAATTTAGTTATTTTAATGCTAATTAGTGAGTCTTTAAACCTAATATGTAAGTTTATATAATTAGAAACTTAAACTAATTAAGAAAATCCTAATTACAAATTTTAAGAAACTAAAATTTTATTTTAACATATTTTGCAAAATCCTAGAAATCCTATAATTATAGTGCTTAACCTTAGGGTTTAACCCTAAGGGTTAAACCCTAAGGGTTTACCTTGTGACCAAAGTGCCATTAAATTAAAAAATCAAAAGACCAAATTGCCCTTGAGTGTATTTTTGAAGCTAGCAAGTAGGGTTTGACATTAGGTGAAGTTGGTGACCAAATCCAACCACCCCATGTGCTTAAAATCCACAGCAACAAGTCACATATCTCAGCCATGATCATTACAACTTTATATAAATAGATCAAGAGAGAGAGAGAAAGCCACATTTTTGCTCATTTTGTGCACAACACTTGTAAGACCCCAACTTTTATAAATAAAGATGAATTTTCTATAATTATCATTTTTGAATATTATGGAGTTAATTTGATATAATGTTATAGTTGTGGGTAATATTTATAAATTTTGCAAAGTACGTAAGTTGTTATATAATATTCAATTGGTCGGGGAATATTCGTTTTAACAGGGAATATTCGTACAACGACACAATTATTGGTGGACCCCATAATAGAATTATTGTCGGATTAAGAAAACGACAAAAATATTTTATTAAAAATAACGGCGGAAGTTTTACCATTGATACTGTTGAACTACTCGGTAGTAAAAGTACAGTAATACGTGTGGTTGCATAGTAGCACACGGTATTGATTATTAATGCTTATATGAGAAGTCACTCAGTTTGATTCAATTATTGTCAGTTAATAATATGAATTATTTAGCGATAATGAAGTTTTGTTTTATTCGTATTATTAACGTAATAAAACAGAAACATCTTTTTATATAAAACACAATACTTTATTAAAGTTATTCTATAAATAGAATATATTATATTTTATTTAAAAGATTTTTCTTTAAATATGGACCGTCAGATTAAAGTAATCAATCTGGACCGTTCATGGATTAGTAACTATGCATTCCATTTTTCTATAAATAGCAGCTCATTCCTTCATTATTTCTTACGAATTCACTGAACTCTAGAGAGAGAAACTATAGAGAGAGAGAGAGAAGAAAAGTATTATGCTACTTAACTACTTCCTTATTTCAGTTCTTCTTTAAAACGGTAAGGGGTGTTATTCTTTCTTATTCATGAAGAGAACTGTTGTTATTCCATTTCTTATTATTCTGTTGGAATAACCTGTATACGCGGTCTACCCTATACTTGGTGACATTCTTCTATTATTCTGTTGGAACATCCTGTCTGTGTGTTTTACACCAGACCTGGTTCCGTCTTTATTATTATTCTGTTGGAACATCCTGTCTGTGTGTTGTACACCAGACTTGGTTCTGTCTTTATTATTATTCTGTTGGAACATCCTGTCTGTATGTTTTATACCGGACCTGGTTTCGTCTTTATTATTATTCTGTTAGAATATCCTGTCTGTGAGTTTTACGCCGGACCTGGTTCCATTATTTATTATTCTGTTGGAATAACCTGTCTGTGCGGTCTATCGCATGCATTGTGATTTTTTTTGTTATTCTATTCTTTATTATACTCAGTTGGTTAAGTTTTGACTTCTATACTCCATGAAATTTGTGGAATACCCTTGATAATTGCGTTTCATCCAGTATCTTTTTATGAAAATATTCTTCTAAGCGTTCTTGAATTTTACTCCACAAAGCAATATTATGTTGACAATTTGGACGTTGGTAATTCTTGGATAAATTAATTCTTGAACTTGTTTTATTGAATTCTTATATCATTGTCATCATCCTCATGTTTATAAAATGTTGAAAGTCATTTGTGGCCTGTAGTGCATAGATGGACTTGGTATGATTATGACCAGGGATTATTCGGTATAATCATGACCGTAATGTTACAAATGATGTGGTAAAAGTCCTCATTGTCCCGTAGTGCATTGATAGACAGTTGTTGGCATGATCATGACCATTAATGAATACACGAATATCCTTGGCCGTAGTGCAGGGGTGATTCGATGATGTGGATTATTTTATTAAGCTGAGTCCCAGCGATAACAGTGTTGAAAAACTTTTTAAATCATAGAAGATAGTAGATTTTATTTTCTACTTGACTCTTTTAATGGATTGCTTGTTCCGCTGCAGTTAAACTTGATGTTCGTTATATTTTATCAGTTTAACACTGTTGAAGGCTAATGATAATTTATTCTGCATTATCTTAGTCATAATATTTCTTACTGGGCTAGTTGAGTTCACCCTTTCTTTCACTGTTCTCTTCAGAAAATGAGAATATAGCTGAGACGAGTCAGGGAATGGAGTGATGGACCAGATGATAGTATTAGTAGTCCTCACTATTCTATTAAATAGTGTGACAATAACTGTAATGAGGACTCCTTTTGAGTTTGTATTGTCTCTAGTAGACAATAATTGTATTCAAACTCACAGTTATGTTTTGTCGTACTGTACATGACAGTTGTATTTGTATTCTGTACCATGTATCTGACGACCCAAGATGGGTGATGTATACCTAATTTTGGGGGCGTCACAGTTGGTATCAGAGCTTAGGGATATGATCCTTGGCTAAGATGTGAGAATAGAACTAGGAGGGGAGAGACGGGGAATTCCTTCGCTAGTATGACCTACCTAAGTTTATTTGCATGGTATTTAATTGGTCGGTCAGAATATAATGATAATATATGACATATCAATTAACTTTTGTGGCCGTATCTGAAAATGGCATCTGAGAATGTTGAGAATAGCACTGGACCACAGGCAATTGTTGATTCACCACATATCAATAATTAGGATAATGTGCATCAGGAAGGTGACAATCCTCATGCAAATAACAACACTGACCAGATGATGAATGATGGAATGTTCAGAAGCTTTATGCAGTTCATGCAACAGCAGGAGAGAGCGGCTCCTGTCCAAAATGTAGGTGAAAACACTGAAAACTCTCGGACGGTCACCGCTAAACAGTTCAAGGAGCTGGGACCATCGGAGTTTAAGGGAGAGCCAAAACCACTTATAGCGGAAACATGGATAAAGCATATCACCAAGATATTTGATGTCTTGGGATGCTCTGAGGAGCAAAAGGTTCCCTTTGCCACCTTTATGTTGCAAGGAGAGGTAGATTACTGGTGGAAATCGATTAAGCGTACTCAACCTGTAGCACTGAAGATGTCTTGGGAGAAGTTCCAAGAGCTGTTCAATGACAAATACTTTTCTGAAAGTGTTCGTCACATGAATGAGGTGGAGTTCATCAAATTAGAGCAGAATAATATGACCGTGTCGCAGTATGAGGCTAAATTTGCTGAGTTGTCCCGGTTTGCGTCCCACCTGGTGGATAATGAAGAGCGAATGACGCGAATGTTTTTGCGAGGTTTGAAACCTGAGATACGTCAACATCTTATTTCTCATAAACTGTGTTTGTATTCAGATGTCGTGAATAGAGCTCAGTTAGTGGAGCGCGATAACGAGTCAACGCAACCAAAAGAGAGCAGTCGGTAAAATGATAATACTAGTGAGAGCAGTCATCGAAGCGGTGACAACAAGCGTGGTGGGAATCAACAGGCCAGAAATGGTAACCACTTCGATGGTAATCAGGGCCAAAATAATAAGAATGGTCATTTCAAGAAGAGGAGATTCAACAATGATGGAAAGACGTCAGCACCAGCACCCGTTGTTAAGGAAGGAGAACGACCACCTATCATATGTTTCAAATGCGGAGGGGAGGGGCACATCAGTCCAAACTGCGTCATGCCGTCTAAAGCATGTTATAATTGTGGAAGAGAATGTCATTTAGCTCGATTTTGTCGTTTACCAAAAACAAGTTCAGCCAGGATGGAGACACCAAAGGCCGTCCCAGAAAAGTCAAAACCGGTAGTGCAAGGGAGAGCGTTTGTTGTGACCTCCCAGAAAGCAAGGAACCCGAATGAGGTCATCACGTGTAAGCTTATTATAAACTCTAACGAAGTGTATACTTTATTTGATACCGGTTCTACCCATTTTTTTATTTCTCCTACTTGCGCTCATCGATTAAATTTGACTCCAGAGAAATTAGACTTTGACTTATCTGCTGAAACTCCATTGGGAGAAACCTTCATTACATCCACGGTTTATAAGTCTTGTTTGGTTCAAGTTGGTACCCACACATTACCTGTCGATCTTATTTCATTAAAAATACTTGCATTTGACGTGATTCTAGGGATTGATTGGTTAACTACTCATCATGCAAAAATTGATTATTTTCGTAAGGTTGTTAGCTTTCATATTCCTAATCGACCTATTATGCGAATTCAAGCAACCAAACCATTAAAATCAATCGCTGTCATCTCAAGCCATAAAGCTATTCGTTTATTGAAAAATGGATGTCAAGCTTTCTTAGCTCATGTCACGGATCTAAACAAAAATACGTCAGTTTTGAATGATATTTCTATTGTTAATAAATTCCCTGACGTATTCCCTGAAGAACTTCCTGGCCTACCCCCAGAGCGTGAAATTGAATTTTGTATCGACCTTGAACCCGGTACAAAACCCATTTCCAAAGCCCCATATCGAATGGCTCCTATTGAACTTCAGGAGTTAAAGATCCAACTGCAGGAATTGTTAGACATTGGCTTTATTCGTCCTAGTACTTCTCCTTGGGGTGCTCCTGTTCTATTCGTGAAGAAGAAAGATGGAAGTATGCGACTTTGTATTGATTATCGGGAGTTGAATCATGTCACCATCAAAAACAGGTACCCATTGCCACGTATTGATGACCTGTTTGACCAATTGCAAGGAGCACAATTCTTTTCAAAGATCGATCTTCGTTCTGGATATCATCAGCTGAAGGTTAGAACTGAGGATATTCCAAAGACGGCTTTCAGAACTCGGTACGGGCATTATGAATTCCTAGTCATGTCTTTTGGATTGACTAATGCTCATGCTGCCTTCATGGATATGATGAAACTGGTATTCAAGGAATATTTGGATCACTTTGTGGTCCTCTTTATTAATGACATCCTTATTTATTCCAAAAGTCGTGAAGATCATGAGCAACACTTGAGGCTGGTACTCCAAAAACTTCGTGAATACAAGCTTTATGCTAAGTTAAAGAAATGCGAGTTCTGGCTGGAGGAGGTAGCATTCCTTGGGCACGTAGTATCAAGTCGTGGAATATCTGTTGACCCGACAAAGATTGAAGCTATTCAAAGCTGGGGGCAACCTAAATCAGTGACCGAAGTACGTAGCTTTCTTGGTTTAGCTGGTTATTATCGGAGATTCGTGGAAGGATTTTCTCGAATCGCTACTCCATTAACTCAGCTGACTCGAAAAGATACAAAGTTCGGTTGGAGCGAAGAATGTGAGAAGAGTTTTTAAGAACTCAAGAGGAGACTCATTTCAGCACCTGTTCTAACAATACCATCTGGCTCGGAGGGATTTGTCATCTACAGTGATGCTTCGAGCAAAGGGTTGGGATGCGTTCTCATGCAACATGAAAAAGTCATAGCCTATGTATCAAGACAAATCAAGAAATATGAGAGGAATTATCCTACTCATGATCTAGAGTTGGCAGCTGTTGTCTTTGCACTTAAAATTTGGAGGCATTACTTGTATGGGGAGAAGGTGGAGATCTTTACGGATCATAAAAGCCTCAAATATTTCTTCACTCAAAAGGAACTCAACATGCGACAACGACGTTGGCTTGAACTGTTGAAAGATTATGATCATACCATTAAATACCATCCTGGAAAAGTGAACGTGGTAGCTGACGCATTGAGTAGAAGATCATATGCAAGTACGAGTGCGATATTGTCAACAGAAAGGACCATTTTGTGTGACTTGCAAAGGATGGAGATAGAGTTAAAGACTCCAGGGACCCATGTAATGATGGCGAATATACGAGTAGAACCAACTTTAATCGATAAAGTTAAAGATGCTCAAGCTACAGACCTGGAGCTGATGCGTATGAAGAAAAAAGTGCAAGAAGGTGCTATGGCGGATGCAAGAATCGATGAAGAAGGAATACTTCGAGTCAACTCCAGACTTTTTGTTCCTAACAACCCTAATTTAAAGTATGAAATCATGATGGAGGCGCACAACACACCGTTTTCAATCCATCCTGGAAGTACCAAAATGTATCATGATCTTCGTCATACATTTTGGTAGAGCAATATGAGGAGAGAGATAGCGCTGTTTATCTCGAGGTGTCTAACTTGTCAACGAGTCAAAGCGGAGCATCAAGTACCAAAAGGTCCATTGTAACCACTTGAAATTCCAGAATGGAAGTGGGAGCACATTACCATGGATTTCGTTACCGGTCTTCCTAAGGTTTCTCAAGGTATAGATGCGATTTGGGTCATTGTTGATAGATTGACCAAGTCTGCTCATTTCTTACCGATACGAGAAACTTATACACTTGAACGTCTTGCTCGTATGTACATAAACGAGATTGTAAGACTGCATGGTATGCCAGTATCCATAGTTTCTGATCGAGACCCAAGATTCACTTCACGATTTTGGGTTAGTTTACAAAAAGCTATGGGCACAGATTTACGATTTAGTTCGGCATATCATCCTCAGACGGACGGACAATCAGAGAGGACTATTCAAATTCTTGAAGATCTATTAAGACTCTGTGTCCTTGATTTCAAGGGAAGTTGGGACAAGTTCTTACCATTGGTGGAGTTTTCCTACAACAACAGTTATCAAGCAAGTATTGGCATGGCTCCATTCGAAGCATTGTATGGAAGAAAATGTCGTTCTCCAGTATGCTGGGATGAGGTGGGTGAAGCAACGTTGTTGGGACCGGAGTTGGTACGTATGACTACAGAAAAGATTCAAACGATCCGACAACGTATAAAAACCTCACAAGATCGATAAAAGAGTTATGATGATCTTCATCGAAAGGACGTCGAATTTGATATAGGAGATCATGTGTTCTTACGTGTTGCTCCATGGAAAGGAGTTGCGAGATTTGGAAAGAGAGGAAAGCTCAATCCTCGATTCATCGGTCCATTTTTAATCCTCAATCGAGTAGGAACTGTGGCTTATAGACTCGCTTTACCGCCAAGTATGTCTCGTGTTCATAACGTTTTTCACATATCCATGCTACGTAAATATGTGGAAGACCCGAACCACATTATTGAGTTAGAAACGGAAGAAATAGCTGAAGATTTGACGTATGAAGAAGTTCATATTCAAATCTTGGATAAGAAGGAACATATTCTACGCTCCAAGGTTATACCTCAAGTCAAAGTTTTGTGGAGAAACCACGATGTTGAGGAAATGACTTGGGAGTTAGAATCTGAAATGAAATCAAGGTATCCTTACCTCTTCGACATACCAGGTACGTACCTTAATTTCGAGGGCGAAATTTCATAAGAAGGGGAGGTTGTAAGACCCCAACTTTTATAAATAAAGATGAATTTTCTATAAATATCATTTTTGAATATTATGGAGTTAATTTGATATAATGTTATAGTTGTGGGTAATATTTATAAATTTTGTAAAGTACGCAAGTTGTTATATAATATTCGATTGGTCGGGGAATATTCGTTTTAACAGGGAATATTCGTACAACGGCACAATCATTGGTGGACCCCACAACGGAATTATTGTCGGATTGAGAAAACGACAAAAATATTTTATTAAAAATAACGGCGGAAGTTTTACCATTGATACTGTTGAACTACTCGGTAGTAAAAGTACAGTAATACGTGTGGTTGCATAGTAGCACACGGTATTGATTATTAATGCTTATGTGAGAAGTCACTCAGTTTGATTCAATTATTGTCAGTTAATAATATGAATTATTTAGCGATAATGAAGTTTTGTTTTATTCGTATTATTAACGTAATAAAACAGAAACATCTTTTTATATAAAACAGAATACTTTATTAAAGTTATTCTATAAATAGAATATATTATATTTTATTTAAAAGATTTTTTTTTAAATATGGACCGTCAGATTAAAGTAATCAATCTGGACCGTTCATGGATTAGTTACTATGCATTCTATTTTTTTATAAATAGCAGCTCATTCCTTCATTATTTCTTACGAATTCACTGAACTCTAGAGAGAGAAACTATAGAGAGAAACTATAGAGAGAGAGAAGAAAAGTATTCTGCTACTTAACTACTTCCTTATTTCAGTTCTTCTTTAAAACGGTAAGGGGTGTTATTCTTTCTTATTCATGAAGAGAACTGTTGTTATTCCATTTCTTATTATTCTGTTGGAATAACCTGTATACGCGGTCTACCCTATACTTGGTGACATTCTTCTATTATTCTGTTGGAACATCCTGTCTGTGTGTTTTACACCGGACCTGGTTCCGTCTTTATTATTATTCTGTTGGAACATCCTGTCTGTGTGTTTTACACCGGACCTGGTTCCGTCTTTATTATTATTCTGTTGGAACATCCTGTCTGTGTGTTTTACACCGGACCTGGTTTCGTCTTTATTATTATTCTGTTGGAATATCCTGTCTGTGCGTTTTACGCCGGACCTGGTTCCATTATTTATTATTCTGTTGGAATAACCTGTCTGTGCGGTCTATCGCATGCATGGTGATTTCTTTTGTTATTCCATTCTTTATTATACTCAGTTGGTTAAGTTTTGACTTCTATACTCCATGAAATTTATGGAATATCCTTGATAATTGCGTTTCATCCAGTATCTTTTCATGAAAATATTCTTCTAAGCATTCTTGAATTTTACTCCACAAAGCAGTATCATGTTGACAATTTGGAGTTTGGTAATTCTTGGATAAATTAATTCTTGAACTTGTTTTATTGAATTCTTATATCATTGTCATCATCCTCATGTTTATAAAATGTTGAAAGTCATCTGTGGCCTGTAGTGCATAGATGGACTTGGTATGATTATGACCAGGGATTATTCGGTATAATCATGACCGTAATGTTACAAATGATGTGGTAAAAGTCCTCATTGTCCCGTAGTGCATTGATAGACAATTGTTGGCATGATCATGACCATTAATGAATACACGAATATCCTTGGCCGTAGTGCAGGGGTGATTCGATGATGTGGATTATTTTATTAAGCTGAGTCCTAGCGATAACAGTGTTGAAAAACTTTTTAAATCATAGAAGATAGTAGATTTTATTTTCTACTTGACTCTTTTAATGGATTGCTTGTTCCGCTACAGTTAAACTTGATGTTCGTTATATTTTATCAGTTTAACACTGTTGAAGGCTAATGATAATTTATTC
Organism: Panax notoginseng; assembly: GCA_016801055.1. Lineage (NCBI taxonomy): Eukaryota > Viridiplantae > Streptophyta > Magnoliopsida > Apiales > Araliaceae > Panax > Panax notoginseng. Next base: position 82,798,965 of record CM029017.1, on the reverse strand, counting down.
TGCATTATCTTAGTCATAATATTTCTTACTGGGCTAGTTGAGTTCACCCTTTCTTTCACTGTTCTCTTCAGAAAATGAGAATATAGCTGAGACGAGTCAGGGAACGGAGTGATGGACCAGATGATAGTATTAGTAGTCCTCACTATTCTATTAAATAGTGTGACAATAACTGTAATGAGGACTCCTTTTGAGTTTGTATAGTCTCTAGTAGACAATAATTGTATTCAAACTCACAGTTATGTTTTGTCGTACTGTACACGACAGTTGTATTTGTATTCTGTACCATGTATCTGACGACCCAAGATGGGTGATGTATACCTAATTTTGCGGGCGTCACAGTTGGTATCAGAGCTTAGGGATATGATCCTTGGCTAAGATGTGAGAATAGAATTAGGAGGGGAGAGACGGGGAATTCCTTCGCTAGTATGACCTACCTAAGTTTATTTGCATGGTATTTAATTGGTCGGTCAGAATATAATGATAATATATGACATATCAATTAACTTTTGTGGCAGTATCTGAAAATGGCATCTGAGAATGTTGAGAATAGCACTGGACCACAGGCAATTGTTGATTCACCACATATCAATAATTAGGATAATGTGCATCAGGAAGGTGACAATCCTCATGCAAATAACAACACTGACCAGATGATGAATGATGGAATGTTCAGAAGCTTTATGCAGTTCATGCAACAGCAGGAGAGAGCGGCTCCTGTCCAAAATGTAGGTGAAAACACTGAAAACTCTCGGATGGTCACCGCTAAACAGTTCAAGGAGCTGGGACCATCGGAGTTTAAGGGAGAGCCAAAACCACTTATAGCGGAAACATGGATAAAGCATATCACCAAGATATTTGATGTCTTGGGATGCTCTGAGGAGCAAAAGGTTCCCTTTGCCACCTTTATGTTGCAAGGAGAGGTAGATTACTGGTGGAAATCGATTAAGCGTACTCAACCTGTAGCACTGAAGATGTCTTGGGAGAAGTTCCAAGAGCTGTTCAATGACAAATACTTTTCTGAAAGTGTTCGTCACATGAATGAGGTGGAGTTCATCAAATTAGAGCAGAATAATATGACCGTGTCGCAGTATGAGGCTAAATTTGCTGAGTTGTCCCGGTTTGCGTCCCACCTGGTGGATAATGAAGAGCGAATGACGCGAATGTTTTTGCGAGGTTTGAAACCTGAGATACGTCAACATCTTATTTCTCATAAACTGTGTTTGTATTCAGATGTCGTGAATAGGGCTCAGTTAGTGGAGCGCGATAACGAGTCAACGCAACCAAAAGAGAGCAGTCGGTAAAATGATAATACTAGTGAGAGCAGTCATCGAAGCGGTGACAACAAGCGTGGTGGGAATCAACAGGCCAGAAATGGTAACCACTTCGGTGGTAATCAGGGCCAAAATAATAAGAATGGTCATTTCAAGAAGAGGAGATTCAACAATGATGGAAAGACGTCAGCACCAGCACCCGTTGTTAAGGAAGGAGAACGACCACCTGTCATATGTTTCAAATGCGGAGGGGAGGGGCACATCAGTCCAAACTGCGTCATGCCGTCTAAAGCATGTTATAATTGTGGAAGAGAATGTCATATAGCTCGATTTTGTCGTTTACCAAAAACAAGTTCAGCCAGGATGGAGACACCAAAGGCCATCCCAGAAAAGTCAAAACCGGTAGTGCAAGGGAGAGCGTTTGTTGTGACCTCCCAGAAAGCAAGGAACCCGAATGAGGTCATCACGTGTAAGCTTATTATAAACTCTAACGAAGTGTATACTTTATTTGATACCGGTTCTACCCATTTTTTTATTTCTCCTACTTGCGCTCATCGATTAAATTTGACTCCAGAGAAATTAGACTTTGACTTATCTGCTGAAACTCCATTGGGAGAAACCTTCATTACATCCACGGTTTATAAGTCTTGTTTGGTTCAAGTTGGTACCCACACATTACCTGTCGATCTTATTTCATTAAAAATACTTGCATTTGACAAGATTCTAGGGATTGATTGGTTAACTACTCATCATGCAAAAATTGATTATTTTCGTAAGGTTGTTAGCTTTCATATTCCTAATCGACCTATTATGCGAATTTAAGCAACCAAACCATTAAAATCAATCGCTGTCATCTCAAGCCATAAAGCTATTCGTTTATTGAAAAACGGATGTCAAGCTTTCTTAACTCATGTCACGGATCTAAACAAAAATACGTCAGTTTTGAATGATATTTCTATTGTTAATAAATTCCCTGACGTATTCCCTGAAGAACTTCTTGGCCTACCCCCAGAGCGTAAAATTGAATTTTGTATCGACCTTGAACCCAGTACAAAACCCATTTCCAAAGCCCCATATCGAATGGCTTCTATTGAACTTCAGGAGTTAAAGATCCAACTGCAAAAATTATTAGACATTGGCTTTATTCGTCCTAGTACTTCTCCTTGGGGTGCTCCTGTTCTATTCGGGAAGAAGAAAGATGGAAGTATGCGACTTTGTATTGATTATCGGGAGTTGAATCATGTCACCATAAAAAACAGGTACCCATTGCCACGTATTGATGACCTGTTTGACCAATTGCAAGGAGCACAATTCTTTTCAAAGATCGATCTTCGTTCTGGATATCATCAGCTGAAGGTTAGAACTGAGGATATTCCAAAGACGGCTTTCAGAACTCGGTACGGGCATTATGAATTCCTAGTCATGTCTTTTGGATTGACTAATGCTCATGCTGCCTTCATGGATATGATGAAACTGGTATTCAAGGAATATTTGGATCACTTTGTGGTCCTCTTTATTGATGACATCCTTATTTATTCCAAAAGCCGTGAAGATCATGAGCAACACTTGAGGCTGGTACTCCAAAAGCTTCGTGAATACAAGCTTTATACCAAGTTAAAGAAATGCGAGTTCTGGCTGGAGGAGGTAGCATTCCTTGGGCATGTAGTATCAAGTCGTGGAATATCTGTTGACCCGGTAAAGATTGAAGCTATTCAAAGCTGGGAGCAACCTAAATCAGTGACCGAAGTACGTAGCTTTCTTGGTTTAGCTGGTTATTATCGGAGATTCGTAGAAGGATTTTCTCAAATCGCTACTCCATTAACTCAGTTGACTCGGAAAGATACAAAGTTCGGTTGGAGCGAAGAATGTTAGAAGAATTTTTCAAGAATTCAAGAGGAGACTCATTTCAGCACCTGTTCTAATAATACCATCTGGCTTGGAGGGATTTGTCATTTACAGTGATGCTTCGAGAAAAGGGTTGGGATGCGTTCTCATGCAATATGGAAAAGTCATAGCCTATGCATCAAGACAACTTAAGGAATATGAGAAGAATTATCCTACTCATGATCTAGAGTTGGCAGCTGTTGTCTTTGCACTTAAAATTTGGAGGCATTTGTATGGGGAGAAGGTGGAGATCTTTACGGATCATAAAAGCCTCAAATATTTCTTCACTCAAAAGGAAATCAACATGCGACAACGACGTTGGCTTGAACTGTTGAAAGATTATGATCATACCATTCAATACCATCCTGGAAAAGCGAACGTGGTAGCTGACGCATTGAGTAGAAGATCATATGCAAGTACGAGTGCGATATTGTCAACACAAAGGCCCATTTTGTGTGACTTGTAAAGGATGGAGATAGAGTTAAAAACTCCAGGGACCCATGTGATGATGGCAAATATACGAGTAGAACCAACTTTAATCGATAAAGTTAAAGCTGCTCATGCTACAGACCTGGAGCTGATGCGTATGAGGAAGAAAGTGCAAGAAGGTGCTATACCAGAAGCAAGAATCGATGAAGAAGGAATACTTCGAGTCAACTCCAGACTTTGTGTTCCTAACAACCCTAATTTAAAGTATGAAATCATGATGGAGGCGCACAACACACCGTTTGCAATCCATCTTGGAAGTACCAAAATGTATCATGATTTCTTCATACATTTTGGTAGAGCAATATGAAGAGAGAGATAGCGCTGCTTATCTCGAGGTGTCTAACTTGTCAACGAGTCAAAGCGGAGCATCAAGTACCAAAAGGTCCATTGCAACCACTTGAAATTCTAGAATGGAAGTGGGAGCACATTACCATTGATTTCGTTACCGGTCTTCCTAAAGTTTCTCAAGGTATAGATGCGATTTGGGTCATTGTTGATAGATTGACCAAGTCTACTCATTTCTTACCGATACGAGAAACTTATACACTTGAACGTCTTGCTCGTATGTACATAAACGAGATTGTAAGACTGCATGGTATGCCAGTATCTATAGTTTCTGATCGAGACCCAAGATTCACTTCACGATTTTGGGTTAGTTTACAAAAAGCTATGGGCACAGATTTACGATTTAGTTCGGCATATCATCCTCAGACAGATGGACAATCAGAGAGGACTATTCAAATTCTTGAAGATCTATTAAGACTCTATGTCCTTGATTTCAAGGGAAGTTGGGACAAGTTCTTACCATTGGTAGAGTTTTCCTACAACAATAGTTATCAAGCAAGTATTGGCATGGCTCCATTCGAAGCATTGTATGGAAGAAAATTTCGTTCTCTAGTATGCTGGGATGAGGTGGGTGAAGCAACGTTGTTGGGACCGGAGTTGGTACGTATGACTACAGAAAAGATTCAAACGATCCGATAATGTATAAAAACCTCACAAGATCGACAAAAGAGTTATGCTGATCTTCATCGAAAGGACGTGGAATTTGATATAGGAGATCATGTGTTCTTACGTGTTGCTCCATGGAAAGGAGTTACGAGATTTGGAAAGAGAGGAAAGCTCAATCCTCGATTCATCGGTCCATTTTTAATCCTCGATCGAGTAGGAACTGTAGCTTATAAACTCGCTTTACCGCCTAGTATGTCTCGTGTTCATAACGTTTTTCACATATCCATGTTACGTAAATATGTGGAAGACCCGAACCACATTATTGAGTTAGAACCGGACGAAATAGCGGAAGATTTTACGTATGAAGAAGTTCCTGTTTAAATCTTGGATAAGAAGGAACATATTCTACGCTCCAAGGTTATACCTCAAGTCAAAGTTTTGTGGAGAAACCACGATGTTGAGGAAATGACTTGGGAGTTAGAATCTGAAATGAAATCAAGGTATCCTTACCTCTTCGACATACCAGGTACGTACCCTAATTTCGAGGGCGAAATTTCATAAGAATGGGAGGTTGTAAGACCCCAACTTTTATAAATAAAGATGAATTTTCTATAATTATCATTTTTGAATATTATGTAGTTAATTTGATATAATGTTATAGTTGTGGGTAATATTTATAAATTTTGCAAAGTACGCAAGTTGTTATATAATATTCTTTTGGTCGGGGAATATTCGTTTTAACAGGGAATATTCGTACAACGGCACAATCATTGGTGGACCCCACAATGGAATTATTGTCGGATTGAGAAAACGACAAAAATATTTTATTAAAAATAACGGTAAAAGATTTACCATTGATACTGTTGAACTACTCGGTAGTAAAAGTACAGTAATACGTGTGGTTGCATAGTAGCACACGGTATTGATTATTAATACTTATGTGAGAAGTCACTCAGTTTGATTCAACTATTGTCAGTTAATAATATGAATTATTTAGCGATAATGAAGTTTTGTTTTATTCGTATTATTAACGTAATAAAACAGAAACATCTTTTTATATAAAACAGAAAACTTTATTAAAGTTATTCTATAAATAGAATATATTATATTTTATTTAAAAGATTTTTTTTTAAATATGGACCGTCAGATTAAAGTAATCAATCTAGACCGTTCATGGATTAGTTACTATGCATTCTATTTTTCTATAAATAGCAGCTCATTCCTTCATTATTTCTTACGAATTCACTGAACTCTATAGAGAGAAACTATAGAGAGAGAAGAAAAGTATTCTGCTACTTAACCACTTCCTTATTTCAGTTCTTCTTTAAAACGGTAAGGGGTGTTATTCTTTCTTATTCATGAAGAGAACTGTTGTTATTCCATTTCTTATTATTCTGTTGGAATAACCTATATACGCGGTCTACCCTATACTTGGTGACATTCTTCTATTATTCTGTTGGAACATCCTGTCTGTGTGTTTTACACCAGGCCTGGTTCTGTCTTTATTATTATTCTGTTGGAACATCATGTCTGTGTGTTTTACACCGGACCTGGTTCCTTCTTTATTATTATTCTGTTGGATTATCCTGTCTGTGCGTTTTACGCCGGACCTGGTTCCATTATTTATTATTCTGTTGGAATAACCTGTCTGTGCGGTCTATCGCATGCATGGTGATTTCTTTTGTTATTCCATTCTTTATTATACTCAGTTGGTTAAGTTTTTACTTCTATACTCCATGAAATTTATGGAATATCCTTGATAATTGCGTTTCATCCAGTATCTTTTCATGAAAATATTCTTCTAAGCATTCTTGAATTTTACTCCACAAAGCGGTATCATGTTGACAATTTGGACGTTGGTAATTCTTAGATAAATTAATTTTTGAACCTATTTTATTGAATTCTTATATCATTGTCATCATCCTCATGTTTATAAAATGTTGAAAGTCATCTGTGGCCTGTAGTGCATAGATGGACTTGGTATGATTATGACCAGGGATTATTCGGTATAATCATGACCGTAATGTTACAAATGATGTGGTAAAAGTCCTCATTGGCCCGTAGTGCATTGATGGACAGTTGTTGGCATGATCATGACCATTAATGAATACACGAATATCCTTGGCCGTAGTGCAGGATGATTCGATGATGTGGATTATTTTATTAAGCTGAGTCCCAGCGATAACAGTGTTGAAAAACCTTTTAAATCATAGAAGATAGTAGATTTTATTTTTCCCTTGACTCTTTTAATGGATTGCTTGTTCCGCTGCAGTTAAACTTGATGTTCATTATATTTTATCAGTTTAACACTGTTGAAGGCTAATGATAATTTATTCTGCATTATCTTAGTCATAATATTTGTTACTGGGCTAGTTGAGCTCACCCTTTCTTTCACTGTTCTCTTCAGGAAATGAGAATATAGCTGGGACGAGTCGGGGAACGGAGTGATGGACCAGATGATAGTATTAGTAGTCCTCACTATTCTGTTAAATAGTGTGACAATAATTATAATGAGGACTCCTTTTGAGTTTGTATTGTCTCTAGTAGACAATAATTGTATTCAAACTCACAGTTATGTTTTGTCGTATTGTACACGACAGTTGTATTTGTATTCTGTACCATGTATCTGACGACCCAAGATGGGTGATGTATACCTAATTTTGGGGGCGTCACAACACTCAACCTAACTCTCTCAGGCCCCACACCTTCGAAATTCTTTTAGTTTTTCAGTCACAAAATCAGCCCCACTAAATCCACTAACAAATCAGAAGCTTAGATTCAAGAAAGTGTTCATAAAGGTATAAAACCAAATTCGAAAAGCTGACCCTTGATCTTCTGTTAAAAGTTGTGTTTATGTGTTAGAATATGTTGTTTATAGTGTTATTAAGTGATCTGGGTTGATAGATATTGGATCCATAACATCTATAAGCTCGGATCTAGTGTTTTTGCAAATCTAGAAAAATTTCATTTTTGTGTTCTGACAACGAATGTCAGAGGCTGTAGATCTCATTATGTTGTGTGTTTTTGTTGTTTAAATGTTTGAAGTTGTAGTATGTCATGAGATCTTTCATATGAAACTTGAATCAAGACCATAGCATCAGTAAATTGAAAGTTATTAAGGGTCAAAGGTCGTTGACCGACCATGACCGAACGAATCTGGGTAACCTAGATTACCCAGAAAAGTCTGACAACCATTTTGAAGTCTATGGATCTTGTTGTGTTTAAGTTATTTTGCCATGTTGATGTTATATACTTGTAGATTGTCATGAATACTACACATTAAAACCCAGTTAACAACCAGATCCTTTACCTGATCAAAAATATGGGTGGTCAAACTAGGGTTGACCACCAACCTAGATTCGTGAAGAACACATTTTCTGGCATGGGTTGACCAGCTTTGATCTTACTTATGTGATGTAGTTAGGTTGAATTAGTGTTATTATTCTGTTCTATGACATATGTACTGCAATCTGGTATCATAACAACACTTAAAACATGACCAGACACCAGAGTAATCAAGGCCCAAAAAGGAACCCTTGAAACTGCTTGAGTTTCTGGGCAGCCCAGAAACTCAAGAACACGCTTGACATGATATTTGGAAGCTCCGATCTCTTTCGTTTTATGTTGTTTATTCGTGTTTGTTGTTGAATCGTATAGTATTACATTAGTTTTACACACTGTAATCAATAGATAGACGAGAAACATCATGATCTGATTGTTAAGGTTGATCAAAGTAGCACCCTTGTTAACTGACAATGTATTCTGGGTTTCATGAAGAACACGAAGAACAACTATAGCGACGGTTCTGTCGCTATAGGCAGTCTTTAGCGACAGTTTATTTCTAAAATTAATTAAATAAATAGAAAAATTAGTTTTTAATTATTAAAAATACAAAATAAATCCTTAAAAATTATTTTAGAATCCGAAAATTAGTTTTTAATTATGTCGAATATATTTCATAAATATTTAATATTTTTGGAATATTAAAAGTATTTAATTATAATATTAAATAAATTATTTAAAAATGATTTTAATACATGAAAAATCATTTAAAATTATATTATGGTATAAGAAAATAAATTAAATTATTTTTGATAACTTTTAATGTTTTGTGATGAAATTTCATTAATAAATTAATATTAATAATATTTAAGTTATTTAATAAATGTATTAAATAAATGATGAAAAATAGAATTAATGATTTAGAAATTATATAAAAATTATATTAAGGTTATAAAAATATTTTAAGTTATAAAATATAACTTTTGATATTTTGTCATGAAAAATATTAATATTTTAATATTAATGATATTAGATTTATTTAATACTCATATTAAATAAATTAGTTTAAAAATAATTTTTATATTAGAAAAATCATTTTAAATGAAAGTAAAGTGTTTAAAGATATTTTAAGTTATAAATTATAACTTTTGATATTTAAAGGAAAATTTTATTAATAATTTAATATTTAATGATATTAGATTTATTTAATAATTATATTAAATAAATAGTTTTAAAATGGTTTTATTACTTTAAAAATCATTTAAAAAGGATATAAATGAATTAAAAATATTTTAAGTTATAAATAATGACTTTTAATATTTTTATAAATAATGCATTAATACTTTAATATTAATGATAACTATTTAAAAATGATTTTAATTCTTTTAAAAATCATTTAAGGGTAATATTAATACTTTAAAAATATTTTGAGTTATTATAAATAACTTTAATATTTTGGCAATGGTTTCATTAATAGTTTAATATTAATTAAATATTAATGATAATAGAATTGTTTAATATTTAAATCATTTAATTATGATTCCGCTGTTTGAAAATTCATGATTTATTATAATAAATGTTTAAAAATTATTACAAGTCATTTAAAAATAATATGACTAATACTTATAGATGTTGAACTACAGGATAGAGTCTTAGACTCGATAATTACTCGATAAAGTCGTCAGTACACTGACATGTTTCAAAAATTGATCTGGACTAGTATAAGTTGTCTGTATATGTGTTTGTTTGTGATTCAATGACTGTTAAATATGTGTGACAATGTGATTAGGTTACGTGCTAACTGCAATAAGCAGTGCTATATGTTATAGTATGTTATTCTAATCAGTAAAATGATCTTATTAATGATAGGTTTTGGTATAAAAGATACAACTAAGTTGCGTATTGTAAGCAGCAGACCAGACAAGTATCTTACATTTGCATTTCCTTTATGCAATGGACATGAGTAACAAGTTTTAGAATTATATTATTATTATGCTATATTATTAACCTTATTGTGATATATTCTATATCCGATCATTGTTTATCAACATGTTAGTATATGGTAATTCAGATATATATATATATATATATATATATATATATATATATATATATATATATATATATATATATATATACGTCTAAGCTATTTGACCAGCTAGACACAGATTTAGAATACGTCTAAGCTATTTGACCAGCTATACACAGATTTAGAAATATCGTTGAATATGATAAAACTTTTTTGTATCCAATCAAATTGTTTTGGTTCGGATTCCAGACTAGTATGAACATCCCGATCAAGGGAAAACTTTTATGCGCCCAATGCGGACAGAGTGAACGATCATATCGTCCTTGCAATGTAGTATTGATCAATTCAGGGCCCATGGAATGTACACCCTCGCGCTCGTAAGTTATGACGGTTTGTGGATGAAGTTCTGCTAAACCTATTTGAAAATTGAAAACAATGTTCATAGTATGTCAACTAAACCCCATATATAGTCATTACGTAGTTTCAAAAATGTGAGATAGAATTGTTATGTTATTATTATCGGTTCAGTTTATTTCACAACTATTAATTCGTTGTAGATTTAATTTCTTCAACTAATTATATTTATAATTATTATTACTTGCTGGGCACTCAAATGCCCACCCTTGCTTAATTTAAATGTTTTCAGCTAAGTTTGAAAAGCTAGAAGGTTCGGCCAAGAACAAGTGAAAAGGAAAGCAAACATAATATGTTTAATGGTATCTTTTGTAATAGTTAAACTGTATTAAGACAATGATATGTATTAGCTATCATGTAAAAAATTATAGTGAAGGTTGCGTACTTGGGATTAGACTCTGATAAATATAAATTAAGTTTGATATTTATATTATTGTTATTATTATTAGTATTATTCCGCTCACAGAAATAGTATCGTAAAGCACTGAGTTCGGGTTTCAAGTACCTGAATTTGGAGGCGTTATATCATGGTATCAGAGCTTTAGGGTTAGAAACCTTAGGTGTGATAGACCTTAGGCTATAACCTTAGAATAGAGGGAAACGTTGAAAATACAATTAACTCGTATAGAGTTTAAAAAGGAGATGAATTGAATAAGTTCATCGTCAAATCAAATAAAAGATAACTTATATTAATCTATTATTTGCAGTGTGTATATATTATGTGTTAATCAGGATAATTTATGCGTATAAATGTCAGATAGAAAGGATTAGGATACCCTCAGGTCGTAATAAGGAGTCAACCTCTATAACCGAGCCAATATCAAAGCCAATAGCTGAAATAGAGGCTCACATTGAAAGCTACCTCAATGAGGTGGTTATTTTGGAAAGTATAGTACCGGACTCAGAAACGATAGTATAACTGATAGGTAGAGTATAGTTAAAGAGTATGTGGTCAATGTCGAGTTCTTAAACTCATATGTTATGGTGAGTTCTTAAACTCATAATGTACGGTATGTTGGACAAACTAGGTATAGTTAGGTGTGAATGGATTATTGAGGATAATGAGAATAGGCAGATTACTAAGCCATTGATCCTTAGTGGAGGCGTAAGAAATAAGTAGTATTAGTATTATGTGAATATGTATGATTCTATGTTATGTATATGATAGGTATGTCTGTATAAGGTAATATTTTTAACTTTTATATAAATGCGGCAGCGATTCCTGACTTTTGAGTCACAAAGGGATAGTGGATGTTTAAAGCAGAATGTACTATGGTATGTCAAGTGTTATGAATATGAGTCTATGTGGGATTAATGAAATAAGTTTGTATAAAGATAGTGGTTAAATATATGAGTACTGGTTAATGCAGAAAACCAAAATTTTAAAATCTAATATTTTGAGTACATGATTATTCGAATAGAAAGTTTTGTGTTATATGATTATACATATACGATAAGGCTTAGAATAAAGAATAAATTGTGATAATACCGCCAAGGAGACGAAAACGAATTACACGGACAGAAGAACCTATCAGCAAAGCTGGAGGACAACTAGACCCGATACAGAATTATGCGAATATGGACGATCAAGCTATGCAGAACGGAACAACAGTCGCGGAAAGATCAGCCAGATAATAGAACGACAAACGTCAAAGACTTCAAGACAATCGGACCGCCAGGATTTAGAGGATCAACTGTCCCAATCTAAGAATGTACAATAGCTGTTTTAATTGTGAATTAATGGAGCATAAGGTGAAAGATTGTTCAAGAAGGAGAAGGGAGGCATGTAATGTGAATAAGGGAAAAAGACAGTAGGACATTGGCGACAACAGGACCAACATCAACAAACGAACCAACAGAATCAATCGCAAGCGTCTTCAATATGACCGTTCAAGAAACTGTAGCAGCCGGGGATGCAACTCCAGGTATTATTCGGACAAATTTTATTTTCTTATATATTATTTTCTTATATATAGTAAATTATTTTATAAATTATTTTGAAGGAGGAATTTGAGTTCTCTTAGAAATCAAATTTCCGTTTAATAAGATAGATAAGCTTTTAGCTGAATAGTTAAAGATCAGTTCGATCAATTTTGATCAAGATCTACTTGTAATGATTATGTATGCTATGTACCCTGGTATGTATAGGTTTTAAAATGGTGATTCCGGGGACGGAATCTTTATAAGGGAGGGTGAATGTAATAACCCGATATTTTTTATATAATTAAATCAGAAATTTTAGGTATAATTTTTTTTTATTTTTAAGGATGAGGATTTGTACAAGATAAAGCTTATGTAATTATTGTAATAAATAAAAATATATTTATTACATGAATGTTTGTAAATAATTTTATTTTAGAATTATTGATCATTATAAATTATATTCTTATAATAATTAATTTTACAGTAAAAATATTTTTATTAATTATTTTTCATGAGAACATGATTATTATATTATTTAAATAATATATGAAAGGATTATAGAATTATTATAATAATTATTTTATTTTATTATATGAATTTATTTCAGATTAATTAAGTTATTTATTTTTAACTTAATTATTAATGTTATAAATGACAGTTATAATTAGATATGAAATCCAAAACCCTAATTTTTGATTTTGATCAAGGAATGAGAATAATAATATTATATTATTATTTGTCAGTGTTATAATTTGGTATGCTATGTGCGTAAGGTTAATGTGAGGATCAATTTTGATGGAACAATTTTAATGTTACTGATAAACCCTAGTTTGAAGTCAAGTGAGTCTTTAAAATATGTCTAGTAGTTATGTTATGTGATTAATGATATCTATTATAATATTAATTATATTTTAATTTTTCAGTGCTATAATTATGTACTGTATGTGTGTATGAAAAATGGTTGGTCAATTATGGTGTTTAATGTCAAAACCCTAGCATTAATTTATTTCACCCTATTTTGAAATTCAGATGGGAGATTCAAGACTGTGCTGTAACTGTGTCATGTGAATTATGTCATGTATTACAGAATTTAAAATAATTAGGTAAAGCCCTAATTATACTTAGGAAACCTAATTAATTAAGAACCCTAATTACTAAATTAGTAAACCTAATTTCTAAATTTAGTAACCCTAATTCAAAAGTCGAATGCCAGCTCAAGACTGCTATGTAATCATGTTAAGGTAGTTAATGACCGGTGTTATAGATATTAACTTAAATTAGGGAAACCTTAATTTTTATAAAACCCTAATTAATATTTATAAACGCTAATTCCTATATTTGAAACCTTAATTTTCAAATAGAAAACCCTAATTACTAAATAGAAAAGTTAAATGCTAATTTAGTCATTTTAATGCTAATTAGTGAGTCTTTAAACCTAATATGCAAGTTTATATAATTAGAAACCTAAACTAATTAAGAAAACCCTAATTACAAATTTTAAGAAACTAAAATTTTATTTTAACATATTTTGCAAAATCCTAGAAATCCTATAATTTTAGTGTTTTACCTTAGGGTTAAACCTTAAGGGTCAAACCCTAAGGATTTGCCAAGTGACCAAAGTGCCATTAAATTTAAAAATCAAAAGACCAAACTGCCCTTGAGTGTATTTTTTGAGCTAGCAAGTAGGGTTTGACATTAGGTAAAGTTGGTGACCAAATCCAACCACCCCATGTGCTTAAAATCCACAACAACAAGTCACATATCTCAGCCATGATCATTACAACTTTATATAAATAGATCAAGATTGAGAGAAAGCCACATTTTTGCTCATTTTGTGCACAACACTCAACCTAACTCTCTCAAGCCCCACACCTTCGAAATTCTTTTAGTTTTTCAGTCACAAAATCAGCCCCACGAAATCCACTAACAAATCAGAAGCTTAGATTTAAGAAAGTGTTCATAAAGGTATAAAACCCTATTCGAAAATCTGACCCTTGATCTTCTGTTAAAAGTTGTGTTTATATGTTAGAATATGTTGTTTATAGTGTTATTAAGTGATCTGGGTTGATAGATGTTGGATCCATAATATCTATAAGCTTGGATCTAGTGTTTTTGCTAATCTGGATAAATTTCGTTTTTGTGTTCTGACAACGAATGTCAGAGGCTGTAGATCTCATTATGTTGTGTGTTTTTGTTGTTTAAATGTTTAAAGTTATAGTATGTCATGAGATCTTTCATATGAAACTTGAATCAAGACTATAACATCAGTAGATTGAAAGTTATTAAGGGTCAAAGGTCGTTGACCGACCATGACCGAAAGTCTAACAACCATTTTGAAGTCCATAGATCTTGCTGTGTTTAAGTTATTTTGCCATGTTGATGTTATATACTTGTAGATTGTCATGAATACTACACATTAAAACCCAGTTAACAACCAGATCCTTTTCCTGATCAAAAATATAGGTGGTCAAACTAGGGTTGACCACCAGCCTTATGAATTTCTGGGAAAAACCCAGATTCGTGAAGAACACATTTTCTGGCATGGGTTGACCAGCTTTGATGTTACTCATGTGATGTAGTTAGGTTGATTTAGTGTTATTATTCTGTTCTATGACATATGTACTGCAATCTGGTATCATAACAACACTTAAAACATGACCAGACACCGGAGTAATCAAGGCCCAAAAAGGAACCCTTGAAACTACTTGAGTTTCTGGGCAGCCCAGAAACTCAAGAACACGCCTGGCATGATATTTGGAAGCTCCGATCTCTTTCGTTTTGTGTTGTTGATTCGTGTTTGTTGTTGAATCGTATAGTATTACAGTAGTTTTACACACTGTAATCAATAGATAGACGAGAAACATCATGATCTGATTGTTAAGGTTGGTCAAAGTAGCACCCTTGTTAACTGACAATGCATTCTGAGTTTCATGAAGAACACGAAGAATACCTATAGCGACGGTTTTGTCTCTTTAGGCAGTCTTTAGCGACAATTTATTTCTAAAATTAATTAAATAAATAGAAAAATTAGTTTTTAATTATTAAAAATACAAAATAAATTCTTAAAAATTATTTTAGAATCCGAAAATTAGTTTTTAATTATGTTGAATATATTTCATAAATATTTAATATTTTTGGAATATTAAAAGTATTTAATTTATTAAATTATAATATTAAATAAATTATTTAAAAATGATTTTAATACATGAAAAATTATTTAAAATTATATTATGGTATAAGAAAATAAATTAAGTTATTTTTGATAACTTTTAATATTTTGTGATGAAATTTTATTAATAATTTAATATTAATGATATTCAAGATATTTAATAAATGTATTAAATAAATGATGAAAAATAGAATTAATGATTTAGAAATTATATAAAAATTATATAAAGGTTATAAAAATATTTTAAGTTATAAAATATAACTTTTGATATTTTGTCATGAAAAATATTCATATTTTAATATTAATGATATTAGATTTATTTAATACTCATATTAAATAAATTAGTTTAAAAATAATTTTTATATTAGAAAAATCATTTTAAATGAAAATAAAGTGTTTAAAGATATTTTAAGTTATAAATTATAATTTTTGATATTTAAAGGAAAATTTTATTAATAATTTAATATTCAATGATATTATATTTATTTAATAATTATATTAAATAAATAGTTTTATTACTTTAAAAATCATTTAAAAAGGATATAAATGAATTAAAAATATTTTAAGTTATAAATAATGACTTTTAATATTTTTATAAATAATACATTAATACTTTAATATTAATGATAACTATTTAAAAATGATTTTAATTCTTTTAAAAATCATTTAAGGGTAATATTAATACTTTAAAAATATTTTGAGTTATTATAAATAACTTTAATATTTTGGCAATGGTTTCATTAATAGTTTAATATTAATTACATATTAATGATAATAGAATTGTTTAATATTTAAATCATTTAATTATGATTCCGCTGTTTTAAAATTCATGATTTATTATAATAAATGATTAAAAATTATTACAAGTCATTTAAAAATAATATGACTAATACTTATAGATGTTGAACTACAGGATAGAGTCTTAGACTCGATAATTACTCGATAAAGCCGTCGGTACACCGACATGTTTCAAAAATTGATCTGGTCTAGTATAAGTTGTCTGTATATGTGTTTGTTTGTGATTCAATGACTGTTGAATATGTGTGACAATGTGATTAGGTTACGTGCTGACCGTAATAAGCAGTGCTATGTGTTATAGTATGTTGTTCTAATCAGTAAAATGATCTTATTAATGATAGGTTTCGGTATAAAAGATAAAACTAAGTTACGTATTGTAAGCAGCAGACCAGACAAGTATCTTACCTTTGCATTTCCTTTATGCAATGGACATGAGTAAGAAGTTTCAGAATTATATTATTATTTTGCTATATTATTAACCCAATTGTGATATATTCTATATCCGATCATTGTTTATCAACATGTTAGTATATGGTAATTCATATATATATTCTGTTCGTTAATTTCTAAATATGGTTATTCAAGTGTCCCAACTTGGATAATCATTGTATTTAATCACATGTTCATATATATATATATATATATATATATCTAAGCTATTTGACTAGCTAGACACAGATTTAGAAATATCGTTGAATATGATAAAACTTCTTTGTATCCAATCAAATTGTTTTGATTCGGATTCCAGACTAGTATGAACATCCCGATCAAGGGAAAACTTTTATGCGCCCAAGGCGGACAGAGTGAACGATCACATCGTCCTTACAATGTAGTATTGATCATTACAGGGCCTATGGGATGTACACCTTCGCGCCCGTAATTTATGACGGTTTGTGGATAAAGTTCTGCTAAACCTATTCAAAAATTGAAAACAATATTCATAGTATGTCAACTAAACCCCATATATAGTCATTACGTAGTTTCAAAAATTTGAGATAGAATTGTTATGTTATTATTATCGGTTCGGTTTACTTCACAACTATTAATTCGTTGTAGAAGTGCTGTATAAAGAAAATATTTAATTCCATCAGCTAATTATATTTATAATTGTTATTACTTGCTGGGCACTCAAATGCTCACCCTTGCATAATTTAAATGTTTTCAGCTAAGTGTGAAAAGCTAGAAGGTTCGGCCAAGATCAAGTGAAAAGGAAAGCAAACATAATATGTTTAGTGGTATCATTTGTAATAGTTAAACTGTATTAAGACAATGATATGTATTAGCTATCATGTAAAGAATTATAGTAAAGGTTGCGTACTTGGGATTAGACTCTGATAAATATAAATTAAGTTTGATATTTATATTATTGTTATTATTATTAGTATTATTCCGCTCACAGAAATGGTATCGTAAACCATTGAGTTCGGGTTTCAAGTACCTGAATTTGGGGGCGTTACAGACACTCAGAGAAATGGATTGAAGTAAGTTTCTCAAATATAGAACATTCATTTTGACGAGACAGTCAAAAGAGTTTGATTTTATCAAAAATAAGATTAAACCTAGTGTGTACCAAAGGGTCAGTGGGAGCGTCGTGATATTCCTAGCATTATATGTTGATATACTACGGATAAGAAAAAACACACCAATGCTATAATCAATAAATATAAAGTTGTCTAAACATTCTTCCATGAATGATTTTAGAAGAGTATCTTAATTGGGGATACAAATATATATATATATATATATATATATATATATATATATATATATTTAATAGGATGCTCGACTTAACCCAAGGAACGTATATTCATTTGATGCTAAAGTCGTTTAGCATGGCAAACTCCATGGGATGTCTCATGTTAATGAGCCATAGAGTGAATCTCTCTTAATAGTCCCCATAGACTCCTGAAAAGAGAGATCGCATGAGTGACAATCATGTATGCAATGAAATGTACGAGACCTGATGTTGATCAGTCATATTCTGGAGAAGTTCACTATGAGTCAGTGAAAAACATCTTAAAGTACTTAATCGGCATTAAGGATGTGATCATATTCATGATGGGTCTGAATTAAAACTAGAGGGCTTAACAGACTCGAGTTATTCAGACAGACCAAGACGACAAAAAATCCACTTTAAGGTAAAACGTTACCTTGAACGGTGGTGCAGTGAATTGGAAAGGTTCCAAACAGCAAAGAGTTGTTAGTTTAGTGATAAAGACAAAGTATGTAGCTATAAATGAAGTTGCAAGTTGATTGTTTAGATAAAAGTTCATTATAGAACTAGGAATAGTTCCTAAGTCTCATCTTGGATCTAAACATGTGTTGTGGCACTTTCATTTGATTAAAGAATCATTGAAAGATGGAAAATCACTATATAGATAGTGGACTCTCAAGAACAACATTACATATCCATTTACTGAAGCTTATCCAATAGCAGGATAATCGTCACTTAGAGAAGAAAGGTATGAGATACCATGGCGATTGGCTTTAGTGCAAGTGGGAGATTGAAAGTAGTATGCACACAAGCCAATCATGTTTGATGATAAAGTATATACTTTGTAAACAATCTTATTCATTTATTAATAAAAAGTATTAATTTATGAAAGGCTTTTAATTATTTACATGATGCTATTTTATAATATGTGATAAACTCATAGTTTTAAGCAATGCTTTTAGAATAATGATGATTATTCTAATGAGATCTAAATTCTTAGAAAGCTTAAAACTAAAATAGTTTCCAATCGTTGGATTACTAAATTGGGGATTAGTGAATTCGGATAAATTGGTACATACGTTGCTTGCTCATTGGATGAGGATGATTGATCTCATGATCATTTGTGTGAAGACACTAAAGCAAATATGTAGGTGCTTATTAGAGAATAAGTTCACTGAACGTGGCTCGCTAAGGAATACCTAATGGAGTTTTACTTGCCTGTCAATAGGAATTCATGTAGTGATAGTAGTACAAGTGATCCTTGGACTTGAGATCATCATAGTATCTTGTGTATGATGAGTTATACTTTGACTTATTCCTTAAGACCCTTAGGGTATATCAAAGAGTATGCTTGGGTATAATAAGTTGTACATGGAGATAATGTATGATCAATAAAGAATCTACCACTTCTAGTAAAAGAAGAGAAATGTCTTATGTTATTTGATAAATGACAACCCAGTAGTCCTTGACCAAGGCAGAATGAAATTAAAAAGGAGTTTTTAATTTGCATTATTTGGTGTTGTGCATTTAAGGATCGAAATATATATAATTAAATAAAATAAGACTTGACAGTAATTCTGTGTCTTATATTTAATTAGGGCATTGTATGGTGGAAAGATTAGAATTATACGGTAACTATTTACTCAAATGTTCTTTTATGATTAATGTTGAAATCTATATTATCTAGAAAGTTGTTGATCGCTAGGGAGACTTATCCCTATTGTAGAATAAATATTATTTATTTAAATAAATTAATTATTTAATTTATTTATTTAAATAAGATTACAATTGTTCTAATTGATTTATTCACAATCGGTTTAATATGGAGAACCTAAAGGGTCACACCATAAAAGAAAAAATAATTATTTAAGAACTTAATGGCATAATCGTAATAATATGTTAAGTATATTTAATTTAATCTATGGTGATAGAATAAATTAAATAGCTTAATATTTATTATTTAATATTTTAGAAATATTAAATATAAATTAATAAGAGGAGTCTTATTAATATTATTATAATTATTATTATTTTAATTTCTAAAAGAGTTTAGGAATTAATTTAATATAAGTACTCTCATTTATTCCTAATAGGATTAGGAGAAAAAATTAGTTAAAGGAGTTTAATTAAGTATCCCTAATAAGTTTGGAGAGCCTATTTAATTAAAAGAGTTTAATTAAATAAATAATACCTTATTTTTAATAGGGTTACCTGATATCTTTACAAGGTGAGTCTTATATCAGATATCAATATACGCAATTCCAATATTTGGAGAGTACGCTCTTTTTCTATAGAGATAGAAAACTAGGGTTTAGCCAACCACCCATCTTCTTGAATCTTTATTCTTTCTTGGTGGATCACCTCTAGAGGTCAAACACTTGGGTGGCTAACGTTGATCAAAGGAAGGAACAAAACCCGGTGGATTCAACTTGAACGCGAAAAGGATTGGAGGTGAACTTGTACCTGAGGAAGCTCGAATCTTCAAGGGTATGATTCTTGTTCTTCATATCTTTTCGTTTAATTACTAATTATGTATAAAGGATGATCCCGGTATATGGTTTGTAAAATTTTAAAACTCTGATTTTTACACGTTTCAGCTTATTTTGTGCAATTTGATTGCATGCATGAATATTATAAACCTAACAAATAAACCCTAATTTGATAGTCAAATAAGGCTGTAAGATTTTCAAGTAATTACGTTAGGTTATGAATGTCATGTGTTATTGATGTTAACCCTAATTATGGAAAACCTTAATTAATTGAGAACACTAATTACTAAATTAGGAAACCTAATTTCTAAATTTGGAAACCCTAATTTGAAACTCAATTATGAGTTCGAAACTGTTATGTAGCTGTGTTATATGAATAATGATATATATTGTAGAATTTAATATTAATTAGGGAAAATCCTAATTAATATTTGTGGACCCTAATTGTTAGAAACCCTAATTTTTAAATTATAAAACCCTAATTTGTTAAAATGAAACCCTAATTGCTAATTGTGAACCTAATCGCTACCTTAGCAATCTTAATGCTAATTAGTGAACCTTAAAACTAATTTTCATATTTTATATTATTAGAAACCTAAACTATTTTAGAAAAACCTAATTTATAATTTTAAGAAACTAATTTTTTGTACAACCCTAATTAGAAATCCTACAAGTGCATTGTGCTAAATCTTAGGGTTAAACCCTAAGGGTCAAATCCTAAGGGTTAGGGCAAATGACTAAGTGGCCATTAAAATTGCAAGCAAAAAGACTAAAATATCCTTTACACATCTTTTATTAGATTGCTTGCAAATTTTGCTAAATCTTGAGTTGTTTACCAACTCTCACTAACCCCATGTGATCAAATCTCTAGCTATCAACCCCACTATCAGCCAATGCATGCATCTAAGACTTGTATATATAGATTAAGAGAGAGAAAAAGTTCATTTTATTGCCAATTTGCTCAACCAATGCTCAACTAACCCTCTCTCTCTCTCCAAACCCACGAAAAATATTAGCTTATCAGTCCCCAAATCAAGCCCCACGAATTCCTCTAACAGATCATAAGACCTGAATCACGGATTTGATCAAGAAAGGTATAACTTAAAAAACTAAATCTGATCTTTAATCTTGTATGGAGTCTAACTAAGTGATCTGGGTTGATAGATGTTAGATCCATAACATCTATAGGCTCGGATTTGGTGTTTGCAAGAATCTGGAAAAAAATTAAAAAGTGGTCTGACAACGAATGTCAGACCTTGTAAATCTCACTCTATTATGTGTTTTTGTTGTTTAAATGTTTGAAGTTGTAGTATGTCATGAGTTCTTTGATATGGAACTTGAATCAGGTCCATATCTGTTATAGATTAAAAGTTATAAGTGGTCAAACATGGTTGACCGGTCACAAAAACGAAATTCTAGGAAACCCAGAATTTTTCCAGAAATGGTCTGACAAAATGTTTAGGGCTCCTGATCTTACAACTATTTATGATTTTGGCTATGTTATTGTTTTGATGTTGTAGACAGGTATATGGACTACATATACAAGTCATTAGAACACTTAGATCGTATCCAGGCTGAAACTTAATCATGGTCAAACTATAGTTGACCAACTGCCTGGGGAATTTCTGGAAAACCCAGAAAGGCTCAAGAACAGATTTCTGACATGGTATCTCTTGCATGTGTTGATGTTATGATGATCGGATGAAATGTTATTGTACCTGGACATGTATTTTACAATTATAAACCTTTAAATCATACAAAGTAGACCTGTAGTGGAAGTTACAAGGATCGATAGTTGGTACCTAAGACTGTTCTTCAATTCTGGAAAACCCAGAAATTAAAGAACATGTCTGACAACGTTTTTGATGGCTTAGATCTCTCAGATGCGATATGTGTTGGTCATGAACTTGATTGATGATAGTAGTATTATATTTATACTACAATCTAAACATTTTAGGCTGGCCAGAATACCTTAGGATCATGGAGAAATTTATGGTCAAACAAGACACCCTACACACTGACATGAATGTTATGGGTTTGATGAAGAACATGAAGAACACCTATAGCGACGGTTCTGTCGCTATTGGCAGTCTTTAGCGACGGTTTATTTCTAAAATTAATTATTTTTATTAAATAAATAAAAAAATTAGTTTTTAATTATTAAAAATACAAAATAAATTATTAAAAATTATTTTAAAGTCCGAAAATTAGTTTTTAATTATTTTGAATATATTTCATAAATATTTAATATTTTTGGAATATTAAAGGTATTTAATTTATTTAATCGATATATTAAATAAATTATTTAAAAATGATTTTAATACTTAAAAAATTATTTAAAAATTATATTATGGTATAAGAAAATATTTTAAGCTATTTTTTATAACTTTTCATATTTTGTGATAAATTTCATTAATTATTTAATATTAATGATAATTAAGTTATTTAATAAATGTATTAAATAAATTATGAAAAATAGAAGTAATGATTTAAAAATTATTTAAGTATTATAAAAATATTTTAAGTTATAAAATATAACTTTTGATATTTTGTCATGAAAAATATTAATATTTTAATATTAATGTTATTAGATTTATTTAATAATTATATTGAATAAATTATTTTAAAAATAATTTTAATATTATAAAAAATATTTTAAATGAAACTAAGGTGTTTAAAATTATTTTAAGTTATAAAATATAACTTTTAATATTTAAAGGTAAATTTCATTAATAATTTAATATTAAATGATATTTTATTTATTTAATAATTATATTAAATAAATAGTTTTAAAATAGTTTTATTAATTTAAAGATCATTTAAAAAGGATATAAATGGATAAAAAATATTTTAAGTTATACTTAATAACTTTTAATATTTTAATAAATAGTACATTAATATTTAAATATTAATGGTAATTATTTAAAAATGATTTTAATTATTTTAAAAATTATTTAAGGGTAATATTAATACTTTAAAAGTATTTTAAGTTATTATAAATAACTTTAATATTTTGGCAATGGTTTCATTAATAGTTTAATATTAATTAAATGTTAGTAATAATAGAATTGTTTAATATTTAAATCATTTAATTATGATTCTGGTGTTTGAAAATTCATGAAAAATTATAATAAATGTTTAAAAATTATTATAAGTCATTTAAAAATAATATGACTTATACTTACAGATATTGAACTTCGGGATAGAGTATTAGACTCGATAAATACACGATAAAACTGTCGATACACCGACATATTTCAAAAATTGATCTGGACTTAGATATTTTGACTATATTAATATTTTTTTGTGATTCAATGACTGTTGAATATGTGTGACAAGGTGATTAAGTTATGTACTGACTGTAATAAGAAATGCTATGTGTTATAGTATGTTATTCTAATCGATCAAATGATCTTATTAATGATAGATTTCGGTATAAAAGATAAAACTAAGTTGCGTATTGTAAGCAGCAGACCAGGCAAGTATCCTACATTTACATTTTCTTTATGCAATGGATATGAGTAAGAAAGTTTTAGAATTATATTATCATTATGCCATATTATTAACCCTATTGTTATATATATTACATCCGATCATTGTTTATCAACATGATATTATATTATATAATTTAGATATATATTGTGTTCGTTAATTTTTAAAAATGGTTATACAAGTGACCTCACTTGGATAATCATTGTATTTAAACACATGTTGATATATATATATATATATACCTACTGATCTCCCGTATGTATACATTAAGTAAAAACCGTCTAAGCTATTTGACCAGCTAGACACAGATTTAGAAATACCGTTGAATATGATAAAACCTTTTTGTATCTAATTAAATTATTTTGGTTCGGATTTCAGACTAAGTATAAACATTCCGAATAAGGAAAAACTTTTATGCGCCCAAGGCGGACAGAGTGAACGATAATATAGTTCTTGCATGTAGTATTGATCAATACAGGGCCCATGGGATGTGCACCCTTGCGCCCACAAGTTATGACAGTTTACGGATGAAGTTCTGCTAAACCTATTAGAAAATTGAAAATAATGTTCATAGTATGTCAACTTAACCCTATTTATAGTCAATACGTAGTTTCAAAAAAAAATGTGATATAGAGTTGTTATGTTATTATTATAGGTTCAGTTTACTTCATAACTATTGATTTGTTGTAGAAGTGATGTACAAAGAAAACATTTAATTCTTTCAGCTAATTATATTTATAATTGTTATTACTTGCTGGGCACCCAAATGCTCATTCTTGCTTTAAATTTAAATATTTTCAGCTAAGCATGATCAACCCGAAGGTTCAGTTAAGAACAAGTGAAAAGGAAAGCAAACAGAATATGTTTATTGGTATCTTTTGTAATAGTTAGACTGTATTAAGACAATGATATGTATTATCTATTATGTAAAGAATTATAGCAAAGGTTGCGTACTTGGGATTAGACTCTGATATATGTAAATTAAGTTTGATATTTATATTATTGTTATTATTATTAGTATTATTCCGCTCATAGAAATGGTATCGTAAAGCGCCGAGTTCGGGTTTCAAGTACCTAAATTTAGGGGCGTTACAATTAATTTATTTAAATAAATAATATTTATTCTACAATAGGGATAAGCCTCCCTAGCAATTAACGACTTTTCAGATAATATAGATTTTAACATTAATCATAAAAGAACATTTGAGTAAATAGTTACCGTACAATTCAATCCTTCCACCATACAATGTCCCAATTAAATATAAGATATGGAATTGCTGTCAAGTCTTATTTTATTTAATTGTATGTATTTCGACTCTTAAATGCAAAACACCAAATAATGCAAATTAGAAACTTCTTTCTAATTTCATTCTGCCTTGGCCAAGGACTACTGGATTTTCATTTATCGAATCACATAAGACATTTCTCTTCTTTTACTAGAAGTGGTAGACTCTTTATTGATCATACATTATCTCCATGTACAACTTATTACACCCAAGCATACCCTTTGATATACCCTAAAGGTCTTAAGGATTAAATCAAAGTATAATTCATCATACACAAGATACTATGATGATCTCAAGTCCAAGGATCACTTGTATTACTATCACTACATGAATTCCTATTGACAGGCAAGTAAAACTCCATTAGGTATTCCTTAGCGAGCCATGTTCAGTGAACTTATTCTCTAATAAGCACCTACATACTTGCTTTAGTGTCTCCACACAAATGATCATAAGATCAATCATCCTCATCCAATGAGCAAGCAACGTATGTACCAATCTATCCTGATTCACTATTCCCCAATTTAATAATCTAACGATTGGGAACTATTTTAGTTTTAAGCTTTCTAAGAATTTAGATCTTATTAGAATGATCATCATCATTATTCTAAAATCATTGCTTAAAACTATGTGTTTATCACATATTATAAAACAACATCATGTAGATAATTATAAGCCTTTAATAAATTAATTCTTTTTATTAATAAATGAATAAGAATGTTACAAAGTATATGCTTTATCATCAACCATAATTGGTTTGTGTGCATACTACTTTCACTTAGATGATAGATCAAAATTGTTAGGTTGATCTTTGCTTTATGTTTATCATTCTGTAAATGAATGTATAGAAGAAAAGATTAAGGTTGTTAGCATGATTTATTTAGAGATGTAATAGTTAGACATCAACAGAATCGTAGTCTATCGAGCCAGCCAAGAGATTGCAGAAGCCAAGGCAAAATCGTAGAGTATCGAGAATTGTAGTATATCTGCTTTGGAGGGCCTCTCTTAGTATCGTAGAGTGGTCCAAATGCCTGCCGAGCCAAATTAATAATCACAGTCTGTTCTTGGAAGCGTAGAGTCTGCAAATCAAGCAAGCAAAGATCGTAGTCTACCAGCACTTAAGAGAAATCATAATGTTCTCCTCTATCAGTCCATATCAAGCACGGATGTGATAAGACACCACGATCATGATCGTAGTGCATCATCTGTCAGCATCAGAAGCATCGAGCTTTGTCCATTTGTTAAAGAAAAAATTACAACAAATGTGGAATGGATTATAGACGTTGAGACTCTCGGGAATCCTAATGACCCAACACTCATCCTTAATATATAACAAAGAAACTTATTGAAGAAGCTAAGGAAAGTACTACATGTCAGCTAAAATCACCTTTTCAGGTGTTAGGTGAGGTAGCAATCTGTTGTGTTAGTGGGCCAGACGGCTGAACAGAAGATTCTAGGAAGCCACCATCAGTTCTTTGAAACGTCAAACAAAATTAATGCTTCAATAGATGCCTTCAAACGGATATATTTCAAAAGCACCTTATATAGAAATCAGATGCAGATGCAAGAAAGTAAGCAAGCACATAACAAATAGCTGAAGAACACTCAAATGCCAAACTCTACGATCTAGAAAGAAAGCTTGCTCAGCTACTCAGTTCTTCCGAACATATACTTAAAGGCAACTGAGAAAGCACAACTCAAGAACTCAACTCTCATAAAGTGAAGTAAGAAATTCCAAGTGTACTGGACTTGAAGAGTTCTAAGTGAACTAAGAAGTTCCAAGACTGTTGGACTTGAAGAAATCTAAGTGATTCAAAGATTGTAAA
Source organism: Panax notoginseng (assembly GCA_016801055.1). Taxonomy (NCBI): domain Eukaryota; kingdom Viridiplantae; phylum Streptophyta; class Magnoliopsida; order Apiales; family Araliaceae; genus Panax; species Panax notoginseng. The sequence continues at coordinate 82,771,951 of CM029017.1, read as the reverse complement.
GACATCCTTAGTGGATTTTCTACTCGAGGAGTAGAAGAGTGAACTAGGAGCCTTGAGTGCTCTGAACCACTTAAAAACACCGTGTCTTTTATATTCTTGCTATAACTGCTATATCTGTCATAACTGCATATCACCTATTAACTTGGTTTATCTTAAAGGCAAACAAACAAATCTTAAATTCCGTTGTAATTAAATCATTAACAAATCTGACAAGTAATTTGTAAAAGAAAATTTTAAAATATCTATTCAACCCCCCCTTCTAGATAACTATTGTGCCTCTGGGAACTAACAAGTGGTATTAGAGCAGGTTCTCTCAATAAGCCTACAAAACTTGAGTAGATCCAATGACACAATTGATAAGCGAGTCCGAGACTAGAGGAGGCATCAAGCCACCAATGTGTAACAGAGATAAATTTGCTTACTGAAAAGTTCGCATGCAAGCCTACATAGATTCAATAGATGAAGATCTACTTGAAATTGTTCTGAATGGGACCTACGTTCTAACAAAGCTTGCACCAACTCCAGACGATCCAAATAGAGTTCAAATGAAGGTCAAAGCAGAATGGACTGACAACGAGAAGAAAGCTTCCTAACTCGACAAAAAGGCCAAGAACATTATGTTCAAGTCTTTAGAAGATGATCTGATCTAGAATGTGGTTAATAGCAAAACTGCCAAGGAAGTCGGGGAAGCATTGCTTATTATGCATGAAGGAAATGAAGAAGTCAGAGAAAATAAGAAATCTCTTTTGACTCAACAATATGAAATATTCGCCCATGTTCCTGGAGAAAATGTCACCTCCACCTATGAAAGATTCAATGTGTTGCTCAATTCTCTATGAGCTTTTGGAAAGATCTATCCAAGCAAATGGGATGCCAAAACCACTTCAATTAGAGAATCAAAGAATCTCCATAAAATGACTGTTCAACAACTTTATGGCAATCTTCTCACTACGAATTGGAGCTGCCTCAACGAGTAGAGACTATATCTAAAGGAAGAAAGAAGGAAAAAGGAGTTGCTCTCAAAGAAACAGAAGCCATCTCCAAAGCTCATACTGAAAATGACTCTGACTCTGAGGAAGATGATGGTTAGGATATTGTAATGCTGGTAAGAAGACTCAAGAGGTTTATGCATAAAGGTGGAAGCAACAAACCTAAGAGATTCAACAACAACAACAACCAGGAGCAGATCAACGACTTATGTTACAACTGCAAGAAGCCTGGCCATTTCATTGCAACCTGCAACAAACCTCTTAGAGAAGAACTGAAGATAAAAATAAATCCAAAGAAAGAGTTCAAAGGCAACAAGAGGCTCCAAAAGAAAGACAAAGGTCTTGTGGGCGGAGGATGATGGAGTAACTCAGACAACGACACAACTCTTGAGTCTGGAGATGATGAAGATCCTCAAGTAGCAAATAGGTGTCTAATGGCGAAAAATACAAAGGATAAGAAAAGCAATGACAATCATGAAGTAAGTATCGATGAGGCATTTGACTTTAACTCTCTTGATGTAGATATTGATGATTTAAGAACTGCACTATATGATATAACATCTGATCTACATCAATACATGAAATGGTTCAGAGTTCTATCTAAAGATTATTCTCTTCTTCAAAAAGAGAAAGAAAAAGTTCAAGAAGAACTAGAAACAACTATTCTACGTGCTAACTCTCTCTCTAAATTTGAACCTGAGAATAAACTATTAAGACAGACCAATGAACTTAATACACAAAGAGAGTCTAATCTAACCTCTAAGATTGAGGAACTAGAAAAGACAATCTTAATGTGGAATAGATCCTCTTCATCCATGGACTCCTTGATCTCCAGTCAGAGAAGTGCATCTGATAGAACATTTTAGGTTTTGGGAAATTCACCTCAGAACCATATGTGGAAAAGTCAAAGGAAACTAACATCAGTAGTGCTTCAAACTTTAATAGAAGCATTGCAGTTGTGAAATCCTCACAGAAGGAAGAACTAGTCTATCCCTGCTATTCTGATCCAATCTATGCTACAAGGAATAACGGATCTCATGTTGTCCTAGGATTCAGAAAAGAGAAGAGTAACTTAGTCACTACTCTCCAACCTCGAAGGATCGTACAGTCGAGCAAAATCAACTCCACGAACCAACCAGGCAGGAATAGTAGACTTAAGTCTCACTCTTCACAAATCATGAATCACAATGATACATTAAAAAAGAAAAATTAGTATAAAGGAAGGACTACCAAAAATCTACATAAGTCCAAATGGGGAAAGAATCCACACACACACACACACACAAACATGCATCATGCTAGATGTTTTGTATGTGATAAAATTGGTCATAAGGCTGCAGTATGTTACAAAAAGCTTGTGCACATTAAACCTAAAATCAAACAGATTTGGGTCCCCAAAGGTACTAACAAGATAGGTGTGATGCCCCCAAATCCAGGTACTTGAAACCCGAACTCAGTGCTTCACGATACCATTTATATGAGCGGAATAATACTAATAATAATAACAATAATATAAATACCAAATTTAATTTATATATATCAGAGTCTAATCCCAGTTTCTCAACCCTTACTACATTACATTACATGATAGATAATAAATATCAAAGTATTAAAAATGTCTAACTATTACATAAGATACCATAAGCTTATTCTGTTTGTTTTCCTTTTTCTTTGTCCTTGTCTGAACCTTCAGGTTGATTACGGTTAGATGAAAATATTTACATTTAAAACAAGAATGAGCATTTGATTGCCCAGCAAGTAATAACAACAATAATAATTAGCTGAAAGAAGTAAATTGTGACACCCCAAATTTTATGAATAAAGATTTAAATTTCTCAAAATATTTTTTTAAATATTATGGCGTGGATTTGATAAAATGTTATAGTTATGGGTAATATTTATACATTTTGCAAAGTATGCAAGTTGTTATATAATATTCGATTGGTCGGAGAATATTCATTTTAACAGGGAATATTCGTACGACGGCACAATCATTGGTGGACCCCACAACAGAAGTATTATCGTAGTTAGAAAACGACAGAATTTTCATTTTATAAAAATAACGGCGAAAGTGTTTCCATTAAAACTGTTGAACTACTCGGTAGTAAAAGTAAAGTAATACACGTGGTTGCATAGTAGCACACGGTATTGATTATTGATGCTTACGTGATAAGTAACTCAGTTATACTCAATTATTGCTACAGTAATTGTTGCATCATATCTCTCATATTATTGATTCAATTATTGTCACAATGTCATCTGCATAATATGTTATATATTTAAATCAATAATTGAGACGACAAAGTTATTCATATTATTATTTGCAATATTGATAATGTCTAGAAGTTCTGTCAAGGATAGGTTAGATAATCTAATTGAGCGCCAATAGGGAGAAATCCTTATCGGAAATCTCCCTCTTTTCTGGGAACGACCTGGTTATTAAATATTGTGAGTTATAATATTAATGCTGAATAAGTTCATATTGATTAAAGATGAAATTGATAGTTTCATTGTGTTGGAATTATTAGTGTTAGTGAAAATTGACATTTATTTCGATAATAATTGATGTCTGGAAGTTATCGAGTAATTAACCGGACAAATGAGCAATTAATTACTATTAATTCACATGCTTATAACTATGTGCTCACTTGTGTGTACTATTGATTCACATGATTTACTATTAGGGGAATTGGTGCAAGATTGATAATACTTACATGACTAAATTAGAAATGGAGGTATAGTTGAAGGTACTATACTATAATTATTTTTTTCACAAGTTTAGAACTATTGAGTCATATGATTTACTATTGATTCACATGATTTACTATTAGGGGAGGTGGTGCAAGTTTGATAATACTTGCATGACTAAATTAAAAAAAAAAGAGGAAGGTATTATACTGTAATATTTTGAGCCCCAAAATGTGCAATTATCGAAACTATATTTTCATATAAATAGAAGCTCATTCTTCCTTCATTTCTCACCAATTCACTAAAGCTATAGAGCATTTATTATAGAGAGAAATTATAGAGAGAAAGAAGAAGAGAAGTCTGCTACCTCACTATTCCAGTATCCAGTTTTCTTCTAAGGTAAGGGATATTATTTCTTTCGTATTCATGAAGAGAGCTTTTGTTATTCCATTCTTTATTATTATGTTGGAATAACCTGTCTATGCGAAGTACCACGTACATGGTGAAATTCTTCTGTTAGTCCATTCTTTATTATTATATTGGAATAATTTATCTATGCGAAGTAACGCATACATGGTGAAATTCTTCTAGTATTCCATTCTTTATTATTCTGTTAGAATATCTTGTCTGTGCATATTACGCATGACCTGGTTCCGTTCTTTATTATTTTGTTGGAATATCATGTCTATGCGGATTACGCATAACCTGGTTCTATTCTTTATTATTCTGTTAGAATAACCTGTCTGGCGGTCTATCGCATGCATGGTGAATTCTTCTGTTATTCCATTATTTATTATTATGTTAGAGTAACCTGTCTATACGGATTACCGCATGCATGGTGAATGATCCTTCGTATTCATTCTTTATTCATTCTTTATTCATCTATGTGAGTCCACATACTTCTTCTGTCTGTCCTGAGCTGTGACGAGACGCATTCGAATTAACTTTACCACATCCGCTGTCTGCTGCACCAATTCTGGTCCTAGCATACGGCGTTCTCCCACCTCATCCCAACACAACGGTGTCCTGCACTTTCTTCCATACAGAGCTTCATAAAGCGGCATATCTATGCTTGCATGATAACTGCTGTTATACGCAATTTCTACTAGCGGTAGATGATCATCCCAACTACCCTTGAAATCCATGACGCAAGACCTCAACATGTCTTCTAACGTCTGAATTGTTCTCTCGCTCTGCCCATCAATCTGAGGATGATACGCTGTGCTTAACTTCAGCTGTGTTCCCAACTGTTCTTGCAAACTCCTCTAAAAGTTCGATGTGAACCGTGGATCACGATCAGACACAATCGATACCGGTACTCCATATCTGGAAATGATTTCTTTAACATAAAGTTTAGCTAATTGGTCTAAGTTATACTTGACCCTGATTGGCAAAAAGTGAGCCGACTTCATCAACCGGTCCACTATTACCCAAATTGCATCGTACCCTTTATTTGTCGTCGGAAGTCCCACCACGAAATCCATCATAATATGCTCCCACTTCCATTCTAGAATCTCCAATGACTGTAATAAGCCACTTGGTCATTGATGTTCGGCCTTAACTTTTTGATAAGTCAAGCACCTACTCACATACTATGCTATTTCTCTCTTCATGTTTGGCCACCAAAAACTCTGTCGAAGGTCTTGATGCATCTTATTGCTACCAGGATGTATCGAGTACCTCGAACTATGAGCTTCTTGTAACACTTGCTCCTTTAATTCCGTCTCATTCGAAATCCAAATTCTTCATTCAAATCTTAATAATCCCTCATTATCAAGACTATACTTAGTATATTCCTTCTCGGATAACCGCTTCTTCATTTGGTTACACTCGTCTGTCTTGAGTTGTACCTCTTTGACTCTTTCTACGATGGTAGATTGCATCTCCGTCTCAAAGAGTATCTGCTTCGAATCACTCGGCATCTTTACTTCTATTTCTATACTAGCCATCTCTGTTATTAACTCATCTTGAGCCGTTAACATAGACAACTTTTCCCAACCCTTCCGACTTAAGGTGTCGGCAACTACATTGGCTTTTCCAGGCTGATACAGGATTTCACAATCATAATCCTTTATCAACTCTAGCCATCTTCTCTGCCTCATATTCAACTCCTTCTGAGTGAAGATATACTTTAGACTTTTATGGTCCGTATATATCTCACATTTTTTCCCATAAAGATAATGTCTCCATATCTTTAGGGCAAACACTACTGCGGCCAGTTCCAGATCATGAGTAGGATAAACTTTCTCATAATCCTTCAACTGCCGTGACGCATACGCAATGACTTTGCCATGTTGCATAAGCACACAACCAAGTCCCTTATGCGAAGCATCACTATACAGTACAAAATTTCCTGTGTCATCTGGCAATGACAAAACAGGCGCTTCACTTAATCTTTTCTTCAGTTCTTGAAAACTGTCTTAACATTTATCCGTCCATACATATTTCACCGTCTTCCTTGTTAAATTAGTTAACGGGGTAGCTATCTTTGAAAAATCTTGAATAAATCTGCGATAGTACCCTGCTAACCCTAGGAAACTCCGCACCTCAGTCGGCATTTTCGGCTGTTCCCAATTCATCACTGCTTCTACCTTCGTTGGATCTACTGAAATCCCCTATTGGTCAATGACATGACCTAAAAACTGCACCTATCCCAGCCAAAATTCACATTTGGTGAATTTCGCATATAACTTCTCCTTCCTTAGTGTCTCTAACACTAATCTTAAGTGTTCAGCATGACCTTCTGGCGTCTTAGAATAGACTGGAATATCATCAATAAACATAACGACGAACTTGTCCAAATATGGTTTGAACACTCTGTTCATCATATCCATAAATGTAGCTGGTGCATTCGTCAACCCAAATGACATCAACAGAAACTCGTAATGACCATAACGAGTCCTGAATGCCGTCTTTGGTACATCTTCCTTCCTAACCTTCAACTGGTGATACCCCGTCCGTAAATCTATTTTAGAAAAATACTTTGCCCCTTTCAATTGATCAAAGAGATCATCGATCCTGGGCAATGGGTATTTATTCTTTATCATTATCTTGTTCAACTCCTAATAGTCGATACAAAGTCTCAACGATCCGTCTTTCCTTTTGACAAACAACACTGGTGCTCCCCACGGAGAAACACTTGGTTGAATGTACTTTCTGTCCAATAGTTCATGTAGTTGAACCATTAGTTCTTTCATTTCCACAGGCGCCATACGGTACGGTGCCCTTGAGACTGGTGCCACTCCTGGCACAACGTCTATCACAAATTCGATCTCCCTATCCGGCGGTAACCCCGGTAACTCACTTAGAAATACATCCATGAACTCATTTACTATAGGTATTTGTTCCATGGTTGCTCCCATTCTCTGGGTATCCACAACATGGCATAGGTAACCTACACAACCCTTCCTTAATAATTTTCTAGTTTGTGTCATCGTAAGGCAACACGGACGTCCCGGTAACTTACTACCGTAAAATACTACAGGAGATTGCTTCAACGTCTTGATGCTCACACACTTCTTTTGGCAATCTATAATTGCTCCATGATTAATTAACCAATCCATTCCGAGAATTACGTCGAATTCTCCTAACTTTATCGGTATTAAATCTACCGATAACTTACAACCCCGTACATCTACGCAACAACTCTTATGAATATTTTCAACAGGAATTATCTCTTCATTTGCTACCTTAATATTCAAAGGTATAGGTAATTTTTCGGGAAATAATTCTAGTCGTCTAGCAAAATCACATGCTATAAACGAACAAGTAGCACCCGAATCAAAAAGCACGTATGCATTTATATTATTGATCGGAATAATACTTGCAACTACATCCCATGATGCCACAACATCTTGGACCGTCATATTAAAAGTGTGAGCCATTGATTTACCTGGCTGAGATGGACCACTAATAGTCAACTTACCGCTATTAGTTCCCTTATTTCATCCCGTCCCCTTCTTCGGGCAGTTCTTCGCTATGTGATCAGTTGATCCACATACAAAACATCCGTGATTTTTCTTCGGATTTGGACAGTTAGGCTAAATGTGCCCTTCCTGTCCACAATTATAACATACTGCCTTTCCTTTGAGACAGACTCCTAAGTGAGTCTTCCCGCAAGTTTTACAGGCCTCCATCCTTCTCTTAGAATCCCCTTGTTTTACTTCGGTATTCCCAAAGTTAAAGCCCTTTCTCTTTTGACCGTTGCCACTTCCACTGGCTCCCTTGGTCTTGATTCCTCCATCAACCTTGCCCTTGTTTTTCTTATCCTTGTGGTACTGGCTGAGAGCCTCATTCCCACCTTCGGCAATTATTGCCTTTTCTAATATGGTTCCAAAGGAAGTACTTTGGAACACAGAAATTCGGCTATAGAGCCAGGGTTTCAAGCCCTGCTCGAACCTTCTAGCCTTTCTCACTTCAGTGTCCACTTGATGTGGACCAAATCGTACCAGTTCATTAGACTTGGCGGCATACTGGGGAACTGTCATATCCCCTTGTTTCAATTCAAGAAACCTCATTTCCATCCTCCCTTGCATACTCGTGGGAAAATAGTTCTCGAAGAAAATCTCCTTAAACCTCTCCCACGTTAGATTTCCTACATCGGCCCTAGCCTTGTTTGCCTCCCACCAGAAGTTGGCCTCTCCTTTCATCAAATAGGTTGCAAAGGCAACCTTTTGACCCTCCTCAATATTTGCTATTACAAATGATTTCTCGATTTCTTTTACCCAAGTCTGGGCTTCTATAGGGTCCGTAGTCCTTTGAACTCCGGCGGACCTACACTTTTAAAATCCTTAATAGTAGTAGCTCGTACTACTCCCGGAATCACAAGTATATTAGCCCCTGTTCTATTAAATGCAGTTGTTAAAAGATTAACGAACTCCTGCATTAGATTAATTGGACCACCCTCCGGTTGGTTAACATTAGTGCCTTGATTTCGTTGTCTTCTTCTTGGCGGCATTTTGCTGTTAAGAAAACAACACATCATTATTACTTTATTCTTGTTGGTTTGTTATTATTTGTAATAAAAAAATAACTCATACTCATTACTCAATATATTCCATAAAAAAGACTTATATTGATTCATAACTTGTAGTATAACACTACATTGTTTACATTACTTAGTCTTAGCTGATTACATTACCATCCCGCAATTACTTTCCAAAAATTGGGATTTTACAAAAGACTACCCTTTGTTATACAAAAGAGGGTTTTACGTCACTACTAGATACATAATATTTACATATCTAAGCTACTCTAGCTATTGCTAGATTACATCTGCCTTAGGGCATTTTCAAAATCTTTGTTGGCCAGTCCGGCAATAACATCTCTACTGATAGTATGTCGGGTTTGTCCTGCTTCTATCGGATACCCAGCTACCTGATGCTGGAAATCCACATGAGAACTCCTATGTATATAGGACATCCTCTCCAACTTTTGCTGTTTAGTCTTTAGCTCCTGCTTGAGCTCAAAGACTTCACATTTCAGCTCTCGGACCTTGTCCTTAGCTAGAATTCTATCATCGTGCTCCTCTTCCCACATTCCCTCCATGCTAGTCTTGTCCTCACGGACAGCTTGGAGTTCCTCTTTCAACTCCTTAACCTCTTGGCAGTAATGGATATTTCTATCCAATACTGACATAAACAATGCCTTCATCGATTCTCCCGTATATAATTCCTCTATAGGTGAAACCTGATCAAAGGACATCACGTCCACCTCCTCCTCTAGCATGCCATCAAATATAGACATGTAGTCTAAATCGTCTGAATCTCCAGACTCGATTGTCACCACCTCTGGTTCTACGGCTACAGGATTTGGTAGTATCTCTACCCGATTAACCGAATCCTCGCTCACTACATGTATGTCTCTGTACATATCATTTTCTCCTGACATCTACAATAAAATAATATAGTTTGATTAGTACACGTCAGTAAAATAATAGAAACACATAACATAATATAATGCATTTTTATAGAGTTACTTTTCATCTTTTACTTCTTTATTCTTTCTTAAGGTTATGACTTAAGGTTCTATTTTCCCCCTTAAGTTTTATAACCTAGGCTCTGATACCAACTTGTAGCGCCCCCAAATCCGGGTATCTTCAAACCCGACAGATGGTGCTATACTGTATAAACATTCATACATTCATTCAATTGAAAAGTCTAAAAGAACGAATATATCTTCTATATATTTAAAGTAATATTTACATTTCCCAGGTTCTATACCCATTACAAAGGTTCTTTGTCATAATATCAGTTACATTACAACATTAGACCTATTCTATTACAAGACAACTTAAAAATCTGCCTTAGCTTTTCCTTTATCCTTTTTCGATCCTTCGGGACGTTCAGTCTTAGCTGCATTCATATGGTTCAAGCAAGAGTGAGCATAACTAGCTCAGCAAGTATAACAATTCAATAACAACATGCTTGACACATACGAATCGTATATCTTCAATAACTGAATAATAGCCATAAAGTACTATTGATAATTCAAAATAGCACTTTACCATTCTTTCAAAATGTTTTACAATAATAACAATATTTAGTAAAACATTCACTCCGGTCAAAGACCTCGAGTATTCATTCTTTCTTGGAAAAAGGACAACCCGAAACGAATTTCGTAAGCCCGATATTACTTACGAGCACTTCTAGGTGATCAGCCTATGGTACTCTATGTTGATCAACACTACATTCATTAAACGTATGTACATTTAATCATTTGGCAACCTCACGTGCCTGTCATTTTACCGACAAAATATTTGTTTAACATTTCAGTCTTCTTTTGAAAACCATATGGAGTAGTTGACAAAAGACAACAATATTTGATAATAGATGAATAAATTACCAAGTCTAGCCAAGGGATTGGCTTTAACTTCAACATACCTTAATTCATGCGAAAGAATACATGAACCTCAAAAACTTGTTCAGATTGAACTAAGAAAAGAGTGAGAATACTTGCCTTTAGCGTCTGCTACCGTAAATTAACTTTATGTTTAAGTCTTTCAAGTCTCTACAATACATGATCATATAATGCCTTACATTAGGTCACATATAATCAAGTATGTATATGACTATATCTTACCCTTCTTCTCAATCTAATTGTGTATTAGATTCAGCTATTATTCGTTCCGATTTATCATTATCCTTGCATTTATATTCGACTAAGTTATCTCAACTTTTATACAACATCCTTAATTTTTAACAAAGTTTAAACAAAGTTACATTACATTCCTTAAGTTGTGTTTACTTTCAAAACAATTAGCTTTCCTTTTTGTGTACTTAGAAACATTCATTACTATCTTTGTTCTGAGACTGGCGCTGCGGCGCGAGTCCTTACTTAATGGGCCGCGCTGCGGCGCCACACTCCAGAAGATTTTCTTACTGTACATGGCGCTGCAGCGCCACAAATTATACTACGGTTCGCACTGCGGTGAACTCTTGTAGTGTGCTCGGCTACTGTTACGCGCTGTGGCGTGGCTCATTTAGACTAGGGTTGCCGCCGCGGCGCCAACTCTGTGCACCAGAAAACAATTTCAGTTTTTAAGTTTTGTGAACTTCCCGGACGCATAACTTCTTCGTTATAAGTCCGAATTGGCTCGTTCAAAAGCCTACGATTCACAAATTACGTAATCTACGCATTCATACAATAATTTTATCTATTTGACTTCGTTTGCTAATAATTCACCTATTGGTTCATTTTTTAACGAAAATGATAAACGTTCGTGAACATTCAACGCTCGTTTCTTCGTACTAAGTCGGAATCCGGTCATTTTTGAGTCCGTAACTCTTAAATGCCAAATATGACTTGTCTCCATTAGAAAACAATGGTTCTGAGTTTAAACACAAAATTTGACTTCTATTCCGAGAATTTCACGAATTCGACGATTATCGTCCAATCGTGCAATTTCTGGCAAATCTTCATTCTTATGATTTGTTCCACATTACCAATGAATTCCATTTATCATGTGAACATCTTAACATAATTATTACAACAACTTATATTCATTGTTGGATTTTAGATTTATTTCTTTATGAGTTTATAACTTTATCAAATTATAAACTACTTAAGATTTCATTGTTCATGACTTATGACAATTAAAGTTTCTTAATCATCATACCTTATATGTTCTTAACATATAACTTTACTTATGTATACATGATACATATGATCATACAATTTCTTTTACATCCATATCATTTCTCTTAATAAACTCATTACAAGTTCATACTACTTCCACATAAGTTTATAACTTATGCTAGCTTAATTGACTTATTACCAACTTATGTGACTTAAGTTCATTGCTTACTCATTCTTCTTACTTTTTAACATTCATGTTCCTTAATCCAAACTTTTCTTATTAACCTATCATGGCAGAGATAGAAGATAATGAAGAAGAAGTCTTACTTTAGAAGTCTTGGTAAGTAGCTTATTCTTCTTCTTACTTATGGAAGTAACTTATTTGTAACTTAATCGCGCTAACACTTAAGCACTTTGTAATGTTTGGATTATTTGAACAACTAGCAAATGGCTTGCAAGCTTCCTCTATTTATAGAATTTACAAAGCTAGGGTAGTTTAGTCATTAAATCAACCCACCTCCTTAAGCCACCTCCTTACTATTCATTATTTGGCTAGCACAACACTTATCTTTTGGTTGGCCATTACTCCTAAGTCTTGATCACCACATTAACTTGGTCACCATACTAACCATATAAATATGGTTTGCCGCATAGGTCATATCACTCATGGATTCTAGCTTGTGCTTGGATTAAATAAATCCTTGGACTTTACATTAACAAATACTAACTTGTTTATTAACCAATAATTGGGCCTTAACATTTAATTTACTTGGACTTTAATAATTGTTAATCAATCTTCCAAGTCCATTAACATTATCTAGTACATATAATTTATGTATTATTTTCGTATTCCAATTCATGTAGAATTTATATATGATAATTCATTCTTCATACTAACTCATATAATACTTTGTATTATACTCTTTTCATTACTTTGTACAACATCTAAGTATCATACTTATTTATTACTATTTCTTCCTTATCGTTTATAATTTAAGTCCACGAGCGAAATATTACATTTTCCATAATTAGATTTTTATTACATAATCCATCTTACCTTGTTATTCCATCATTGCGTATTTCTCAAAAATTCAAAATTATATCCCGAGCAAATCCCAATGAATAGTGTTTTATCAAAAAATTTCTCCGAAAATTTTTATTTTCGTCTTGAAAATTCAAACAATTTAATTCATCAACGTAGCTCAAATACTACCACATTCTAACATCAATAGGTTATATAATGACAACCTTCTTGATAACACATAGAATAAAATTTTATTATTATTTAATTTAATAAAATCATTTTACAATAAGATCCGAATTTCTCGGTCGTTACAATATAGCTGGGACGAGTCGGGAAATGGAGTGATGATCCATTATAAGTGGCTTTAGTAGTCCTCACTATTCTATGGAATAAGTGTGATAATAATTGTAATGAGGACTCCATTGAGTATGGATATTGTCTAGATGACAATATTTGTATTAAAACTCTTAGATTATGTTTTGTCATATTTTACACGACTGTTGTATAATTAAGTTGTATTTGTATTTTGTACCATGTATCTGGCGACCCAAGATGGGTGATGTATACTTGTTTTGGGGGTGTCACAGTTGGTATCAAAACTTAGGGATATGATCCCTGGCTGAGATGTGAGACAAGAACTATGAGGGGAGAGACGGGGAATTCTTTCATTAGTATGACATGCCTAAGTTTATTTGGTATTTAATTGGTCGGTCAGAGTATAGAGATAATAAGTGGCACGTCAATTAACCCTTGTTTAGTGGCAGCATATTAGAATGACATCTGAAAATCAAGAAGTGAACTCATATAGAGTTTTAAGTAATGAATTGAGGAGAATTTTATGATCGAAATATAGAACTGCAAGATCGTATTCGTGATTTAAAAGAGTAGGGTGAAGAACGGCAAGCGGTCGTGAAACAAAGGGATGTAACAAAGTCAAGTCCAATGGCAATGATGATGCCAAAGGATGTCCCAGACAAGTCAAAATTGGTAGTTTAAGTGAGAGCATTTATCGAGGAACCCGAACGAAGTTATCACGGGTAAGTTAATCATAAATTCTTGCGAAGTCTATATCTTATTAGATACCGGTTCTACCCATTCTTTTATCTCTCTTGCTTGCACTCAACGTTTAAATTTGACTCTGGAGAAATTAGACTTTGACTTATCGGTTGAAACTCTGTTAGGAGAAACCTTCATTACATGTGCTATCCAAGTCTTGGATGAGAGTCACAGTTTTGAATGACATTTCTATTGTTAATAAATTTCCTGACGTATTCTTGAAGACTTCTTTGCCTGCCCCTAGAGCATGAAATCAAATTTTGTATTGACCCCAATACAGAACTCATTTCTAAAACCCTCAAATATTTTTCTTCACCCAAAATGAATTTATAATGCGCCAAAGACGTTGGCTCGAGCTGTTGAAGATTACGATCGTACCATTCAATACCATCGTGGAAAAGCGAACGTGGTAGCTGACGCATTGAGTAGAAGATCGTATGCGTTTATGAGTGCGATATTGTTAACACAAAAACCCATTTCGTATAATTTACAAATGATGAAGATAGAGTTAAATACTCTAGGGACCCACGTGAAGATAACAAATATACGAGTAGAATTGACTTTAATTGATAAAGTTAAAAGTCGCTCAAATTACAGACTCAGATCTGATGAATGTGAAGAAGAAGGTTCAAGAAGGCGTTATTCTAGAAGCAAGAGTCGATGAAAAGAGAAAATCTCAACCCTTCATTTTAATTGGGTCATTCGAAATCCTCGATCGAGTAGGAACTGTGGCCTATAAACTCATTTTACAGCCAAGTATGTCGCGTGTTCATAATATTTTTTTTCACGTATCGATGTTACGTAAATATGTGGACGACCCGAACCACAATATTGAATTGGAATTAGACGAAATAGCAGAAGATTTAACGTATGAGGAGATACGTGTTAAAATCTTGGATAAGAAGGATTATATTTGACACTCAAAGGTTATACCTCAAGAGTTAGAATTTGAAGTGAAGTTAAAGTATCCTTACCTCTTCGGCATACCAGGTATGTACGTAAATTTTGAGGGCAAAATTTCATAAGGAGGGGAGATTGTGAGACCCCAAATTTTATGAATAAAGAGTTAAATTTCTCAAAATATTTTTTTTAAATATTATGGTGTGGATTTGATATAATGTTATAGTTGTGGGTAATATTTATAAATTTTTTAAAGTATACAAGTTGTTATATAATATTCGATTGGTCGGGAAATATTCGTTTTAACAGGGAATATTCGTGCGACAGCACAATCATTGGTGGACCCCACAACGAAAGTATTGTCGTAGTTAGAAAACGACAGGATTATCATTTTATAAAAATAACGGTAAAAGTGTTTCTATTAAAACTGTTGAACTACTCGATAGTAAAAGTATAGTAATACGCGTGGTTGCATAGTAGCACACGGTATTGATTATTGATGCTTACATGATAAGTAACTCAGTTATACTCAATTATTGCTACAGTAATTGTTGCATCATATCTCTCATATTATTGATTCAATTATTGTCACAATGTCATCTGCATAATATGTTATATATTTAAATCAATAATTGAGACGACAAAGTTATTCATATTATTATTTGTAATATTGACAATGTCTAGAAGTTCTGTCAAGGAGGGGTTAGATGATCTAATTACGAGCCAATAGGGAGAAATCCTTATCGGAAAGCCCCATCTTTCCTGGGAACGACCTGGTTGTTAAATATTGTGAGTTATAATATTAATACTAAATAAGTTCGTGTTGATTAAAGATGAAATTGATAGTTCTATTGTGTTGGAATTATTAGTTTTAGTGAAAATCGACATTTATTTCGATAATAATTGATGTCTGGAAGTTATCGGGTAATTAATCGGATAAATGAGCAATTAATTGCTATTAATTCACATGCTTATAACTATGTGTTCACATGTGTGTACTATTGATTCACATGATTTACTATTAGGGGAATTGGTGCAAGATTGATAATACTTGCATGACTAAATTAGAAATGGAGGTATAGTTGAAGGTACTATACTATAATTAATTTTTTTCACATGTTTAGAACTATTGAGTCACATGATTTACTATTGATTCACATGATTTACTATTAGGGGAGGTGGTGCAAGTTTGATAATACTTGCAGGACTAAATTAAAAATAAAGAAAAAGAGGAAGGTATTATACTATAATATTTCGAGCCCCAAAATGTACAATTATCGAAACTATATTTTCCTATAAATAGAAACGTATTCTTCCTTCATTTGTTACCAATTCACTAAAGCTATAGAGCATTTATTATAGAGAGAAATTATAGAGAGAAAGAAAAAGAGAAGTCTGCTACCTCCTTATTCCAGTATCCAGTTTTCTTCTAAGGCAAGGGGTATTATTTCTTTCGTATTCATGAAGAGAGCTTCTGTTATTCTATTCTTTATTATTATGTTGGAATAACCTGTCTATGCGAAGTACCGCATACATGGTAACATTCTTTTGTTATTCTATTCTTTATTATTATGTTGGAATAACCTGTCTATGCTGTAAAGCCCCCAAATCTAGGTACTTGAAACCCGAACTCGGTGCTTCACGATACCATTTCTATGAGCGGAATAATACTAATAATAATAACAATAATATAAAGATTAACTTAATTTACATATTTATCAGAGTCTGAATCCCAAGTACGTAACCATTAAACATTCATTACAACCCATAATAGATAATATATATCATTGTCTTAATAATAATATCAAACTATTACATAACTACCACAAATCTTATTTGGTTAGCTTTCCTTTTCCTTTGTTTCTGCATAAGCTTCTGGTTCTTCACACATGGCTGAAAACATTTAAATTAAGCAAGGATGAGCATTTGAGTGCCCAGCAAGTTATAACAATTATATATATACAAGCTGAAAGAATTTAAAAGTTTTCTTTATACTACCCTTCTACAACAAATCAATAATTGTGAAGTATCTATACAGATAATAATAACATAACAACCCTCTTTCAAATTTTTGAAACTACGTAATGACTATAAATAGGGTTAAGGTGACATACTATGAACATTGTTTTTATTTTTAAAAAGGTTAAACAGAAATTCATCTGCAAACCGTCATAACTTACGGGCACGGGGGTGATCAGCTCTTTGTACCCTGTATTGATCAATACTACATGAAAGAACGAGGGTATCGTTTACTCTGTCCGCCTTGGGCGCATAAAAGTTTTCCCGTGTAGGGATGTTCATACTTTTTTTGGTTCCAAATCAAAGATTTTATCTTGTTCAACAATAATCTATAATCCAACATATATATATATATATATATATATATATATATATATATATATATATATATATATACGGGTAATTGACAAAGGTTTATCAACATGTGATTAAATACAATGATTATCCAAATGGGGACACTTGTATAACCATTTATAGAAATTAACGAACAGAATATATATCTGAATTATCATATACTAACATGTTGATAAGCAATGAGCGTATATAATATTGGGTTAATAATCTGTGCAATAATAATATAACTTAGAAACATTCTTACTCATTTTCATTGCATAAAGAAAATGCAAAGGTAAGATACTTGCCTGGTACGCAGCTTACAATTTGTAACTTAGTTTTATCTTTTATATAACACCTATCAGTAATAAGATCATTTTACTGATTAGAATAACATATTATAACACATAGCACTGCTTATTGCAGTAAGCACATTACCTAATCACATTATCATATATGTTTAACAACCATTGAATCACAAATAAACACTTTATCAAATCAAATTATCTAAGTACAGATCAATTTCTGAAACATGTCGGTGTACCGACAGCTTTATCGGATAATTATCGAGTCTAGGACTCTATTCTGTAACTCAATATCTTCAAGTATCAGTCATATTATTTTTAAATGACTTATAATAATTTTTAAACATTTATTATAATTTATCATAATTTTCAAACATCGGAATCATTTTTAAATGATTTAAATATTAAACAATTCTATTATCATTAATATTTAATTACTATTAAACTATTAATGAAACCATTGTCAAAATATTAAAGTTATTTATAATCACTTAGAATATTTTTAAAGTATTTATATTACCCTTAAATGATTTTTAAAACCATTAAAATTATTTTTAAATAATTACCATTAATATTTAAATATTAATTTAGTATTTATCAAAATATTAAAAGTCTTTAATTATAACATAAAATATTTTTAATTCATTTATATCCTTTTTAAATGATTTTTAAATTAATAAAATCATTTTTAAACTATTTATTTAATATAATTATTAAATAAATTTAATATCATTTAATATTAAATTAATATCGTCAATATTAAATTATTAATAAAATTATTCTTTAAATATTAAAAGTTATATTTTATAACTTAAAATATCTTTAAACATTTTATTTTCATTTAAAATGATTTTTTTAATATTAAAATTATTTTTAAACTAAATTATTTAATATAATTATTAAATAACTTTAATATCATTAATAATAATTAATTAATGAAATTTACCTTTAAATATTGAAAGTTATATTTTATAATTTAAAATATTTTTAAATACCTTATTATTATTTAAAATAATTTTTTAATATAATAAAATTATTTTAATTAATTTATTTAATTCATTTAGTAAATAACTTAATTATCATTAATATTAATTTATTAATGAATTTCATCACAAAATATTAAAAGACATTAAAAATAACTTAAAATATTTTGTTATATCATAATATAATTTTAAATGATTTTTTAAATATTTAAATCATTTTTAAATAATTTATTTAATATAATAATTAAATAAATTAAATACTTTTAATATTTGAAAAATATTAAATATTTATGAAATATATTAAAAATAATTAAAAACTAATTTACAGACCTTAAAATAAGTTTTTTATAATTCATTTTGTATTTTTAATAATTAAAAACTAATTTTCTATAATTATTTAATATAAATTAATTAATTTTAGAAATAAACTATCGCTAAAGGACCCTATAGCGACGAAACTGTCGCTATAGGTGCTCTTGAGCTGTTCTTGGCCAACCCAGAAAATCATGTCAGTGAATGAGTGACCAAGTTTGACTATGAATAATTCAGTGTGTAGTGTGCTTCTGGACTAACTAAGCATCATATCATGTAGTACTAGTGTAAGATTACATAATACAACAACAATCATGATCATAAAACATATAACCAAGAAGATCTGAGCTTTCAAAAGTGTTGTTAGCACTGTTCTTCATTTCTAGGTTACCTAGAAATGAAGAACAGATCATGGGTCATACTTTGAGCCTTCACTACATGCTATCCTTGTAATGTTTTTATGATCTTTAAGCTGCAGTGTGTAGCCAACATGCAAGGGTAGAGATCCATTACATAAAAACAACATAACAACCACTGAGTTAGCAGATCTATGCCGGTCAACCCATGTCAGACGACACGGTCAAGCGTTTTCTGGGTTACCTAGAAAACGGCTTTCATGCTCATCTGGCTTGGTTTGACCGTCGACTACGCTTCACCTGTTAACTGTTTCGGTGATCTTAAGGCACAACAATGAAGTCTAACAAACGTACTACAACTTAGATGTAAGAACAACAACAAAAAGACTAACTACAGAAAGATCTTGACGTCAGAAAAAGTTGTCAGGCCGTTTCAGGGAAAAATTTGGGTTACCCAAAAATGTCCGGTCAACGGTCTTTGACCATTAATAACATGAAATCTGTGCATCTTATGACCCTAGATCCAGATCCAGAACAAAGATCTCTCAACATACCACCAAAAACAACATTAAACATACAAAAACATAAACATAATGAGATCTAGGAGGTCTGACATTCGTTGTCAGACATCAAAATAAAATTTTTCCAGAATTTGAAGAACATCAAATCCGAGCCTCTAGATGTTATGGATTCAACATCTAGCAACCCAGATCATCATTATATACCATAAACAACATATTTTAACAACGAATCATAACATCTAACGACAGATTTTTGGTCAGATTGTATGGCTAGGGTTTATACCTTCTATGAACGATTTTTATTTCTGGCTTCTGATTTGGTTAGTGGATTTCGTGGGGCTTTGATATGGAACTGATATGCTAAAAAAATTTGGTGGTGAGAGCTTGAGAGAGTCAAGGATGAGAGTTGGTATAAAATAAGTGAACAAATGACACTTTCTCTCTCTCAAATCTATTTATTTCCTTTAGATGCAGAGAATTAGCTGCTGAAATGGCTGATTGCTGTCAATTTTAAGTCACTAAAAAGTCAAGGTTAGCTCACCAACTAAAGTATTGGCAAATCTAGCAAGTTAGCTTCAATAATGCATACAAGGGCAATTTGGTCTTTTGGCTTGGAATTTTAAGGGCAAATCTTGTAATCATGCAAACCCTTAGGGTTTGACCCTTAGGATAAAACCCTAAGGTTTAGCACAAAACAAATGTAGGATTTCTAATTTAGGGTTTGTACAAAAAAAACTAAATAAATTTTAGTTTCTAAAATTTTGAAATTAGGGTTTCCTAATTATAATTAATTTTCTAATTACATTATACATTAACACTAGGATTTTAATGACCACTAATTAGCATTTAGCCTTCAATTAACAATTAGGATTACCAATTTAGCAAATTAGGGCTACTAATTTATAATTAGGGTTTCTAGCTAATTAGGGTTTTACCTAATTAATCATTTAATACACAACATAAAACATATATAACAGTCTTAAACTCACAATTGATTTTCAAATTAGGGTTTCCCCCAGTAAACTAGGGTTTAACCAATTAATATTAGAGTTTTAAAATTATACACCATAATTGACCAACCATTCTCTATACGTACATACAGTACATATTTATAGCATTAAAAAATTAAAATATAATATTATTATATTATTATTCTCATTCCTTGATAAAAATCCAAAATTAGGGTTTAGATTCCATATCTGATTTATTCTCCTATATTTAACCTTAATAATTAAGGTAAAATAATTAACTTAATAATCCATACTAAAATTCATATAATAAAATAATTATTATAATTATTCTTAAAAATCACTCCATATATTATTTAAATAATATATGATTATATTTTCATGAAAAATAATTAATAAAAACCTTTCTACCATATTAATTATTATAAGAATATACTTAATAATAATCAATAATTCTAAAATAAAATTATTTGTAAATGTTCATGTAATGAATATATTTTTATTTATCACATAATTATATATACACATTATTTTGTACAAATCCTCATCCTTAAAATAAAAAAAATTTTACGCAAAATTTCTGATTTATTTATATAGAAAATATCAGGTTGTTACATATGTGAAGTACCGCATACATGGTGAAATTCTTCTGTTATTCCATTCTTTATTATTCTATTGGAATATCTTGTTTGTGCGTATTACGCATGACCTGGTTCCGTTCTTTATTATTCTGTTGGAATATCATGTATGTGCGGATTACGCATGACCTGGTTCTATTCTTTATTATTCTGTTGGAATAACTTGTCTGTGCGGTCTATCGCATGCATGGTGAATTTTTCTGTTATTCCATTCTTTATTATTCTGTTGGAGTAACCTGTCTATGTGGATTATCACATGCATGGTGAATGATCCTTCGTATTCATTCTTTATTAAATTGTGAAAATGATCTGTCTACGTGGATTACCGCATAGCGGATGAAAATCCATTTGCAGTTTTGTACATTCTATTATACTCGTATGAGATATCATTTCTTTTGTACTCGTCATGAAATATCATTTTATTTGGTATTTTATTTACGAGTTACTATTCACGGGTTACTATTTACCCAAATTATCATTCACCCAAATATTATTCACTCGAGTTTTTGGGGTACTTTTCATATCGGGATACTATTCACGAGGTACTATTCCTGAAATACTATTCACAGGGTACTATTTACCTGAAAATATATTTCTTTTCTGTCTAAATTATTTTTGGTACATGAATATTATTCTTGAATTTTACTCTACAAAGCAGTATCATGTTGACAATTTGGACGTTATTGATTTCTGGATAAATTAAATTATAAATCTTTAAAATTTGTCCTTGAACTTGTTTCATTGAATTAATATGTCATTGTCATCATCCTTATGCTTATATTGTGATGAAAGTCATCTTTGGATAACGTGCATAAATGGACTTGGTGTGATTATGACTAGGGATTATTCGGTATAATCATGACCGTAATGTAACGAATGATGTGGTAAAAGTCCACATTGGCCTGAGTTCATTGATAGATAGTTGTTGGTATGATTATGACCAGAGATTCTTCGGTATAATCATGACCATTGATGATTGCATGAATATCCTTGGCCATGGTGCAGGGACGATTTGATTTTATTTATTAAGCTTAGTCTCAGCGATAAAGTTGATGAAAAACTTTTTAAATCATAGAATATAGTAGTTTTTATGCTCTACTTAACTCTTCTAATGGATTGCTTATTTCGCTGCATTTGTTGATCTAAAACTTGTTGTCTATTGTATTCTATCAGTTGTTATACTATTGAAGGCTAAGGATAATTTATTCTGCATTATCTTAGTCATAATATTTCTTACTGGGCTAGTTGAGCTCACCCTTTCTTTCATTGTTCTCTTCAGAAAATGAGAATATAGATGGGACGAGTCGGGAAATGGAGTGATGATCCATTATAAGTGACTTTAGTAGTCCTCACTACTCTATGGAATAAGTGTGATAATAATTGTAATGAGGACTTCATTGAGTGTGGATATTGTCTAGATGACAATATTTGTATTAAAACTCTTAGATTATATTTTGTCGTATTTTACACGACTGTTGTATAATTAAGTTTTATTTGTATTTTGTACCATGTATTTGGCGACCCAAGATCGGTGATGTATACCTGTTTTGGGGGCGTCACATAAATGTTTTCTGTGAATGACACTTCTACAAAGAATCAACAGTTATGAAGTAAGCTGAACCAATAATAACAACATATCAAATCTATCTCAAATTTTGAAACTACGTACTGACTATAAATGGAGAGCAGTCAACTGACTATGAACTTTGTTTTTAAATTTTTGATATTCACTGAATAACAAGAATTAATTATATGCAATAACAAAGTGGAATATTTTCCAAAGTTTATGTTGAGTGATCCCTAAGGGTCTTGAACTTATTTCTCGAGTAACTATCAAAGATTTACTTTGATATACCTAGGTATATCAGATAACCATAAATATTAAGTCATACCCCTCTGCAAGTATAACAAGTGATCATCTTAATTATACCCTATATTATGCATAATACTTAACTGTGCGCAATAGCTGAATATACGACCAATAGTTTTCCCTTTTGTATTAAAGGTTGTTCTTCTCAGTCTTACAATCAGAATTTTGAATTATAATAATGAAATACTATGATTTCAATATCTAATCAGTTTTTTGATCTAGCCGAAACAATTGGCATTGACCTGACAATAATAATTGAGTTCTTTTCTCGAACCTATCAAGTTCTAACAAATATTCGTCTAGCCAGAATAATTAGCTAAGACATATATCAACGCTATCTGTAAATCTATGTCTAGCCGAGTCAAATAGCTTAGACAGCTTTTAATTAACATATACATACTGGAAAACAATAAGTATATATCAACATGTGATTAAATACAATGATTATCCAAGTGAGGTCACTTGTTTAACAAATTTTAGAAATTAACAAACATGATATATATCTGGATTGTACAATAATACTGAATTGATAACCAATGATCGGATATAGTTCAAGAACTGGCATATCAATAAAAGTATAGATACATGAACAATAAGAATAACAATAGAGTTCTGAAACTGGCTTACACATGTCCATTTCATAAAGTAAATGCAAAGGTTAGATACTTGCCTGGTCTGCTGCTTACAGTTACACAACTTAGTTTTATCTTTTATGTCGAGACCTAACAGTAATAAGATCATTCTATCGATTAAAAATACATATCATAACACACAGTATTGCTATTTGCAGTCAACACATAACCTGTAAGACCCCGAATTTTATGAAATAAATGTATTCAATTTTTCTATTTAGTAAATGGTTAAATTGATAAAAAGTTAAAGTTAAGGGTGATATATGAATTTTTTTCAAAATAAGCAAGTGGTCATAAAATATTCATTGTTGTCGGGGAATATTCGCTTGGTCGTGATATATTCTTACTGTCGGAGAATATTCGTACGACGGCGCAATCCTGTGTGGGCCCCATAACGGAAAGCGATTGGATGAAGAAAACGACAAAAATAAGTTGTTTATAAATACTGTTGGAATACCCGGTGGTTAAAACACAGTAATACGCGTTGTTGCACAGTAGCACACGGTATTGCACCAATTATTTTTTTTTTACGTAAGAAGGCATTACTCAATAATTTTTACAGTAATTACTGTTCAGTATTTTATTTTATTGATTCAATAATTGCTGCGTTGATATTTTATATTACTGTTGTTTTAATAATTGTCACTACACAGTATTTTTTATTATCGGAGCAATAATTCATATTATCTGAATAATATTATTAGATAACATTATTAGCAATGTCTAGAAAGTTCTGTCTAAGGAGAGGTTTGGTCATCTAATTGCGCGCCAGTAAGGAAGAGATCCTTATTGGAAAGCCCCCTCTTTCCTGGGAACGGCCTGGTTGCTAGTACTGTGATTCTGTAATATTATTTGTGAATAATTAATTATTGATTTATATGATGAGAAAAATATTGATTTTATGTGGATATAGATGGAGAAAATTTTTAAATGTGATAATTGTTGAAAATTAATATTTTATCTTTTTCTGATAAAATAATTCATTTACATATATTATTTTAATAATATATTAACGGTGATATTTTTATAATGAATGTGGGATATATGAGTATATGAGGAGGAAGAGTATTTTTGTTGGATTAAATGTTTAACACATGTTTTGTGTGTTGGTGGACACAATTCTTGACCGAAAATTTATTATAGACTGTAAAATTACCCGTTTGTGGATTTCGGTCAATTTTTGTTTGAAATTTCGAAAAACTTTCTTCTGCAAAGTTGTAGAGAATTGAATTTCCTATAAAAACTCGCAAGATTCGAATTTTCTGATGAAAGGGCTATTTATTATGAATTATTGAAGTTCCAAAATTCCGAAATAATTGATTTTTGGAAGTTTTAATTATTTTTGTTTAGAAAAATGTTTTTTTTTGTATTTTGTGGACATCATTAACATGTGTTATGGCTGAATTCAGATGGTCAAGGTGGGCTAAGGAAAATTTGTTAAATATATTATTATTATATTCAATTTTCTGCTTTGGTGTTCTAAGCAATTTCCTAAAAATAGGGTGCTTAGGTTAGAATTGAAAATCACACCAGAAACTGAAGTTTTCTCTCTATTTCTCTCTCTATATTATCGAGTGTATTCTTGTGAGTTTTTTTTGATATATTGAGTGTTGATATACGGTGCAAGTTTGTTCAGCGTTATTCCAGTCAGAAGTACTGCTCTTTTGAGGTAAGGGATAGTAAGAGATAGTAAGGGATTGTAAGGGATAGTAAGGGATAGTAAGGGATGTTATTTCTTCTTAAATGATATTATCTTCTTCAATATCATTATGCCGAAGTACTGATCTGAATTTTTTATCAAATTTGAAACTTTTCATGTCGAGATTACTATTCATGAGTTACTATTCATGAGTTACTATTCACGAGTTACTATTCACGAGTTACTATTCACCAAAAAATGAAATTTTCTTCTTTTCGTCCAAAATATCTATTCTAGATACTAGCTTTGATTGTATCCATGTTTTGATCATTCTTGAATTTTACTCCACTATGATTATTTATGAGATATTTTTGGACATGGAATAGTTGAAATACGAATCCTTAATATTTGTTCTTTTGTTTCACTGGATTCGTTTCTTTAAAATATTTTTCATCATCCTCAGTCTTAAATGATGATATAACTGAATATCTTTGGCCTGTAGTGCAAAGATGAATGATTTCTGATGAATATCGTTGGCCTGTAGTGCAAAGATGAACTATTGATGAATATCTTTGGCCTGTAGTGCAAATATGAACTGTTGAAGAATATCTTTGGCCTGTAGTGCAAAGATGAATTATTGATGAATATCTTTGGCCTGTAGTGCAAAGATGAGTTGCTGATGAATATCTTTGCCCCGTAGTGCAAAGAAGAATTATTGATGAATATCTTTGACATGTAGTGCAAAGATGAATTATTGATGAATATCTTTGGCCCGTAGTGCAAAGATGAATTATTGATAAATATCTTTGGCTCGTAATGCAAAGATGACTTGTTGTTGAATATCTTTGGCCTGTAGTGCAAAGATGAGTTGTTGATGAATATCTTTGGCTCGTAATGCAAAGATGACCTGTTGTTGAATATCTTTGGCATGTATTGCAAAGATGACTTGTTGATGAATATCTTTGGGCCGTAGTACAAAGATGAATTTATTAGTATGATTATGAACAGGAACTGTGATTTGGTATAACCATGATCTTTGATGTTTCAGGTAAAGACAAGTGATGAAAATTATCTTGTTCTGGATGAGAAGAGGAATTTAGAACTACAATTATGATTATGAGTTATACACGTGATTGTGGACATGAATTGTTGATTGATGTTACAGGGATAAAATATTGTTGGTGGACTTTTAACATAGAGAAGATAATAGACTTTATAGTCTATTTGACTCTTCTAATGGATTGCTCGTTCCGCTGCAACTATGGTTGAAAAGTTTTATCATCTACCATATGTTCTAAATCTCTGATTTAATTCTGTTGAAGGCTATTAATAATTTAATTATCTTTAGTCATTATATTCTTTACTGAGCTAGTTGTGCTCACCCTTCTGTTTCACAATTCCTTTCAGGTAATAAGAGTGTAGCTGGGTCGAGCGGGGGTAACAGGAGAATAGAACGGTGGTCATCATTTAGTAGTTATATTTGGTGAATCATCTAGGGTGAGGCGAACCCAACGTTGGAATGGCGTTTTGCCACTATCATATAAGATGTCTAATGATATACATTCTCGTGTCATCATAAGACAGGGATGTGCTCATCCACTTGCTGAGTATATTTACGAGCACTACCTATATAATCTTGGTGTTTGTTTGAAGTATAATTCTCAGTTAGAGACAGTGGAGATAATGATATGTCAAGAGAAGACTCACTGTGACGCCCCCAAAATTAGGTATACATCACCCATCTTGGGTCGTCAGATACATAGTACAGAATACAAATACAACTTAATAATACAACTGTCGTGTACAATACGACAAAACATAAACTGTGAGTTTGAATACAAATATTATCTTCTAGAGAGTATTCATACTCAAAAGGAGTCCTCATTACATTTATTAACACACCATTACATAGAATAGTGAGGACTACTAACTAATACTATTCTTCGGACCATCACTCCGTTCCCCGACTTGCCCCAGCTACGTTCTCATTTCCTGAAGAGAACAGTGAAAGAAAGGGTGAGCTCAACTAGCCCAGTAAGAAATATTATGACTAAGATAATGCAGAATAAATTATCATTAGCCTTCAACAATGTTAAACTGATAAAATATAATAGACATCAAGTTTAACTGTAGCGGAACAAGCAATCCATTAAAAGAGTCAAGTAGAAAATAAACTCTACTATCTTTTACGATTTAAAAAGTTTTTCAACACTGTGATCGCTGGGACTCAGCTTAATAAAATAATCCACATCATCGAATCACCCCTGCACTACGGCCAAGGATATTCGTATATTCATTAATGGTCATGATCATGCCAACAACTGTCCATCAATGCACTACGGCCAATGAGGACTTTTATCACATCATTTGTTACATTACGGTCATGATTATACCGAATAATCCCTGGTCATAATCATACCAAGTCCATCTATGCACTACATGCCACAGATGACTTTCAACATTTTATAAACATGAGGATGATGACAATGATATAAGAATTCAATAAAACAAGTTCAAGAATTAATTTATCCAGGAATTAACAACGTCCAAATTGTCAACATGATACTGCATTGTGGAGTAAAATTCAAGAATGCTTAGAAGAATATTTTCTTGAAAAGATACTGGATGAAACGCAACTATCAAGGATATTCCACAAATTTCATGGAGTATAGAAGTCAAACCTTAACCAACTGAGTACAATAAAGAATGGAATAACAAAAGAAATCACCATGCATGCGATAGACCGCACAGACAGGTTATTCCAATAGAATAATAAATAATGGAACCAGGTCCGGCGTAAACGCACAGACAGGATATTCCGACAGAATAATAAATAATGGAACCAGGTCCGGTGTAAAACACACAGACAGGATATTCCAACAGAATAATAATAAAACGGAACCAGGTCCGGTGTAAAACACACAGACAGGATGTTCCAACAGAATAATAAACGAATGTCACCAAGTATAGGGTAGACCGCGTATACTGGTTATTCCAACAGAATAATAACAAATGGAATAATAGAAGTTCTCTTCATGAATATAAAAGAAATAATATTCCCTACCTTAAAAGAACTGGATATTGGAAAAGTGATGTAGCAGAATACTTTTAGTCTCTCTCTCTCTTATTCTCTCTATACTTTCTCTCTCTATAGCTTGAATGAATTCGTGAAAAATAATGAAGCCCTAGGCCTCTATTTATAGAAAAACCGAGGGTGGCTCTTGGTCTTAACGAAGGGTCAAATGACTCTTGGTCTTAACGAAGGGTCAAATGACTCTTGGTAATATTGAAGGGACAACTACTATTGACGAAAGTAATTACTATTGACCAAGGTAAATACTATTGACGAAGGTAATTACTATTGACCAAGGTAAATACTATTGACGAAGGTAATTACTATTGACCAAGGTAAATACTATTGACGAAGGTAATTACTATTGACCAAGAGACTCTTAGATGATGACATATGGCCCCCCATAAAATAACCAAACTTACCACAACGTCTCAATAATATAACATATTATACAGATGATACTATGACAATAATTTAAGAGATATGATGCAGCAATTACTGTAGCAATAATTGAGTATAGCTGAGTGACTTCTCACGTAAGCATCAATAATCAATACCGTGTGCTACTATGCAACCACGCGTATTACTGTACTTTTACTACCAAGTAGTTCAACAGTTTTAACGATTTTAACGGTAACACCTCGGCTGTTATTTTTATAGAAAGATAATTCTGTCGTTTTCTCAATCCGACAATAATTTCGTTGTGGGATCCACCAATGATTGTGCCGTCGTACGAATATTCCCCGACAAAAAGAATATTCCCCGACCAAACGAATATTTTATAACAACTTGCTTACTTTGCAAAATTTATAAATATTACCCACAACTATAATATTATATCAAATTAACTTCATAATATTCAAAAATGATATTTATAGAAAATTCATCTTTATTTATAAAAATTGGGGTCTTACACTCACCATTGAAAAGAATATGATAGTAATCTTCTCATTTTTCTTTGGGGTCTATTGGGTCAACCAAGGATAATTCTGTGTCCATATGATATCTATCATAACCTAGAAGCATGGCCTCCCATGTACGAGGGTTTCCTTGAGCACTTCCCAAAGATTCTAATTTCTAAAACAGTTTTTGACTATACCTTTATGTAATGTGTCATTGTGACGTGCTATCCAAGGTTGGGACATGAGTCACAATTGGTATATATTTGTACCCAAACTCATAGCATGTGTTGTTGTATTTCGCACGACAATTGTTGTAATAAAGTTATAGTTGTTATCTGTACCATGTATTTGGCGACTCAGAATAGGTTGGGTGGAATGGACCTATTTTGGGGTCGTTACATAACCTAATCACATTGTCACATAGTTATATTAGTCATTGGATTATAAACAAACACTTATACAATCAAACTATCTAAGTCAAGATCAGTTTCTGAAACAATTCGGTGTATCGATGGCTTTATCGGGTAATTATCGAGTCTAAAACTCTATCGTGTAGTTCAATTTTTGTTTAGATATTTTAAATATCAGTCGTATTATTATTAAGTGATTTAAATATTAAAAAAATTCTATTATCATTAATATTTAATTTATATTAAATTATTAATGAAACCATTGCCAAGATATTAAAGTTATTTATAATAACTCAAAATATTTTTAAAATATTTTTATTACCCTTAAATGATTTTTAAAACATTTAAAAATTATTTTTAAATAATTATCATTAATATTTAAATATTAATGTACTATTTATCAAAATATTAAAAGTTATTAATTATGACTTAAAATATTTTTAAACAATTTATGTCCTTTTTAAATGATTTCTAAATCAATAAAACCATTTTTAAATTATTTATTTAATATAATTATTAAATAAATTTAATATCATTAATATTAAATTATTAATAAAATTTACCTTAAAATATTAAAAGTCAAAATTTATAACTTAAAATATTTATAAACTATTTATTTTTATTTAAAATAATTTTTATAATATTAAAATTATTTTTAAACTAATTTATTTAATATAATTATTAAATAAATCTAATATAATTAATATTAAATAATTAATAAAATTTATCTTAAAATATTAAAAGTTATGTTTTATAACTTAAAATATTATTAAATACCTTATTATCATTTAAAATGATTTTTAATATAATAAAATCATTTTTATTTAATTTATTTAATGCATTTAAATATCAATAATATTCAAATAAATACTAATATTTATGAAAAATATTTAAAATTATTAAAACTTAATTTTTATAATTTAAACTAATTTTTAAAATAATTTTTGTAATTTTCAGAAATAAGTTTCTATTTTTAAATGATTTTTAGAAGTTATTTCTATTTTTAATTATTTTTCAAAAATTAGAAATTTAAAATAATTAAATCCGTCGCTAAATGCTTTAGCCACGTTTTCTGTCGCGATAGGTGTTGTTGGGACTCAAGAACACTGACAAGCAGTTAGCAACATGCCCGGTTTGACTACGTGTAATTCTCTGATTAACAAGTTTCTGAGTCAACTTAGACTTTGTTCTTGTAGTGTTTATGTAACACTACAGTTGTCACTAACAATCTGGGTCATAACACAACATACTTTGAAGATCAAAGCCCCCAAAGTAACTGTCAGAACGGTTCTGGGTTTTCTGGGTAACCCAGAAACCCAGGCAGTTCGAGTAGGCACTTTCTATCTCAATTTAATCTAGGTTCCGGTTGATGTTATGGTAGTCTAATGGGTCAAACATGTAGTCTAGACGACAAGGTACATATATAAATCATCAGGTCAGTCAAACTACATTAGAAACACAAGCTAGCGCCCGGTCAAACCATGTCAAAAATTGTGTTCTTGAGTTTTATGGGTTTCCCAGAAAATCGAGTTCGTGATCAAGCAAGCTAGTTTGACCATCCATTACTTTCAGTCAATTGACGATTTGAGTGATATAAAGGCACATATCTAAAGTCCACATAGCAGGCTATAACATAGATACAATAACATCATCAAAACACATAAATCCTTACAGATCTCGAGCTAGCAAAATCTTGTAAGACACTGAGGTTGAGTTTCTGGGTTGCCCAGAAACTCAAGGTCATGCTCGGTCAACTGAGTTTGACCAAGAATACCTTGTAATATGGATCTGATCTCAGCATGATTTTAAGTCCAGATCAAAGTCATTACAACATACTACTAATACAAACATTCAAAACACAAAAACTATAAACATAATGAAATCTATGGGGTCTGACATTCGTTGTCAAACAACAAAAATAAAAATTGTCAGATTTTGAAAAACTTCAAATTCGAGCCTCCAGATGTTATGGATCTAACATCTAGCAACCCAGATCACTTATATAGAGTACAAACAATATATTTTAACACTAAATTATAACATCTAACACACAGATCAAGTTCAGATTTGAAATAGGGTTTTATACCTCTCTTTGAAAAATTTTAATTATTGGCTACTGATCTGTTAATGGAAGTCGTGGGGCTTGGTTTTGGAACTGAAATGCTATATTAATTCGTGGGTTTTAGAGAGAGACGGTCAAGGTTGACTATGGTGATCAAATGGGCTAAAATAAACTTTATCTCTCCTTCAATCTATATATATTAGGTTAGATGCAATGTATTGGCTGATGATGCAACTGATGTGCTGGAGATTTTGTACAAAAGTAAGTCATGGGTGGTTGAACCACTAAAGTTATGGCTAGATCTACAAGTTACCAATTAAAGAATGTGAAAAAGGGTATTTTGGTCAATTATCTTGTAATTTTAATGGTATTCATGACATTTGGCTAACCCTTAAGATTTAACCCTAATGTTATACAATTTGCTTTTCTAGAAATTTCCAGTTAGGGCTAAAATAAAAATTTAATTTCCTAAATTATAAATTAGGGTTTTCTAAATTAAATTAGGTTTTCTAATTATATAAACTTACATATTAGGTTTAGTAATTCACTAATGACAGTTAGCTTTCCAATATCGCAATTAGGGTTACTAATAAGTAATTAGGGTTAGCAATTAGGGTTTCTAATTAGCTATTAGGATTTCTAATAATTAGGGTTCCTAAATAATAATTAGGGTTTCCCTAATTAACGATAAATTTAATAATACGCCATAAATAATATAACATAATTATTACACAGTCTTGAACTCCCATTTGAGTTTCAAAATAGGGTTAAACAAATTAATGCTAGGGTTTTAACATTATATACATAATTGACCAACCATTATCAATACGTACATATAGTACATATTTATTGCACTAAAATTTTTTAATATAATATTATTATTCTCATTCCTTATTCTAAATCCCGAATTAGGGTTTGGATTCCATATCTGATTTATATTTCAAATACGTATCACAATTAATTAAATTAAAATAATTAACTTAACTAATTTGAATAAATTCATATGATAAAATATTTATTATAATAACTCTAATAATCATTTCATATATTATTTAAATAATATATAATAATATTTTCATGGAAAATAATTAATAAACATATTTCTACTATAAAATTAATTATTATAAGAATATACTTTATAATGGTCAATAATTCTAAAATAAAATTATTTGTAAATATTAAGGCAATAAATAAATTTTATTTAACACATATAAGTATATACACATCACCTTGCACCTATTCCCACATTTATTTTAATAATAATGAAAAAATTATAAGCAAATTTTCTTATTTTATTATATAGAAAATATTGGGTTATTACAGTAGGACCCATGCACGTATGGGTACCAAAATGAGAGCTTAAACCTTACTGCAAGAACAGAGCTCCACGATCACTACTTGGTATCTGGATAGTGGATGCTCACGACACATAACCAGGAATAAAGCCCTCCTGTCTAACTTCATTGAGAAGGAAGGTCCAACAGTCATCTTTGGACACAATGGCTCTAGCAAGACAATAGGTTATGGTTCAGATGGGAATGGTGCAGTGTCCTTTAGCAAAGTAGCCTATGTGGAAAGACTAAATCATAATCTTCTGAGCATAAGCCAGCTCTGCGATAAGGGTCATCAAGTTACCTTACTCAACAATCAGTGTCAAGTTAGAGATCTGAAGACCTCTTCTATAAATCTGACCGGAACAAGAGAAGGAAAAATCTACACTGTTAATTTTGGTCAACTAATTTTTGATGAGACAATATGCTTTCTGGCTAAAGCGTCAGAAGAAATGAGCTGTCTATGGCATAGAAGGTTGTCTCATCTCAACTTCAAAGGCATGTCAAAACTAGCTTCTAAGGATCTAGTAGCAGGCTTACCCAAGCTCAGCTTTGTTAAAGAAAGGCCATGCAACGCCTGTAAACTTGGGAAACAAACTAGAAGCTCATTCAAAAGCAAAATTGTCAACTCAATTGATAAGCCCCTGCAGTTACTTCACATGGATCTATTTGGGCTAATTCAAACAACAAGCCTTGGAGGGAAGAGATACTCATTGGTCATAGTGGATGACTACACCATATTTACATGGGTGTTCTTTCTAAACTCAAAAGATGAAATAAGTTCCCAACTCATCAAGATGTTTAAGCTGGTGATGAACGAAAAAGGGAAGAAAATCAAGGCTATAAGGAGTGATCATGGTAGAGAATTCTACTTCTCTGAGATGGATTAGTTCTGCATAGACAATGGCATCAGTCACAACTTCTCAGCTCCACGAACTGCATAGAAAAACGAAGTAGTTGAAAGAAAGACGTTGATTGAAGCTGGAAGAACTCTACTAGCAGCAGCTCGTCTGCCTGAATACTTCTGGGCAGAAGCTGTCAACACTGCGTGCTACACTCAGAACAGGTCTCTTGTGCACTTTACGTTAAAGAAGACTCCCTACGAATTGTGCAGAGGAAGAAAGCTAAATGTCAGCTACTTCCATGTGTTTGGTTATGCATGCTATATTCTTAACAATGGAAAATAGTATCTGACTAAGTTTCAACCTAAGTCAGATGAAGGAATCTTTCTTGGATATGCCACCGACAGTAAGGCTTATAGACTATTCAATAAGAAGATGTTAAGTGTTGAAGTCTCGATTCATATCATCTTCGATGAAATAGACTTAGACAAAATTGTGCCTCAAGACACTATGATTGACAACTCAGACACTACGAATGAGGTGGTTGAGCTCGACACCACGATCGTAGCCCTAGAATATGAAATCGTCAAGCCTAAAGAAGAGATTACAGAGAGAGCTACACCAGACGACGAACCTCTACAACAAAAGATAGAGGTTAATCTCGAAGAATTCAGACAAGAAGGCACTAGAAGTGATCTTCCAATAGGGAACAGATGGGTAAGAGATCACACTCAAGACCTGATCATTAGAGACCTAAATACAAGAGTCAAGACAAGATCTTCCACCCAGAATGAGTGTTTCTATCTAAGGTTTCTGTCACAAATGGAACCCAAGAGGATAGAAGATGCTATGGAAGACTCAAGTTGGATAGAAGCCATGCAAGAGGAACTAAATCAGTTTGAAAGAAGTAGAGTATAGAGATTAGTTCCAAGACCAAGAAGCCACCGAGTTATTGGTACCAAGTGGGTCTTCAGAAATAAGATGGATGAAGATGGGGTAATAACAAGGAACAAGGCAAGACTAGTAGCCAAAGGTTATTCCCAAGAAGAAGGCATCGACTACGACGAGACATTCGCACCTGTTGCCAGATTAGAAGCCATCAGGATATTCCTTGTTTTTGTTACTCACATGAAATTTAAAGTCTTTCAAATGGATGTCAAAAGTGTATTTCTAAATGGTGAACTTCAAGAAGAAGTATATGTGGAGCAACCTCTAGGTTTCATCAATCTAACTCTCTCTAATTATGTGTATAGATTAGATAAAGCCTTATATGGACTTAAATAAGCACCTAGAGCATGATATGAAACACTAACTAACTTTTTTATGTAAAATGGCTTCAGTAGAGGTAGAGTAGATACCACATTATTTCTTAGGAAGCATAAAAATAAAGTCTTATTAGTTCAGATATATGTAGATGACATTTTCTTTGGTTCTACTGATGAAAAATTGTGCAAGAGATTTGCCAAGCTTATGCAGAGCACGTTCAAAATGAGTATGATGGGTGAGCTGAATTTCTTCCTTAGACTACAAGTAAAGCAGACTGATGAAGGTATCTTCATTAACCAAGCCAAATACATTAAAGACTTACTTAAGAAATATGGCATGGAATCACCATCTCCCATGAAAACATCAATTGCTCCAGCAACAAAGCTTGACAAAGATGAGAAAGGTTAAAGTATTGACATTACTCAATACAGAGGTATGATAGGCTCTCTTTTATATCTAACTGCCAGTAGACCAGACATAATGTTTGAAACATGCATATGTGCTAGATTTCAAGCTAATCCTAAGGAATCACACTTAACTGTCGTTAAGAGAATTTTTAGGTATCTCAAAGGCACACCTCACCTGGGACTTTGGTATCCCAAGGAGTCCTCCTTTAAACTGATAGGATATACAGATGCTAATTTTGCAGGCTGCAAGATCGATAGAAAGCATACCAGTGGCACTTGTCAGTTGCTAGGAAATAGACTTGTGTCATAGTTTAGCAAGAAGCAAAACTCAGTATCTACCTCAACAGCAGAAGCTGAATACATTTCTGCTAGTAGCTGCTGTGCTCAAATCATATGGATGAAAAAATAGCTAGCAGACTATGGGTTTAATTTCAAATCTATACATATTCATTGTGATAAGACAAGTGCCATAACAATAACACATAATCCTGTCATGCATTCTAGGACTAAGCATATAGAGATAAGATATCATTTTATTAGGGATCATGTCCAAAATAGAACTATATCTTTACAATACATCCCTACTGAAAATCAACTTGATGATGTCTTTACAAAACCTTTAGATGAATCCAGATTTAATAAATTGATAAGTGAGTTAGGTATGCTAAATCTACAACCAAAAATTCTATGATCTAGTTTGTGCTAACAATGCAAATAAAACAACTATGTTAAAATCGTAGAGATGACTAAAGAGCAACCACGATCTTAGAGCAGTATCGACGTGACAAGAAGCATCTTGTGATGACATCATTCCTATTAAATCCAAGCAACCCTTCTGATAAGTGCCTCAGGGACAAACCTGACCCTTAGTTCAGTCTAAGAGGTTGGCCCTTCCTGAGCTACCTTAACCCAGACGGAATGCTAAGTCAAAGCTCATCACAGGGACCAGCACATACAATGATCGTAGAGTATAATCAGCAGTGAACTCAACAATCATAGAGCAGCCTCGACGATCGTAGTCTTCCCAAAGGATACATTAGCTCAGGGGGAACTGAGGGCAGATCAGTATTTTCCACATTATTTAAAATTGTGGAGCCCGACAGAACTCGACACGTGCCCCCACTATGCAGATCGTGTGCAGGGAAGTTACAAATACAGTTTGAAAATTCATCTTTGAATTTCAAAAGCTCATTCCTCTCTCTCTATCAAAAGAAACCCTAGCTTTCAGAATGATCAACCAACCTCTGTTCATTAAAATCAATGGCTACTTCCAATGTTATATCTGGTTACCAACTTTGTTTCGACGAATTCAAAATAGCTTACCCTCAGTTCCACAAGATTCTATCTCTTTTGAAGAAAGCTGGTCTTGAAGAAGCTCTAAGCACCAGCACAAGGATCTACCCAAAGCTGGTGAAAGAGTTCTACAGCAATGGAGTCTTTGAGGACGACATTATCACTACAAGGGTCAAGGGGGAACAAATTAAACTCAAAGCTGAAGATATAAACCTAGCCCTAGGTTTCAAATCAAAGGCACTCGTATCTATGGATGTCATCGACTTCCATGAAGGTCTGAAGAAGATGCACCATACAAACTTTTAGAATGTCAAGGGATACAAGAAGAAAGAGTGTCCCTAGAAGTATGAATTTCTGGCTGACATTGTTGGGAAGTGCATATGCTGTAAAAGCTTTCGCCACGACTCTATAAATGAAATTCAACTAAAGCTCATGACACCAATCTGTGTCAGAATTCAACTCAACTATGGGGCTCTGCTCATAGATTGGATCGGGAAGTGGATACTCAGCTCAAAGAAATCAAAGAGCTCTGGGAAAATACTCTATGGGAGGTACATAAGCATAATCCTGCAATCTGCTTTAGGTGACAAAATTGGGGACAAGGAAGGGGAACCCATCAACCCCAACAGAAGAATGACCCAGTAACTATTTCAAAACTAGAAAAGAAACCTTGCAGAAAATGTAAGAATGATGTCTGAATCCAGTGGAAGGACTGGTGAAGCAAAGTTATCTGGGCTACCAGGAAACATGTTTATTGTGAAGGAAGGTGAAGAAGAAGAAGAAATTAATCAAGAGGAACCCATCGCTTTGATCAGAAAAAGAAAGGGTAAGAAGAAAATGAGAGTTCAAACATACTGCAGCAGTATCTCAACCTAGACCAACTGTCAGAGCTGAAGCAGAAGAGAGCACCGATGCTGAAGCTCAACCCAAAAAGACAAGGAGAAAGCTTGTCAAGAAATATGTTCTTGAAAATGAGAAAGCCTTTATAGAAGAAGAAAGAAAAATAGTTGCAGAAAAGGAGCTTCCTGAAATTCCTGCACTAGTAAATGCTTCAACTGAGGGGGAGTTTCATGAAGAACAAATGAATGATCAGATTGAGGGGGAAACTCTCGAAGTCCCTATGCTAGAAAGTGCTACAGCTAAGGGGGAGATACAAGAAGATATGGAAATCGAAGGTGTGAAAGCTATGGAGGAAGAAAGGGCTAAAGATCAGACAAGAAATGAGGAGATATTTAAAGTAGTGGAAATTTCAAATGAAGAAAATGAAGATCGGGAAGAAGAAGAGGATGATGAAGTTGAGATTATAGCAGTGGGCTGGGATGGATACAGGAGAGCAAACTACAATCAATTGTTCTCCTACTTACCGATGATGCCCTATCATAGAGCCCAAATTCTCAACTCCTGGGATCACATGTTCTTGACTTTCAAAGGCTATCCAGTAATCTCAGTGCTAGCTCATGGATTCCCAAGCAACCTCACGTTTGCTCAAAAGATGATCACTAATCATCTTTCTTCATAAACTAGGCATGACGTACAATCAATTCCCATCTCTTTCAGAGTTTATCACTATCCTCCATCAAATTTCAACCAATTCTACGAATTGTCAAGATGGTTGGAAGTGATTCTTCACCCACTAAACCAATTTCCAACTACAGAATCCCAACATTCTGTAATTGATGAACCAAATATACCCAACTTTATATTGATATAATCTCTCACTATTTATCACTATACGAATATCAATCCTACTCAAATCATAGAGTCACCCACTCAACCAGTGCTAACATCACCTCCTCCCAAAACCCAAACCCCAATACTTGAACCTTCTTTGGACATTCCTTCCTCCTTAACCAACAACTACTTTGATCTTGCTCTTGCTCTCTCAAACCTGCAAAACCAAAATACAAGAGCCTATCCTCCAAGCACCCAACAAATACTTGAGCTTCTCTTAGATCTTCACAAAAAATCTGAGTTGTCGAATGCATCACAAAAGTTGACTACATATATTCAAGAAGATCTTGAATCTCACTCTCTGCTTGTTCGTACAAGGCTGAACCACTTGATAGATGTTGCCAACACTCTTCCTCACAATCTGGGTTCTGAGCTCACAAAGAAGCTTCGGGAGATCATCAATATCATAAATGAAAGGGATCAAATTCACTTTCAATCTGCCCGAAAGCACAAGGAAGCAGTTATCCTTCTACAGCAGACTCAGGAGACTCAAAACAAACTGGTTATGGAGAACCTCTCAAGCCTGCGATCTTCCCTAAAAGAATTCTAAGAATACTCTATCCGTCAGATGCAACAAACAGACACTGTCTTGGCCATTCTATAAAAACACAAGTCTCAAACTGATTCTCTGGTTCAAGAAAATCGTGAAGACATTGCTCAATCCAGGAATCAGCTCCACGAACTTGTTCAAGGCGTGAATCATCTGTCTATAGACATTCGAACCCTTGATGCTGACATAAAGGGGGAGAATAAAGGGGAAAGAGAGCAAGGAAGAGGAAAATAAATTAGTCAATCCTCAAGAAGCCCTCCCTTAAGACAGCCTTGACATCAGACTCAACGACCTGAACAGCAGCAGTGCCAGCCAATTCTTATGGTGTAACCACTAAGGAGTTAAGGGCCTTCTCTTAACTCACAAGGGGTAACCACTACTGGCCTAAACATGCCAGTTGGAGATCCTGCCTTTATGAATAGACATGATCATGGAGAAAGGCTAAGTCAAATCGAGCTGAAAGACATTGCATGGAGAGATAAAGCTAGCAGAAGAAGGAGAGCTGCAGAGCATGTCAATCCTCCAAGAAGCAACAGGCAGAAAAAATAGAGATAAGTTGAAATTTATTTCTTATTGATGTAACTATGCTTTATTGTAATATCCATCTTCACAAACATCAATAAATTTATGCTTATTCTCTAGAGATTTCAGCTGCTCACTAAAACTCTAAGTCATATTTACTTTCTAGCAACTGCATCTAGAAAATGATGATTATGATATAAATCTCATTGGTTATGTCAACATCAAATAGGGGGAGATTGTTAGGTATTGCATAGTTAAATTTGATATTGAAAGTAAATAGTCATGCTTATATGTAAAGTCCTTCAAAGAACATATGTATAAGGACTTAGATGATAGATCAAAATTGTTAGGTTGATCTGTGCTTTATGTTTATCATTCCATAAATGAATGTATAGAAGAAAAGATTAAGGCTGTTAGGATGATCTATTTTGAGATGTAATAGATAGGCATTAATAGAATCGTAGTCTGTCGAGCCAGCCAAAAGATTGCAAAAGCTAAGGCAGAATCGTAGAGTATCGAGAATCATAGTATGTCTGCTTTGGAGGGCCTCTCCCAGTACCGTAGAGTGATCCAAATGCCTGTAGACCCAAATCAATAATCATAGTCTGTTCTCGAAAGTGTAGAGTCTACAAATCAAGCAAATAAAGATCGTAGTCTACCAATGCTTAAGAGAAATCGTAGTGTTCTCCTCTATCAGTCCGTATTAAGCACGAATGTGACAAGACACCATGATCATAATTGTAATGAATCATTTGTCTACATCAGAAGCATCGAACTTTGTCCATTTATTGAAGAATAAATTATAACAAATGTGGAATGGATTATAGACGTTGAGACTCTCGGGAATCCCAATGACCCACCACTCATCATTAGTATATAACAAAGAAACGTATTGAAGAAGCTAAGGAAAATACTACATGTTAACTGAAAACACCTTTTTAGGTGTAAGGTGAGATAATAGTTTGCTGTGTCAGTAGGCCAGACGGCTAAATAGAAGATTTCTAGGAAGTCACCATCAGTGCTCAGAAATGTCAAACACAATTAATGCTTCAACGGATGCCTTCAAACAAACATATTTCAAAGGCACCTTATATACAATCAGATGCAGATGCAAGAAAGTAAGCAAGCAAACAACAAAAAGTTGAAGAACACTCAAACGCCAAACTCTACGATCTAGAAAGAAAGCTTATTCAGCTACTCAGTTATTTCAAACATATGCTTAATGGAAACTGAGTAACACAACTTAAGAACTCAACTCTCACAAAGTGAAGTAAGAAGTTCCAAGTCTGTTGAACTTGAAGAGTTTTAAGTGAACTAAGAAGTTCCAAGACTGCTGGTCTTGCAGGAATCTAAGTGATTCGAAGATTGTAAAGAAATCCTTAGTTAATTTTCTACTCGAGGAGTAGAAGAGTGGACTAGGAGCCTTTAGTGCTCTGAACAACTTAAAAACACTGTCTTTTATATTCTTTCTATAACTTCTATATCTGTCATAACTGCTTATCACCTATTAACTTGGTTTATCTTAAAGCGAAACAAACAAATCTCAAATTCTGCTATAATTAAATCATTAACAAATCTGACAAGTATTTTGTAAAAAAAATTTTAAAATATCTATTCAACCCCCCCCCCCTTCTAGATAACTATTGTGCCTCTGGGAACTAACACATTGCATTTACATTCTTTGTCTTTTAATACCGTTCAATCTTTCCGTTAAACCTTTACTAGAGATTTAAATCACTTGATTAAGTGTTACATTATGTGAACTATATGTTCATTATCTTTCCTTAAACTTTCCCTAAGAGTTGAGCAGTTAAAAGCTCTTCTTTGGGTTTTTTCCTGCACCGACGATGCAGCGCCGGTTCCCTTTGTTATTAGTGGCGTTGCAGCGCATATTAGTAGTAGCTG
This sequence comes from Panax notoginseng, assembly GCA_016801055.1. Classification (NCBI taxonomy): domain Eukaryota; kingdom Viridiplantae; phylum Streptophyta; class Magnoliopsida; order Apiales; family Araliaceae; genus Panax; species Panax notoginseng. Next base: position 82,730,348 of record CM029017.1, on the reverse strand, counting down.
AGTCCCCGAGCTGGCGCTGCGACGCAGCCTATCAAGGCATAAGTGGCGCTACGGTTCTAGTACTAAAACTCAAAAAAAAATTCCAAGTCTTGAACATGTTTGAGACGCTTATTTTAAAATCTCATAATTTATTCGTTATAACTTGGAACGAGGTCATTCCAAAGCCATTTTCTTCCTTATCTTACGTACTTTAACTTTCCTCTGACAAAAATTCATTTTGTATCCATTAACATGCTATTGAGTTAACTTAAATTTTGTCATTCGTTCGTTTTATGTTATTAATGTTCTTCGTTTGTTCGTCCGTAATTCGGTCATCCGAAGTAAAAATCCGTTCGTTCTTGAGTCCAAAACTCACGTTTTCTATGTTTTCTTACATTCTTATGAAATCCTACACATTCGGGTTCATTTCCATACTTCCTATTTTTCGTTCGTCTTTTACGAAAATTCGCCATAACTTTGTTATAGCTAAGTTCAATTCGTTCTTCATGAACGTTTCTATCGTTCGTAACCAAGAAATAAGCATCTAACTTATACACAATGGTTATAAAGTTGTCCATTAATAACAAGTTTTAACTACGATGGTTTTAAATTTGTCTATCAACAACATTCTTCGTGTTCTTCGCGTTCTTCGCTTTCTTCGTTCATTCTTCATTTTTAATCGATAATTTGATTATGATTTCACTTTTTTCTTAGAATTTGGTGTTATCAAATACCATTGCTTACTTATTTCACCAAATCGTTCATATGATTCATCCGGATCGTTCAAATTCATTAAGCAATTCATACTTCCTTAAGAAAGCTTTTAAGAAATTTATAAACTAAACTTCTAATTCTTATTTTTTTCGTTTTCTCATAATTTCAACCATAAGGAAATCGTTTCTTAACGTCTTCTACTTCCATTTTCATTAAGCTATATTTTTAACATATGAAACTTAAAGAAATTAACTTAGAAGTTGGGTTTTTAATACCTTTCTTCTTTATTTTTCTTCCTCTAGACAAAGCTAACGATTTACTAGCTTTTCTATTTCTTGATCTTCTCCGATCCGAGCATCCATGCTCTTTCTCTTCCTTCTTCTTATTCTCCAAGCTTTATCTCTCTCTCAAAGTGTTAGTTGATTTCAAAGAAATCAATTAACACTTCTTTTTCATAGATTTTTAAGGCTAGGGGCATTTTGGTCATTTGGAAAACTATCGTACAATTCATGAATCTTCTCCTGAAAGCTTTGTTGTCCAGTCTTTCGGGATTCGTCCGACAGTTTTAAAAACTACAATTCTTAGAATCCAAATATTTTTGAATATTCCTCTTTCCTCTATAGATTTATTTTACGCATTCTTCGGAACTTCCAAAAACTAAAAAACACTTTTTCATGAGAAGTATTTTCCTTCACATTTTCCCTTAACGTAGTTAAACGAATGAAAAGTACAAAACAATACTTTTCATCATTTTTATTTTGTTCAATTTCTGTACGTTGTTCGAGAAAAACTTTTATCGGCTAACATAACTTTTAACGACATCTTATCGTCAAATCTTTCGAAAGAATATCATTTCAACATAACGATCTCTCGGAAAGGCTTAGGTTATTCAAACCCTAACCCTTAGGATTTCGTCGAGTGAATAGTGCATATTTCGTCTTTTTCCTCAGAATTATTTTTGTTCCTAAATTTTTTTTATTTTCGTCTTGAAAATTCTTACTCGTTCAGTCTAGCTCGTAGCCAGAATCCTCCCGTTTTATAATCATCCTAGGTTCTAGAACGATTAATAAACACATAACATAAAATATTATTAATAAAAATTTATTTTATTAATAACTAATTCTTTAAACTTAAATTCTGGACAATCCGATTTTTCGTGTTGTCACTGTAATATCTAGAGTGTTTATGAGTTGAGTATATGATATTGATTCTTAGAAAAGGTAATGAGCGGATTAAAGAACATGTAACACTCAAACTATAATTGAGTCTGAGTAAAGGTTATGAAATAAAACTTACAAGAGTTTATTGAGAAGAATAGATGGAGTGGTAATATTTAAAACATATATTAGGGTAATGTGTTGAGGTATTCGAAGATAAAATTTTGAAAAGAGATTTGGTGAAAACCAAGGAAAATTTCGTTGATTACAAGGACGAAATCCTTATAAGGGGGAAGGATGTGATAACCCGAATTTTCATAAGTTATTAAAATAAGAATTTAATAATTAAAATTCTTATTATGAGATGTATATATTTTGAATTATGTACTTTGGTGTGAAGAATTTAAATATATATGAAATTTAATTGTTGGTTAAACTATTAAAGGAAGTGAAGAGAATTAGTTATGTAAAGGAATATGGTGAAAAAAGGAATTAACTGAATAAATATTGTTTAATTTAAATAAAGTTGGGAATTATATTATGAAATAATATAATTTGATTATCATGCCTTGATTGGTAATTGAATTGTAATGAAGTAGATTTCATAAATAAGGCAACTAATTCACTTAATTACAATAGTGAATTAATGTAAATATATTCGTTTTAATAAGATGAGAAAGTAATACATATTACATATAAACGTAATATGTTAATGTAATACGACTGTGAATCTCTTAAATATTTAAAATATTTATCGAATAAAATAAATATTTTAGTTAGAATATTTATTGAATAAAATAAATATTCAATGAAAATTATTTTAGAATAATTTATTTAAGTATGATGATATTAAATAAATTGATGATAAATAATTTTATAATTTGTGCATATTTTATTATGCTAATGTGTTGGTGATGCCCTAATTTAATTAAAAAATTAAATTAGAGGGCTAATGATTTGTGACATAAAATTGGAATTATATTGATTAAGAAATTAAAATAAATTAGAAAAGTGTTATTTGATGCTAGCCAAACAAGGTCTTATGACCTTTGGCATTTTTAACAACTAAAAACTTTTTGTATTTTAACTGATGCGTTAAAATCATTATTAAGGCTTTGTCAGTTTTATTCTACGTAATAATATTCCTAAGGCTAAGAAGAAGAAGAAGAACACAAAGAAGAAGAGAGAGGAGAAGAAGAGAGAGCCTAGAGGAAGAAAAAATTTGAGAAGAGATTCTGTATATTCAAAGGTAAAAACCTTTAGTTGAGTTTTCTTGAGTTTTTATAAATTTTCTATGAATGTTAAGTTGAGAAATTTGATTGTGATGGTTATATATGTTATTAGATATATATAATCTGTTATGAGTAATCTATAATTGGTTTTGGGGTTATCAAAGTATCAAAATCATGAGAACATGTTAAAGATGAGAAATTAGAGTTTTGTTGAAATATATGTGCTTTAGTAAATTTTGAGACTCAAATTGGTTAGTTTTTCATGTAGAAATCTGTAAATTAATGGTAGATTTTATTAATACGTTGAAAAAAGAAAACAACAAAGTTTAAACAAATTGATTTTGTTAGGAATCAAATCTGTGGTGAATGATTACGCTAAACATGTTAAAACATGTAAAACAAGGTATGGACATGAGTTTTGGGTCAAGATTTGGGTTAGTTAATGATTCTGTAAATTTTTGATTTTCTGTTATGTTGTATTTCTATGAATTAAGAATTCATAGAATCGAAAACGGACTGATTTGAAAGTGTATAACTCGATTTATGAGGGTTGGAAGGAGAAAGGGTTAAAAAAATCGTGAAGAACACAAACTGTAGAATTGGAATCTGTGAATATCCGCCCCAGCTGGTTTTGTAGTTCAAAAAGTGCCGCCCCAGCTAGTATCCCATCCCGACAGGCTTTTCTAGGTCAAAAACCCCGCCCCGACAGGGGAGGGCAGGCTGACCAAGTGTTAGAGAAAAATTTAACCGAACATATTTTACTAAAATGGGTATAACATTTCCATACGAACTCTGATTGAGGCATTTTAAGATGATCCGGAACGAGAAAGAACAGACCTATAACTTTTGTTCTTAAAGTGTTTCGATTCGAGGTTTTTATAAGGGGTCAAAATGGCCATCTTTGGGACTGATATGCATTCAGAGGCAATTAGAGGGTGTCGAGTATGCACGTATGCAAGTGTAGTGCTTCTAACGATAAAATATGTTGTTCTAAGTTTTAAAACATAAATATTAGTAAATATAATGATGTTTAACATTAATAAATGATGTATTAGATAAGTTGTATTAGTATACTAAGCATACACAAGAAAGACGATTCGGATGTGTGACGAATGAACGTCGAAACACCATGACAAATTTTATTCAACTTAAAAAGTGTTTTAATTCAATTGAAGCGAACATTATAAGATATGGAATGTTGTTAATATAAACCAATAAAGAGTCCTAGTAAGACTTAAACTGTAACGCCTCCATATCTATACTCTCACGGTATAGATATAACGTATTCAAATCTATACACCCATGGTATCCGATTCTATGCTTATATCTAACCGAACGACTATACAATTTTACAAGATACAATTCCCATAGATCCAAGGTTCACAGTATCCCATAATAGATAACAATTCCCTGGAGAACTATTGTTATGTTTGGACACCCTCACTTGGATGTGTAGACTGTATCTACGAATAATATCTATCTGTCCAAAATTCAGAGTACTAGTGATAACATGAACATTCCATATTACCAATACCCTCACTCAGATGTATAGTCTATATCAGGCGGATTACACTATTGTATTGATAATACCTATCTATCTGAAATCCAAAGTATCAACAACAACATTAACAGTCCATGTTGTTAATACTGTGACACTCCCAAATCCCGGTACTTCATTACCTCAAGATTTGGTGTTCACGTAATCAAAACATTCATTTCTAACTACCCAATCATAATAGAATTGAATAATAAAAGAAAACCTGCCCATACAGGATTAAACTTAAATAAAAAAAATCTCCCAGGTTATCCAACCTTTAACAACAATCATTCAAATGCGAAAAATTAAATAACTTCATTACAATCTTTAAATCAAATTCTGAAAGTAAACTATCAAAACTATTACAAGTCTTCAGTATTTATTCATCTTTCCTTTTCCCTTACTGGTGCTAGGTACGTCACCCGTTTCAACTTTAGCTGTAAGAAATTTATAGGCAAGAGTGAGCAAACAAGGCCCACTTGAAATAACAATAAGTAAATCTTTAAACTTTCACATCAATTGCCAATATTAGGCTCAATAGAATTGAATAATATATTCTATTAACTTTCTGAAAATTATAACATTCACTGAGGAGCTAATGACCACGAATCATGTCCACAGTTATAAGTAATCTTTCAACTTTAACTTTAACAGTCATAAGACTATAAGGACTCCACGTACTTAGGGGGATCAACCCTTCGTACAATGTATTGTGCACAACCATTTTAACGCTAAGCGTAAACCTCTATTAAAAGAGTTGTTCATCTCAGTATTTAGAATACAAGTCCGCACCAAAGTAAGTTTGGTTTGGATAAGTTTTCAAGGTAATTTGGAGTTCAACAGACATCAACTAAGGATTAGTTGAATACAAGATAATAACATTATGTTATTGAATGATCATACTGAATAAACATTTCGTTCTAAGTTCATGCTTTAGGAATAATCTAATAGCATAACAATTGAATAACTTATCATACCTTGCTTTGAACAACGTTAAGCTAAGGTTACATCTTAGAATTTAATATCAAGCATGCACAACAAATAATAACTTGAATGATAAACTAAAGGTACTTGCATGCTAATATAACAAGTTTAGAGTTAAGAAAACTTGCACAATTATAAAAGTAGAGTTAGAGAACTTGCATAAGTGTAACATAATAGTGAAAAGTAACCTTGCTGAATAATAAAGTAGCAAAGGTTAGGGAACTTGCCTCGTGTGTAGGTTAAACAATTACTATTCGTGTTCACCCCAAGTCCTACACATACCATATGCATTGACAATACACATTAGTTACACTAACATTACCTTTATGAGTTCCTTTATTACTCTTAGTATAGCTACTAACTAAGTTTAAGTTTAAACAACATCACATCTTTCATGAACATTACTTTTTATCTTTATTACAACTACTTAAATGATCATGCCATTGCACCACATGTACATTAACAACTTGATACAATATCCTAATACATGTCCAACATGTTATCATTAAGTTATACTAATACCCAAAGGATTGCACTTGCATTCGTGCATCCCGACGCCCTCCGATTGGCTCCAAATACACAACAGTCCTAAAGATTGCCATTTTGACTATAGTTACAGACCTCAAATTAAAAACCTTAAAGAATAAAAGTTATAGGTCTACTCGTCCTCTTTCCGAATCATCTTGAATTACCTCAATCGGAGTTTGTATGAAAATGTTATGGCCGTTTTAATACAGGAGGTCAAAACTGCCCAACTAGGACACTTTTCCGGCGCCGGGGCGCGAAACAGTGGCGCTGGGGCGCGAGCTACGGTGGTGGGGTGCGAGCTTCAGCATTGGGGCGCGAGCTACTGGCCCATTTTTGGCGCTGGGGCTCGAACCTTGGCGCTAAGGCGCGAAATTTGGCGCTGGCGCGTGAATTTTGACGCTGGGGCGCCGCAACTCACAGAACCAACCCAGAAAGACAGAGCAAAGCTATTGTCTAACTTATTTTTAACGGTCAATGACATCCAACAACATATATAACTTCATAAAAATTACACATAAAAGTTAACAATCAACTATATACTAATTATCAACCACTAATCAACACCATCATAACTAATTCTTTGAAAACACTCCTTTTAAAACAAAAACTCCATTGACGAAATATCAATTTGTAGTGAATGTAATTTACACTGTTATTAACCAATTTTGATTCCTTTGAAATACAAGTATACGAATATATATTCCAATTAACATGTATAGTCCAATTTCTCAGTTAGCATACAATTATATATATATATATATATATATATATATATATATATATATATATATATATATATATATATATATATAACCTTTAATAGATTCTACACTCAAGTTCGTACTCACATGTTTCCACTGTGAAAAATCAATTTCTTGAATACGTAATTTAGCATACAACACACATATATATGCTAACTATAACAATTATAACAATAAAAATATGTAACATCATAACCAATTCTAGAACATGTTTTAAAGATAATTTTTGGTAAAAACCTTAACAAAGTGAATGACTTTCAAGAACACAGTCTATCAAATTCATAGTAAGTATAAAGCGTGAAACATATATGATTACATACACATAATTTAAGGTTATAAGCACCTACCTTTTTGTTGATTTTAGAAAACCTTTTTAACAAAATCTATTTTGAACAATCATGCACTTGACTTCTTCTCAAACTCTCTGAACTTTTCCTTTCTCTTTTCTTAATTCTCTCAGCAATAGATTAGGTACTAACACTGAGCGTAAAACTGATAATCATACACATAAAATAATTGTTATGGCAATAATAAGCCTATTTACTCTTATCAGTTACCAAACATATAACGTATAATCTTATAAATATAAATATATTTTATTTATATATTTGTTTTATTCTATTAGTAATATAATTTAAAATTAACAAGAATTTCAAAAGCCGTAAGGCCTTGTTTGGCAAACCATTTATAAAATAAAAGATTAATATACTTACACCTTGTTTGGCAACACTAAATTAAAATTACTTTAATTTAATTTAATAACTCTTTATAACATAGTTATTTGTCAAACTTTATGTAATAACAATTAAATAAATTACTTAATCACATAACTCAATCCACATAACACATTAATTATTTAACAAATAAATAATTAACTAATCCCATTAATTATTTAGTAAATAAATAATTAACTAAATAAACTCAATCAAATTGAACAATTACTTATTCAATAATAACATATCCAATAAATATTTATATAAATAAATAAATATTTATAACTTACATTTAGAAAATATAGAATGTTACATCATTCCCCTCATATAAGGATTCTGTCCTCAGAATCACAACTCAAACAACACATTCGTTACATTCTTCCCTACTTACAAAGATTTTGTCTTCAGAATCGAAGACACAGATTAAACAAATAACTCAGGGTATTCTTTCAACATTTTCTCTTCGAGTTCACACGTTGCTTCTTCAGCGTTGTGGTTTCTCCATATCACCTTCACAGAAGGTATCACTTTATTCCTGAGCACTTGTTCTTTTCTGGCGACTATCTGGATTGGAACCTCTTCATAAGACAAATCTTTCTCGAACTGCAACGGTTCGTACTCGATTACGTGCTAGTAATCGGGTTTATATGGTCGTAACACCGAAATATAAAAAATATTATGAATGTTCTCCAACTCTGGAGGTAGAGCTACCTCATAAGCTACCTCTCCAACTTTTCGCAGCACTTCAAAGGGTCCAATAAACCTCGGGCTTAGTTTTCCCTTCTTACCGAAACGAATTTTCCCCTTCCAAGGAGAAACTTTTAAGAATACATAGCTTCCTACGTCAAATGCATGATCTTGCCTATGTTGATCAGCATACTTCTTCTGTCGGTCTTGAGCTGCTACCAATCTTATCCTGATGAGTTTGATAACATCAGCAGTGTGTTGCACCAATTCTGGTCCTAACAGTTGACGTTCACCAACTTCATCCCAGTATAGTGGAGTTCTGCACTTTCTGCCGTATAACGCTTCGTAAGGCGGCATGCCGATGCTCGCGTGATAACTATTATTATAGGCAAATTCCACCAACGGTAATTGCTCTTCCCAGCTTCCTTTGAAATCCATGACGCATGCTCTCAACATATCTTCTAATGTCTGGATCGTTCGTTCGCTTTGGCCATCTGTTTGCGGATGATATGTCGTACTCATTCGCAACTGTGTTCCCATACATTCTTGTAGTCTCTTCCAGAAGTTTGATGTGAACCTCGGATCTCTGTCTGACACAATTGACACTGGAACTCCATGTCTTGCAATGATCTCTTTAATATATAGTTTTGCCAGCTGATCAAGATTGAATCTAATCTTTATTGGAAAAAAGTGTGCAGATTTTGTCAGTCTGTCTACTATTACCCAAATCGCATCGTATCCTTTCTGAGTAGTTGGAAGACCCACCAGAAAATCTATCGTGATATGTTCCCACTTCCATTCCGGTATTTTCAATGGTTGAAGTAATCCGCTGGGTCTTTGATGTTCGGCTTTTACCCTTTGACATGTCAAACATTTAGCCACGCATTCTGCAACATCCCTTTTCATATTCGGCCACCAAAAATGTCGACGTAAATCTTGATACATTTTCGTGCTTCCTGGATGAATCGAATATCTTGTGTTGTGTGCTTCGGTTAAGATTTTGTCTTTCAGTTCTAGCACTGCTGGAACCCAAATTCTTCCCTCGAACCGTAGTAATCCTTCGGTATCGACCTTGTATTTTACATCACCGCCTTCAACCAGATTCTCTTTAATTTTCCCACACTCTTCATCTTGTAGTTGAGCATTTTTGGAATATGTAACACTCAAACTATAATTGAGTCTGAGTAAAGGTTATGAAATAAAACTTACAAGAGTTTATTGAGAAGAATAGATGGAGTGGTAATATTTAAAACATATATTAGGGTAATGTGTTGAGGTATTCGAAGATAAAATTTTGAAAAGAGATTTGGTGAAAACCAAGGAAAATTTCGTTGATTACAAGGACGAAATCCTTATAAGGGGGAAGGATGTGATAACCCGAATTTTCATAAGTTATTAAAATAAGAATTTAATAATTAAAATTCTTATTATGAGATGTATATATTTTGAATTATGTACTTTGGTGTGAAGAATTTAAATATATATGAAATTTAATTGTTGGTTAAACTATTAAAGGAAGTGAAGAGAATTAGTTATGTAAAGGAATATGGTGAAAAAAGGAATTAACTGAATAAATATTGTTTAATTTAAATAAAGTTGGGAATTATATTATGAAATAATATAATTTGATTATCATGCCTTGATTGGTAATTGAATTGTAATGAAGTAGATTTCATAAATAAGGCAACTAATTCACTTAATTACAATAGTGAATTAATGTAAATATATTCGTTTTAATAAGATGAGAAAGTAATACATATTACATATAAACGTAATATGTTAATGTAATACGACTGTGAATCTCTTAAATATTTAAAATATTTATCGAATAAAATAAATATTTTAGTTAGAATATTTATTGAATAAAATAAATATTCAATGAAAATTATTTTAGAATAATTTATTTAAGTATGATGATATTAAATAAATTGATGATAAATAATTTTATAATTTGTGCATATTTTATTATGCTAATGTGTTGGTGATGCCCTAATTTAATTAAAAAATTAAATTAGAGGGCTAATGATTTGTGACATAAAATTGGAATTATATTGATTAAGAAATTAAAATAAATTAGAAAAGTGTTATTTGATGCTAGCCAAACAAGGTCTTATGACCTTTGGCATTTTTAACAACTAAAAACTTTTTGTATTTTAACTGATGCGTTAAAATCATTATTAAGGCTTTGTCAGTTTTATTCTACGTAATAATATTCCTAAGGCTAAGAAGAAGAAGAAGAACACAAAGAAGAAGAGAGAGGAGAAGAAGAGAGAGCCTAGAGGAAGAAAAAATTTGAGAAGAGATTCTGTATATTCAAAGGTAAAAACCTTTAGTTGAGTTTTCTTGAGTTTTTATAAATTTTCTATGAATGTTAAGTTGAGAAATTTGATTGTGATGGTTATATATGTTATTAGATATATATAATCTGTTATGAGTAATCTATAATTGGTTTTGGGGTTATCAAAGTATCAAAATCATGAGAACATGTTAAAGATGAGAAATTAGAGTTTTGTTGAAATATATGTGCTTTAGTAAATTTTGAGACTCAAATTGGTTAGTTTTTCATGTAGAAATCTGTAAATTAATGGTAGATTTTATTAATACGTTGAAAAAAGAAAACAACAAAGTTTAAACAAATTGATTTTGTTAGGAATCAAATCTGTGGTGAATGATTACGCTAAACATGTTAAAACATGTAAAACAAGGTATGGACATGAGTTTTGGGTCAAGATTTGGGTTAGTTAATGATTCTGTAAATTTTTGATTTTCTGTTATGTTGTATTTCTATGAATTAAGAATTCATAGAATCGAAAACGGACTGATTTGAAAGTGTATAACTCGATTTATGAGGGTTGGAAGGAGAAAGGGTTAAAAAAATCGTGAAGAACACAAACTGTAGAATTGGAATCTGTGAATATCCGCCCCAGCTGGTTTTGTAGTTCAAAAAGTGCCGCCCCAGCTAGTATCCCATCCCGACAGGCTTTTCTAGGTCAAAAACCCCGCCCCGACAGGGGAGGGCAGGCTGACCAAGTGTTAGAGAAAAATTTAACCGAACATATTTTACTAAAATGGGTATAACATTTCCATACGAACTCTGATTGAGGCATTTTAAGATGATCCGGAACGAGAAAGAACAGACCTATAACTTTTGTTCTTAAAGTGTTTCGATTCGAGGTTTTTATAAGGGGTCAAAATGGCCATCTTTGGGACTGATATGCATTCAGAGGCAATTAGAGGGTGTCGAGTATGCACGTATGCAAGTGTAGTGCTTCTAACGATAAAATATGTTGTTCTAAGTTTTAAAACATAAATATTAGTAAATATAATGATGTTTAACATTAATAAATGATGTATTAGATAAGTTGTATTAGTATACTAAGCATACACAAGAAAGACGATTCGGATGTGTGACGAATGAACGTCGAAACACCATGACAAATTTTATTCAACTTAAAAAGTGTTTTAATTCAATTGAAGCGAACATTATAAGATATGGAATGTTGTTAATATAAACCAATAAAGAGTCCTAGTAAGACTTAAACTGTAACGCCTCCATATCTATACTCTCACGGTATAGATATAACGTATTCAAATCTATACACCCATGGTATCCGATTCTATGCTTATATCTAACCGAACGACTATACAATTTTACAAGATACAATTCCCATAGATCCAAGGTTCACAGTATCCCATAATAGATAACAATTCCCTGGAGAACTATTGTTATGTTTGGACACCCTCACTTGGATGTGTAGACTGTATCTACGAATAATATCTATCTGTCCAAAATTCAGAGTACTAGTGATAACATGAACATTCCATATTACCAATACCCTCACTCAGATGTATAGTCTATATCAGGCGGATTACACTATTGTATTGATAATACCTATCTATCTGAAATCCAAAGTATCAACAACAACATTAACAGTCCATGTTGTTAATACTGTGACACTCCCAAATCCCGGTACTTCATTACCTCAAGATTTGGTGTTCACGTAATCAAAACATTCATTTCTAACTACCCAATCATAATAGAATTGAATAATAAAAGAAAACCTGCCCATACAGGATTAAACTTAAATAAAAAAAATCTCCCAGGTTATCCAACCTTTAACAACAATCATTCAAATGCGAAAAATTAAATAACTTCATTACAATCTTTAAATCAAATTCTGAAAGTAAACTATCAAAACTATTACAAGTCTTCAGTATTTATTCATCTTTCCTTTTCCCTTACTGGTGCTAGGTACGTCACCCGTTTCAACTTTAGCTGTAAGAAATTTATAGGCAAGAGTGAGCAAACAAGGCCCACTTGAAATAACAATAAGTAAATCTTTAAACTTTCACATCAATTGCCAATATTAGGCTCAATAGAATTGAATAATATATTCTATTAACTTTCTGAAAATTATAACATTCACTGAGGAGCTAATGACCACGAATCATGTCCACAGTTATAAGTAATCTTTCAACTTTAACTTTAACAGTCATAAGACTATAAGGACTCCACGTACTTAGGGGGATCAACCCTTCGTACAATGTATTGTGCACAACCATTTTAACGCTAAGCGTAAACCTCTATTAAAAGAGTTGTTCATCTCAGTATTTAGAATACAAGTCAGCACCAAAGTAAGTTTGGTTTGGATAAGTTTTCAAGGTAATTTGGAGTTCAATGGACATCAACTAAGGATTAGTTGAATACAAGATAATAACATTATGTTATTGAATGATCATACTGAATAAACATTTCGTTCTAAGTTCATGCTTTAGGAATAATCTAATAGCATAACAATTGAATAACTTATCATACCTTGCTTTGAACAACGTTAAGCTAAGGTTACATCTTAGAATTTAATATAAAGCATGCACAACAAATAATAACTTGAACGATAAACTAAAAGTACTTGCATGCTAATATAACAAGTTTAGAGTTAAGAAAACTTGCATAATTATAAAAGTAGAGTTAGAGAACTTACATAAGTCTAACATAACAGTGAAAAGTAAACTTGCTGAATAATAAAGTAGCAAAGGTTAGGGAACTTGCCTCTTGTGTAGGTTAAACAATTACTATTCACGTTCACCCTAAGTTCTAAACATACCATATGCATTGACAATACACATTAGTTACACTAACATTACCTTTATGAGTTCCTTTATTACTCTTAGTATAGCTACTAACTAAGTTTAAGTTTAAATAACATCACATCTTTCATGAACATTACTTTTTAGCTTTATTACAACTACTTAAATGATCATGCCATTGCACCACATGTACATTAACAACTTGATACAATATCCTAATACATGTCCAACATGTTATCATTAAGTTATACTAATACCCAAAGGGTTGCACTTGCATTCGTGCATCCCGACGCCCTCCAATTGGCTCCACATACATAACAGTCCTAAAGATGTCCATTTTGACTACTGTTACAAATCTTAAATTAAAAAACTTAAAGCATGAAAGTTGTAGGTCTACTCGTCCTCATTCTGAATCATCTTGAATTACCTCAATCGGAGTTCGTATGAAAAAGTTATGGCCGTTTTACTACAGGAGGTTAAAATAACCCAACTAGGACACTTTTTCGACACCGGGGCGCGGAACAGTGGCGCTGGGGCGTGAGCTACGGCGCTGGGGCGCGAGCTTCAGCGCTGGGGTGCGAGCTACAGCGCTGGACGCGAGCTACTGGCCAATTTTTGGCGCTGGGGCGCGAACCTTGGCGCTAGGGCGCGAAATTTGGCGCTGGGGCGTGAATTTTGATGCTGGGGCGCCGCAACTCATAGAACAAACCCAGAAAGACAGAGCAAAGCTACTGTCTAACTTATTTTTAACTGTCAATGACATCCAACAATATATATAACTTCATAAAAATTACACATAAAAGTTAACAATCAACTATATACTAATTATCAACCACTAATCAACACCATCATAACTAATTCTTTGAAAACACTCCTTTTAAAATAATAACTCCATTGACGAAATATCAATTTGCAGTGAATGTAATTTACACTGTTATTAACCAATTTTGATTCCTTTGAAATACAAGTATACCAATATATATCCCAATTAACATGTATAGTTCAATTTCTCAGTTAGCATACAATTATATATATATATATATATATATATATATATATATATATAACCTTTGATAGATTCTACACTCAAGTTCGTACTCACATGTTTCCACTGTGAAAAATCAATTTCTTGAATACGTAATTTAGCATACAACGCACATATATATGCTAACTATAACAATTATAACAATAAAAATATGTAACATCATAACCAATTCTAGAACATGTTTTACAGATAATTTTTGGTAAAAACCTTAACAGAGTGAATGACTTTTAAGAACACAGACTATCAAATTCACAGTAAGTATAAAGCGTGAAACATATATGATTACATACACATAATTTAAGGTTATAAGCACCTACCTTTTTGTTGATTTTAGTAAACCTTGTTAACAAAATCTGTTTTGAACAATCACGCACTTGACTTCTTCTCAAACTCTCTGAACTTTTCCTTTCTCTTTTCTTAATTCTCTCAGCAATAGATTAGGTACTAACACTGAGCGTAAAACTGATAATCATACACATAAAATAACTGTTATGGCAATAATAAGCCTATTTACTCTTATCAGTTACCAAACATATAACGTATAATCTTATAAATACAAATATATTTTATTTATATATTTGTTTTATTCTATTAGTAATATAATTTAAAATTAACAAGAATTTCAAAAGTCATAAGGCCTTGCTTGGCAAACCATTTATAAAATAAAAGAGTAATATACTTACACCTTGTTTGGCAACACTAAATTAAAATTACTTTAATTTAATTTAATTACTCTTTATAACATAGTTATTTGTCAAACTTTATGTAATAACAATTAAATAAATTACTTAATCGCATAACTCTATCCACGTAACACATTAATTATTTAACAAATAAATAATTAACTAATCACATTAATTATTTAGCAAATAAATAATTAACTAAATAAACTCAATCAAATTGAACAATTACTTATTCAATAATAAACATATCCAATAAATATTTATATAAATTAATAAATATTTATAACTTACATTTAAAAAATATGGAATGTTACAAATACCCTCACTCAGATAAATAGTTCCCAATGATCTCAAATAAAATTGAAAAGTGTAATTATATCTATTTATGTAAAGGAAACACAGTTGCGGAAATAAAAGATGTTATATATCATATTTTAAAGTTCGATTACATGGTTCTTCATAAATAATTTTTTATTACAAAAGTATTACATTCAGCTAGACAGTAATATAAACTAATCTAAGCAGGGACACTTCCCTTTATTTACTCCAGATGTGCCAAGGTTGCCATCTAATACTACAAAGGGAATGATTTACAAGAGTGAGATATGACATGCTCAATAGGTTTTATAATTTATCACAATATAGGATTTGAAGACGTATAACAGTTCAAAACTCAACTGAGTATTGTTTACCATGGATGGAATTTTTATATTTCAACTATTTATGGACTTCTTATTTCTGTCAGTCACATAGACTTAGAAATCTTGTTCAGATGTGAGATAGGGGATCAGCATATTCAACATCCTAAGAGTATGCATCTCATCTAAATCGTGCCCACTTGCACTAAGTGTCAGATTCAATTGACACACATTTATCCCTCTTGGGATATACAACTCACTATACGATGTCTTACCAAAATAATTTGGTTTGACACAACAGTTTATTCTTAATAAAAAATATCATATGAATAAACAATTCATTTCTTAGTTTTGCTGAAGCTATATCGATAACTTTACAATAATTGGCAATTCAAGTTTAGGTTTGGTAATACATATCAAAATTAATTCAAGATATGAATCTTGTTCAAAAATAAACAGGGTTTACTAACTTATGTAATGAAATTGCCTAGGTTAGAAAACTTACGTAAGTAATTAGGGTAGGGAACTTGCCTTAGCGAAGATCGATCAAGCAATGCTACTCGATTCGTTTATAAACACCTAAGATGTTCATTCATATAAATCTAACACATTAGTATTGATAACAATACTCAAATACATAAATTATATATGTTCGGGTTAAGTTCGATATGGTTTCGGTGTTCAAAGACTTTACCGGATAATTAATAAGTTAATAACTCGGTTAAACTTTATTTATAAGCTTTATTATTTTTTAATATAATTTATATATCTTTTATAATAATTTCCGGAAGCTTATAACAATTTTTAGTATTTATTTATCCATTAAATAATTTTTAAATCATTTATTTCTATTTTTAAATAATTAATATTTACCTAGAATATTATAAAAATCTTGTTTATTATTTTTAAATAATTTATAATCATTTAATAAGATTTTTAAATCATTAATATTATTTTTAAATAATTATTTATTATTTATAAATAAATATTCTAATTACTATATTATTAACTTAATTATTAATAATATCCAAATAAATAAAATATTTATTGAATTTATGTAAAAATATAAAAAGTTAATTATTATAACTTAAAATAATTTCTAAAACTGTTTTTATAATTATTTATTAATTATTTCTAATTTTTATTAATTTATTTATTAGAAATTATTTACTGTCTGTCGTTAAAGCTCTATAGTGACAAAAAGTGTCGCTATAGGTGTTCTTTAATTTCTGGGAATCAGTTGGTCATGGTCTAGATGTCACTTTAACCTTAGCTTAATGTACTATTGTTAATGATTCTAGGTCTGGAAGTGTATGAGTGTTATAGTACTCATGTAATAGTACAACAACATACCAATTTCATGTTTTAACCTACATATAACAAGAAGTTATAGATGCTCAAAGTCACTGTCAGAGATGTTCTTGAGTTTTTGGGTAACCCAGAACAGTGGTCATGGTCGGTCAACGGTTTTATGGCTTCCAGATCTTTCAATCCGTGCGATAGATTTGTGTTTTGATTGTTGTAATAGGTAGTCTATATAACAAGGTACAAATAAGTTACACTGATTTGGACAAAGTATGATTCTAAGGTCTAGATCTATGTAGGTCAAAGTACAACACCCAGAAAATACAGTCATGCTCGGTCAACGACTTTTGACCATTAATTCTGGTAATTCTATGAATTGATTAAGCATTTGAGTGTCATAGATATGTAGTATGTATGTCAAGGTATGAGTTTATTACACTTAGACATCATAACAACAAACAGAAAGCGATTAAAATGTTGGTCAAAGTAGCCGGCTCAACCTATTCTTGAGATTTCTGGGTAACCCAGAAATCAGAACTTCGTGATCGGTCAACCACTTTTGACCACCTATATCTTGCAATATATGATTCTAATGAACCTGATTTCTTTTCCAGATTAAAGACCTCATGTAATACTACAACTAGCATAAAATTAACCAACCTAACTATTAATATACACAGAACTACAGGCTCTGACATTCGACTGTCAGACCTGTTTTTCCAAAATTTTTAGTTTGCTTAAAACACTATTTTGATGCATCTAGATGTTATAAAAACATGTTCTATCAACTTAGCATACTTACTAACATGTTATTATACATATCTAAACATCTAAACTACAAATTAAACATAACATCAAAGATCTAGGTTAAAATTAGGGTTTACACCTTTTCTTGCTTGATTTTGATTTCTGGCTACTGATTCTGTTGTTGCTATCACCAAGCCTTGTTTAGGTATGTTATAAGAGTGTATAAGCTTGGAAAAATCGTGAGTTTACACTGAACTGCCTTTTATAGAATTTCTAAACTAGGGTTTTTGGTCATTTTTCACCAACTTGCCTCTCTAAATATCTGATGTTCTATTACTTTTGCTGCTTGGGAGTTGCAAGCATGTCATGTGGTGTGTTGGAACTTGGTTTGATGACTAACAACTTACTTGTGAGCTAGTTTGCACAAATTAGTAGATTAATTATGCACTAATCTTCTTTAATCTTGATTAGGGTTTTGCTTTTTATGATTAGGGTTGCTTAATGATGTTTATTAGCACCTAATTGAAGTTTAATAATCATGATTAGGTGTTAGGATAACCTAATTAGGGTTTAGTCTAACCAATTAGGATTAGGGTTTATAAATTAAGGTTAGGGTTTATAAATCTAGCTAGGGTTTCCTGATTTTGATATTAGGGTTCCTAACTTAGATTTTTCACAAATCCTAGCAGGCACGACAAAGCGTTTTGTCAGTGTAAGCACGACAAAGTAGCTTGCCAAAATATATATACCAAAAAGTTCATTTTCGAAAGAAAATTTTTAAGCACGACGTGTCAAGCACGTCAACTTTCGGACAAAAATTTATTTGTCCTAATTTGTTTAACAGAGTATATAATAACACAAAACGCTTTCAGAACTGAGAGATTTTATTAATATAACTAAATTAACATAACCGAATCTTATTAGGATTTTGGGGTTTCACATTCACTCCCACTAATAAGAATTTCGTCCTCGAAATTACCGTACAAGTTAAGAAAATAGTTGGGGATAGTTCTCTCGCATTTTGTCCTCGAGCTCCCATGTAGCATCTTCAACGTTCTGATTCCTCCAGATTATTTTGACCAATGCTATCACTTTATTTCTCAAGAATTTCTCTTTACGGTCGATGGTCTGTACAGGTTCTTCTACATAAGAAAGATCTTCTTCGATTTAGATCGGCTAATAGTTTATAACGTGTTTATAATCAGGTTTGTATGGTCGTAATACGGACACATGAAACACATTATGAATGCGGTTTAACTTAGGGGGTAGTGCTATTTCATAAGCAACTTCACCTACCCTCCTCAAAATTTTGAAGGGTCCAATGAATCTCGGACTCAATTTTTCTTTCTTGCCAAAACGTATCGTGCCCTTCCAAGGGGACACTTTCAAGAATGCATGGCTTCCTACGCTAAAGCTTCGTTGTTGACGATGTGGATCAGCGTATTTCTTCTGTCAATCTTGAGACGCTTGTAATCGTTCACGTATAATTCTGATGGTCTCAGTAGTTTTTTAGATTATTTCAGGTCCTAGAATTTATCTTTCCCCGACCTCATCCCAACACAAAGGTGTTCTACATTTCCTCCCATACAAGGCTTCATAAGGTGGCATACCTATGCTAGCATGGTAACTATTATTGTAAGCAAATTCCACCAAAGGTTACTGATCTTCCAACCTTCCTTTGAAGTCTATGATATAGATTCTTAACATATCCTCTAATGTTTGAATGGTTCTCTCAGTTTTCCCGTCAGTTTGAGGGTGATAAGCTGTACTTAATCTCAATTGTGTTGATCCTAAGTGTTTTTGAAGGCTTCCCCAGAAATTTGAGGTGAAACATGGGTCTCGATCTGACACTATAGAAACAGGTTCTCCATGCCTTGAGATAATTTCATTAATATATAACTTGGCAAGGTGATCTAGGTTATAAGTAACCTTAATAGGTAGGAAGTGAGCTGATTTAGTAAGACGATCAACTATTACCCAAATAACATTGTGGCTCTTCTGTGTAGCTGGAAGGCCTACCACGAAGTCCATTGATATATGTTCCCACTTCCACTCAAGAATTGGTAATGGTTGAAGTAAAACACTCGGCTTTTGATGTTCAGCCTTAACCCTTTGACACGTGAGACATTTGCTTACCCATTCAACTATTTCTCTTTTCATATTCGACTACCAAAAGTGTCGACTTAAGTCTTTGTACATTATAGTACTACCAAGATATATTGAAAATTTAGAATTATGAGCTTCGTTTAAGATTTCGTCTTTTAATGTTTGATTTAACATAACCCAAATTCTATTTTCATATTTTAGTATTCCATCCTTATCTATTCTGAATTTGGTATTCTTGACATGAGTTATATTAGACTTACATTTTTGACACTCCTCATCTTTTTCCTGCATCTCTTTAATTCTATCAAGTAGAGTCAAAACTCCCTCTAGAATGAATAAATTTTAGGTAGAGGTAGTTGGACATCCCACCTCAATTTCAAGTGTTTCAAAATCTTTTATTAACCTTTCATTGGTGGTTATTAAGTTCAACTTCTCTTGGTTCTTTCTACTTAACGCATCAACTACTACATTGGCTTTTTTGGGATGATATAAGATATCACATTCAAAATCCTTTATCAGTTCTAACCATCTCCTCTGCCTTAATTTTAACTCCTTTTGTGTAAAAATATATTTCAGACTTTTGTGATCTGTATATATCTCACACTTCTCCCCGTACAAGTAATGCTTCCAAATTTTCAGGGTAAAAACTACCACAACTAACTCTAGGTCATGAGTAGGATACCTCTTTTAATAATCTTTGAGTTGTCGTGATGCATAAGCAATCACTTTTCCATGTTACATCAACACACACCCTAAACCTTTGTGTGACGCATCACTAAATACTACAAGGCCTCATGTATCATCTGGTAAGGACAACACTGGAGCTATGCTCAGTCGCTTCTTCAACTCTTGGAAACTTTCTTCACATTTATCTGTCCAGACGTATTTCACCGTCTTTTGAGTTAAATTGGTTAATAGGGTTGCTATTTTTGAAAAAACTTTTATAAAACGGCCCGCTAAATCGAGAAAACTTCTTACTTCTGTTGGAGTTGTTGGTTGTTCCCAATTCACAACCTTTTCGATCTTAGTTGGATCTACTGATATTCAATTTTTGTCAATTACATGACATAAGAACTTAACTCTCTTCAAACAGGATTCACACTTGGAAAACTTTACATAAAGTTGTTCCTTTTGTAATATCTCAAAAACTATTCTTAAGTGTTCAACATGCTCTTCCTGTGTTTTTGAGTATACCAGAATATCGTCGATAAACACTACAACGAATTTATCTAAGCATGGTTTAAACACTCAATTCATCAAGTCCATAAATGCTACCAGTGCATTTGTCAACCCAAAGGACATCACAAGAAACTCATAATGTCCATAGCGTTTCCTAAACATTGTCTTCGGCAAGTCTTCTTTTCTTACTTTTAGCTGATGATAACATGTTCGAAGGTCAATTTTTGAAAAGTGTTTGGCACCTTTTAATTGGTCAAACAAATCATCAATTCTTGGTAAAAGATACTTATTCTTTATTATTAATTTATTTAATTCTCTATAATCAATACATAACTTCATTGTTCCATCCTTTTTCTTTACAAACAATACTGGTGCTCCCCAAGGTGAAACACTAGGTTGTATGTACTTTTTATCTAAGAGTTCTTATAGTTGTACTAGTAACTCTTTCAGTTCTACAGGTGTTATACTGTATGGTGCCTTAAAAACTGGTGTCGTTCCCAGTACAAGGTCAATGACAAACCAATTCCCCTATCTGGAGGAAGACCTGGAAAGTCATCTGGGAATACATCGGGAAATTCCTTAACTACAGGTATTTGATCTAGTTTTACTCCTTCCTGTCGAGTATCAACTATATAAGCCAAATATCCTGAACAACATTTTCTAAGTAACCTTTCTGCCTGAGTTATGGTCAGACAATGAGATTGCTTAGGTGAACAACCTCCATTGAACACTACCTTTGACTTCGACACAGTCAATAGGATTATACATTTTTTATGACAATCGATCATCGCATTATGGTTAACTAACCAATCCATTCCTAAGATTACATCGAATTCTCCTAACTTAATTGAAATAAGATTTACCAGAAAATTGTGTCCCTTTATATCCACACTACAGTTCCTATATATAGTCTTAACATGAATGTAAGACCCCAATTTTTATAAATAAAGATGAATTTTCTATAAATATCATTTTTGAATATTATGAAGTTAATTTGATATAATGTTATAGTTGTGGGTAATATTTATAAATTTTGCAAAGTAAGCAAGTTGTTATAAAATATTCGTTTGGTCGGGGAATATTCTTTTTGTCGGGGAATATTCGTACGACGGCACAATCATTGGTGGACCCCACAACGAAATTATTGTCGGATTGAGAAAACGACATAATTATCTTTCTATAAAAATAACAGCCGAGGTGTTACTGTTAAAATCGTTAAAACTGTTGAACTACTTGGTAGTAAAAGTACAGTAATACGCGTGGTTGCATAGTAGCACACGGTATTGATTATTGATGCTTACGTGAGAAGTCACTCAGCTATACTCAATTATTGCTACAGTAATTGCTGCATCATATCTCTTAAATTATTGTCATAGTATCATCTGTATAATATGTTATATTATTGAGACGTTGTGGTAAGTTTGGTTATTTTATGGGGGGCCATATGTCATCATCTAAGAGTCTCTTCGTCAATAGTAATTACCGTCGTCAATAGTAATTACCGTCGTCAATAGTATTTATCTTGGTCAATAGTAATTACCTTCGTCAATAGTATTTACCTTGGTCAATAGTAATTACCTTCGTCAATAGTATTTACCTTGGTCAATAGTAATTACCTTCGTCAATAGTATTTACCTTGGTCAATAGTAATTACCTTCGTCAATAGTATTTACCTTGGTCAATAGTAATTACTTTCGTCAATAGTAGTTGTCCCTTCAATATTACCAAGAGTCATTTGACCCTTCGTTAAGACCAAGAGTCATTTGACCCTTCGTTAAGACCAAGAGCCACCCTCGGTTTTTCTATAAATAGAGGCCTAGGGCTTCATTATTTTTCACGAATTCATTCAAGCTATAGAGAGAGAAAGTATAGAGAGAATAAGAGAGAGAGAGACTAAAAGTATTCTGCTACATCACTTTTCCAATATCCAGTTCTTTTAAGGTAGGGAATATTATTTCTTTTATATTCATGAAGAGAACTTCTATTATTCCACTTGTTATTATTCTGTTGGAATAACCAGTATACGCGGTCTACCCTATACTTGGTGACATTCTTCTATTATTCTGTTGGAACATCCTGTCTATGTGTTTTACACCGGACCTGGTTCCGTTTATTATTCTGTTGGAACATCCTGTCTGTGTGTTTTACACCGGACCTGGTTCCGTTTTATTATTATTCTGTTGGAATATCCTGTCTGTGTGTTTTACACCGGACCTGGTTCCATTATTTATTATTCTGTCGGAATATCCTGTCTGTGCGTTTACGCCGGACCTGGTTCCATTATTTATTATTCTATTGGAATAACCTGTCTGTGCGGTCTATCGCATGCATGGTGATTTCTTTTGTTATTCCATTCTTTATTGTACTCGGTTGGTTAAGTTTTGACTTCTATACTCCATGAAATTTGTGGAATATCCTTGATAGTTGCGTTTCATCCAGTATCTTTTCAAGAAAATATTCTTCTAAGCATTCTTGAATTTTACTCCACAATGCAGTATCATGTTGACAATTTGGACGTTGTTAATTCCTGGATAAATTAATTCTTGAACTTGTTTTATTGAATTCTTATATCATTGTCATCATCCTCATGTTTATAAAATGTTGAAAGTCATCTGTGGCATGTAGTGCATAGATGGACTTGGTATGATTATGACCAGGGATTATTCGGTATAATCATGACCGTAATGTTACAAATGATGTGGTAAAAGTCCTCATTGGTCGTAGTGCATTGATGGACAGTTGTTGGCATGATCATGACCATTAATGAATATACGAATATCCTTGGCCGTAGTGCAGGGGTGATTCGATGATGTGGATTATTTTATTAAGCTGAGTCCCAGCGATCACAGTGTTGAAAAACTTTTTAAATCATAAAAGATAGTAGAGTTTATTTTCTACTTGACTCTTTTAATGGATTGCTTGTTCCGCTACAGTTAAACTTGATGTCTATTATATTTTATCAGTTTAACATTGTTGAAGGCTAATGATAATTTATTCTGCATTATCTTAGTCATAATATTTCTTACTGGGCTAGTTGAGCTCACCCTTTCTTTCACTGTTCTCTTCAGGAAATGAGAACGTAGCTGGGGCAAGTCGGGGAACGGAGTGATGGTCCGAAGAATAGTATTAGTTAGTAGTCCTCACTATTCTATGTAATGGTGTGTTAATAAATGTAATGAGGACTCCTTTTGAGTATGAATACTCTCTAGAAGATAATATTTGTATTCAAACTCACAGTTTATGTTTTGTCGTATTGTACACGACAGTTGTATTATTAAGTTGTATTTGTATTCTGTACTATGTATCTGACGACCCAAGATGGGTGATGTATACCTAATTTTGGGGGCGTCAAATCAGGGCCAAAACAATAAGAATGGACATTTCAAGAAGAGGAGATTCAACAATGATGGAAAGACGTCAGCACCAGCACCTGTCGTTAAGGAAGGAGAACGACCACCTATCATATGTTTCAAATGCGGAGGGGAGGGGCACATCAGTCCAAACTGCGCGATACCGTCCAAAGCATGTTATAATTGTGGAAGAGAAGGTCATTTAGCCCGATTTTGTCGTTTACCGAAGACAAATTCAGCTAGGATGGAGGCACCAAAAGCCGTCCCAGAAAAGTCAAAACCGGTTGTGCAAGGGAGAGCGTTTGTTGTGAACTCCCAAAGAGCAAGGAACCCGAATGAGGTCATCACGGGTAAGCTTATTATAAACTCTAAAGAAGTTTATACTTTATTTGATACCGGTTCAACCCATTCTTTTATTTCTCCTACT
The DNA here is from genome assembly GCA_016801055.1 of Panax notoginseng. Taxonomy (NCBI): domain Eukaryota; kingdom Viridiplantae; phylum Streptophyta; class Magnoliopsida; order Apiales; family Araliaceae; genus Panax; species Panax notoginseng. The sequence goes on along the minus strand of CM029017.1, from coordinate 82,705,488 downwards.
TGCGCTCATCGATTAAATTTGATTCCGGAGAAATTAGACTTTAACTTATCTGTAGAAACTCCGTTGGGAGAAACCTTCATTACCTCCACTGTTTATAAGTCTTGTTTGGTTCAAGTTGGTACCCACACATTACCTATCGATCTGATTTCATTAAAAATACTTGCATTTGACGTGATTCTAGGGATTGATTGGTTAACTACTCATTATGCAAAAATTGATTGTTTTCGTAAGGTTGTTAGTTTTCATATTCCTAATCGACCTATTATGCGAATTCAAGCAACCAAACCATTAAAATCAATCGCTGTCATCTCAAGCCATAAAACTATTCGTTTATTGAAAAACGGATGTCAAGCTTTCTTAGCTCATGTCACAGATCTAAACAAAAATACGTCAGTTTTGAATGATATTTCTATTGTTAATAAATTCCCTGACGTATTCCCTGAAGAACTTCCTGGCCTACCCCCAGAGCGTGAAATTGAATTTTGTATCGATCTTGAACCCGGTACAAAACCCATTTCCAAAGCCCCATATCGAATGGCTCCTATTGAACTTCAGGAGTTAAAGATCCAACTGCAGGAATTGGTAGACATTGGCTTTATTCGTCCTAGTACTTCTCCTTGGGGAGCTCCTATTCTATTCGTGAAGAAGAAAGATGGAAGTATGCGACTTTGTATTGATTATCGGGAGTTGAATCATGTCACCATCAAAAACAGGTACCCATTGCCACGTATTGATGACCTGTTTGACCAGTTGCAAGGAGCACAATTCTTTTCAAAGATCGATCTTCGTTCTGGATATCATCAGCTGAAGGTTAGAACTGAGGATATTCCAAAGACGACTTTTAGAACTCGGTACGGGCATTATGAATTCCTAGTCATGTCCTTTGGATTGACTAATGCTCTTGCTGCCTTCATGGATATGATGAACCGGGTATTCAAGGAATATTTGGATCACTTTGTGGTCGTCTTTATTGATGACATCCTTATTTATTCCAAAAGCCGTGAAGATCATGAGCAACACTTGAGGCTGGTACTCCAAAAGCTTCGTGAATACAAGCTTTATGCCAAGTTGAAGAAATGCGAGTTCTGGCTGGAGGAGGTAGCATTCCTTGGGCACGTAGTATCAAGTCATGGAATATCGGTTGACCCGGCAAAGATTGAAGCTATTCAAAGCTGGGAGCAACCTAAATCAGTGACCGAGGTACGTAGCTTTCTTGGTTTAGCTGGTTATTATCGGAGATTCGTGGAAGGATTTTCTCGAATCGCTACTCCGTTAACTCAGCTGACTCGAAAAGATACAAAGTTCGGTTGGAGCAAAGAATGTGAGCAGAGTTTTCAAGAACTCAAGAGGAGACTCATTTCAGCACCTGTTCTAACAATACCATCTGGCTCGGAGGGATTTGTCATCTACAGTGATGCTTCGAGCAAAGGGTTGGGATGCGTTCTCATGCAACATGGAAAAGTCATAGCCTATGCATCAAGACAACTCAAGGAATATGAGAGGAATTATCCTACTCATGATCTAGAGTTGGCAGCTGTTGTCTTTGCACTTAAAATTTGGAGGCATTACTTGTATGGGGAGAAAGTGGAGATCTTTACGGATCATAAAAGCCTCAAATATTTCTTCACTCAAAAGGAACTCAACATGCGACAACGACGTTGGCTTGAACTGTTGAAAGATTATGATCATACCATTCAATACCATCCTGGAAAAGCGAACGTGGTAGCTGACGCATTGAGTAGAAGATCATATGCGGGTACAAGTGCAATATTAACAACGCAAAGGCCCATTTTGTGTGACTTGCAAAGGATGGAGATAGAGTTGAAGACTCCAGGGACCCATGTGATGATGGCGAATATACGAGTAGAACCGACTTTAATCGATAAAATTAAAGCTGCTCAAGCTACAGACCTGGAGCTGATGCGTATGAGGAAGAAAGTGCAAGAAGGTGTTATGCTGGAAGCAAGAATCGATGAGGAAGGAATACTTCGAGTCAACTCCAGACTTTGTGTTCCTAACAACCCTGATTTAAAGTATGAAATCATGATGGAGGCGCACAACACACCGTTTGCAATGCATCCTGGAAGTACCAAAATGTATCATGATCTTCGTCATACATTTTGGTGGAGCAATATGAAGAGAGAGATAGCGTTGTTTATCTCAAGGTGTCTAACTTGTCAATGAGTCAAAGCGGAGCATCAAGTACCAAAAGGTCCATTGCAACCACTTGAAATTCCAGAATGGAAGTGGGAGCACATTACCATGGATTTCGTTACCGGTCTTCCTAGGGTTTCTCAAGGTATTGATGCGATTTGGGTCATTGTTGATAGATTGACCAAGTCTGCTCATTTCTTACCGATACGAGAAACTTATACACTTGAACGTCTTGCTCGTATGTACATAAACGAGATTGTAAGACTGCATGGTATGCCAGTATCCATAGTTTCTGACCGAGACCCAAGATTCACTTCACGATTTTGGGTTAGTTTACAAAAAGCTATGGGCACGGAGTTACGATTTAGTTCAGCATATCATCCTCAGACGGACGGACAATCAGAGAGGACTATTCAAACTCTTGAAGATCTATTAAGACTCTGTGTCTTTGACTTCAAGGGAAGTTGGGACAAGTTCTTACCATTGGTGGAGTTTTCCTACAACAACAGTTATCAAGCAAGTATTGGCATGGCTCCATTCGAAGCATTGTATGGAAGAAAATGTCGTTCTCCAGTATGCTGGGATGAGGTGGGCGAAGCAACGTTGTTGGGACCGGAGTTGGTACGTATGACTACAGAAAAGATTCAAATGATCCGACAACGTATAAAAACCTCACAAGATCGACAAAAGAGTTATGCTGATCTTCATCGAAAGGATGTGGAATTTGATGTAGGAGATCATGTGTTCTTACGTGTTGCTCCATGGAAAGGAGTTACAAGATTTGGAAAGAGAGGAAAGCTAAATCCTCGATTCATCGGTCCATTTTTAATCCTCGATCGAGTAGGAACTGTGGCTTATAGACTCGCTTTACCGCCAAGTATGTCTCGTGTTCATAACGTTTTCCACATATCCATGTTACGCAAATATGTGGAAGACCCGAACCACATTATTGAGTTAGAACCGGACGAAATAGCGGAGGATTTGACGTATGAAGAAGTTCCTGTTCAAATCTTGGATAAGAAGGAACATATTCTACGCTCCAAGGTTATACCTCAAGTTAAAGTTTTGTGGAGAAACCACGATGTTGAGGAAATGACTTGGGAGTTAGAATCAGAAATGAAATCAAGGTATCCTTACCTCTTCGACATACCAGGTACGTACCCTAATTTCGAGGGCGAAATTTCATAAGAAGGGGAGGTTGTAAGACCCCAATTTTTATAAATAAAGATGAATTTTCTATAAATATCATTTTTGAATATTATGAAGTTAATTTGATATAATGTTATAGTTGTGGGTAATATTTATAAATTTTGCAAAGTAAGCAAGTTGTTATAAAATATTCGTTTGGTCGGGGAATATTCTTTTTGTCGGGGAATATTCGTACGACGGCACAATCATTGGTGGACCCCACAACGGAATTATTGTCGGATTGAGAAAACGACAGAATTATCTTTCTATAAAAATAACAGCCGAGGTGTTACCGTTAAAATCGTTAAAACTGTTGAACTACTTGGTAGTAAAAGTACAGTAATACGCGTGGTTGCATAGTAGCACACGGTATTGATTATTGATGCTTACATGAGAAGTCACTCAGCTATACTCAATTATTGCTACAGTAATTGCTGCATCATATCTCTTAAATTATTGTCATAGTATCATCTGTATAATATGTTATATTATTGAGACGTTGTGGTAAGTTTGGTTATTTTATGGGGGGCCATATGTCATCATCTAAGAGTCTCTTCGTCAATAATAATTACCGTCGTCAATAGTAATTACCGTCGTCAATAGTATTTACCTTGGTCAATAGTAATTACCTTCGTCAATAGTATTTACCTTGGTCAATAGTAATTACCTTCGTCAATAGTATTTACCTTGGTCAATAGTAATTACCTTCGTCAATAGTATTTACCTTGGTCAATAGTAATTACTTTCGTCAATAGTAGTTGTCCCTTCAATATTACCAAGAGTCATTTGACCCTTCGTTAAGACCAAGAGTCATTTGACCCTTCGTTAAGACCAAGAGCCACCCTCGGTTTTTCTATAAATAGAGGCCTAGGGCTTCATTATTTTTCACAAATTCATTCAAGCTATAGAGAGAGAAAGTATAGAGAGAATAAGAGAGAGAGAGACTAAAAGTATTCTGCTACATCACTTTTCCAATATCCAGTTCTTTTAAGGTAGGGAATATTATTTCTTTTATATTCATGAAGAGAACTTCTATTATTCCATTTGTTATTATTCTGTTGGAATAACCAGTATACGCGGTCTACCCTATACTTGGTGACATTCTTCTATTATTCTGTTGGAACATCCTGTCTGTGTGTTTTACACCGGACCTGGTTCCGTTTATTATTCTGTTGGAACATCTTGTCTGTGTGTTTTACACCGGACCTAGTTCCGTTTTATTATTATTCTGTTGGAATATCCTGTCTGTGTGTTTTACACCGGACCTGGTTCCATTATTTATTATTCTGTCGGAATATCCTGTCTGTGCGTTTACGCCGGACCTGGTTCCATTATTTATTATTCTATTGGAATAACCTGTCTGTGCGGTCTATCGCATGCATGGTGATTTCTTTTGTTATTCCATTCTTTATTGTACTCAGTTGGTTAAGTTTTGACTTCTATACTCCATGAAATTTGTGGAATATCCTTGATAGTTGCGTTTCATCCAGTATCTTTTCAAGAAAATATTCTTCTAAGCATTCTTGAATTTTACTCCACAATGCAGTATCATGTTGACAATTTGGACGTTGTTAATTCCTGGATAAATTAATTCTTGAACTTGTTTTATTGAATTCTTATATCATTGTCATCATCCTCATGTTTATAAAATGTTGAAAGTCATCTGTGGCATGTAGTGCATAGATGGACTTGGTATGATTATGACCAGGGATTATTCGGTATAATCATGACCGTAATGTTACAAATGATGTGGTAAAAGTCCTCATTGGCCGTAGTGCATTGATGGACAGTTGTTGGCATGATCATGACCATTAATGAATATACGAATATCCTTGGCCGTAGTGCAGGGGTGATTCGATGATGTGGATTATTTTATTAAGCTGAGTCCCAGCGATCACAATGTTGAAAAACTTTTTAAATCATAAAAAATAGTAGAGTTTATTTTCTACTTGACTCTTTTAATGGATTGCTTGTTCCACTACAGTTAAACTTGATGTCTATTATATTTTATCAGTTTAACATTGTTGAAGGCTAATGATAATTTATTCTGCATTATCTTAGTCATAATATTTCTTACTGGGCTAGTTGAGCTCACCCTTTCTTTCACTGTTCTCTTCAGGAAATGAGAACGTAGCTGGGGCAAGTCGGGGAACGGAGTGATGGTCCGAAGAATAGTATTAGTTAGTAGTCCTCACTATTCTATGTAATGGTGTGTTAATAAATGTAATGAGGACTCCTTTTGAGTATGAATACTCTCTAGAAGATAATATTTGTATTCAAACTCACAGTTTATGTTTTGTCGTATTGTACACGACAGTTGTATTATTAAGTTGTATTTGTATTCTGTACTATGTATCTGACGACCCAAGATGGGTGATGTATACCTAATTTTGGGGGCGTCACAATGAATCTTTTATTTGTTTGCAATTTCTACACAGAATGGTATGTCTAAGTTTTCGCATGGTATATTCAAGGTTTTAGAAAAACTAATAGACACAAAGGAACAAGTAGCACCAGAGTTGAATAACACATATGCATTTAAAGTGTTGATATGGATGATACCTGTCACCACGTCCTGTGAAGCAATAACATCCCACACCGACATATTAAATGTTATGGCGGTTGGTCGACTCTGAGCTCCAACTGTAGCTAATGTTGACTGATTATTGTTATTCTCTGGTACTCTGTTTCCCCTTCCTCCCTAGTTCTTGGGTTTGGTACAGTTCCTTGCTAAATGATCCAACGAATCACAGTTGAAACATTTATTTTTATTAGGGAGAGGACATTATGGAGAAAAGTGTCCCTCTTGCCCATAATTGTAACATTTATTTTTATTTCTAAGACATAATCCTTTATGTTTTCCCCCATATGTAGGACAAGGTTCCATCTTATTATCTATATTATTATTAAAGTTGTTATTATTACTTACCTTTTTCCCTGAATTGTTAGAAAAAGTAGTATCCCATATCTTTTTATTATTTAAAGGGTTTGACTTAGGTTTCCCTCCCTTATTTTGATTCTTCTTTTCCTTCTGAAATTTGATGATATTCTCGTTTTCACTCTCAACTATGAAAGCTTTCTCGAGTATTTCAAAAAAAGTCTTTATTTGGAATATAGATAATTTACTTCGTATCTGAGGTTTTAAACCTTCCTGATACCTCCGAGTCTTCCTAGGTTCAGTATTTACTTGATGTGGAGCAAACCTAGATAGTTCATTAAACTTGGTTGTATATTGGGATACAATAAGTTCTCCTTATTTCAACTCTAAGAATCGTATTCCATGCGATCCTTCAAAGATTGGGAAAAAAAATTTCAAAGAACAACTGTTTGAATCTATTCCATGACACAATTTTAGTTTTTACTCGACCCCTAGTAGATTTCCACCAGTAATTTGCCTCTCCTTTTAAGAAAAAGGTTGCAAAAGCTGTCTTTTGATTGTTATTGACATTGGTTACTAAGAAAAAAATTTCTATCTCAGTAATCCAGATTTGTGCATCAACTGGTTCGGATGTACCTTTGAACTCAGGTGGACCAACTAATTAAAAGTCCTTAAATGGGGTGTTTTGGATTGTGGGTCTATTCATAGTACCTAACAAAAGTTCTACTAACTGTTGGGTAGGATTAACCTCGTTATCTCTCTCTCATTGAGGTCTTCTGGTTGGTGGCATGATTCTATATAAAACAATAAACATTCACCATAAGAATTTGTATAACACAAACATACTTTTTATTCATATATCACAAAATACACACATAAACAACTAGTAGTTTATAAGCACTACAAGCTATAATACAAACATCAAATGCTCTTTTATTCGTACTAATACAGAGCACTTAGATTTATATACTACACTTAGAAATTATTAACTTCATCGAAGGAATCCTGGATCATGTGGCATACCACAGATCGATCTATCAGATAGGAAGTTTTCTTCCCTTCGACTGGATATCGAACTACTCGTCGTTGCAAATCACTGAAGACATCTCGAGTTTCCAGAGAAGATTTGAGTAACCTCGACTGTATTTCCCTTCTGCCACTCTGTACGTGGTGCAGTTATACTTTTAGTCGATTATTAGTTCCCCTTTCATGCTCTAACATTCCCTCGGCTAAATGTGCCCTAAACCTCATCTGTTCATTATCCTGTTCAGATTTGTGAACTAGTAATGCCATCGCCTGCTTATGATCTTTAACTCTTATTACTTGTCCTACTACTGGATCTTCCTCTTCCTCAGCATCTAGCAGTTGTTGATCATGAAGCAATTCTTCATCCTCTACATCGCTATCTATAAATGACTCAATTTGTGGTGGATTGTTTACTATCGACATTTCCTCTGCATCGGAGTTGGCCATCTTATAAAACAAAAGTTCTTTATTATTTATATAGAAATTTACACAAACCTTAAAATTTTTAATGTTATTTTTATGTGTAATTCAATATTTTAACGAACTCGAAGACTATATACTAAGATTCCTCTTCCTTATATCTATAGCCTTAACTTCTTTGATACCAAACTTGTAACTCCCCCATATCTATACTCCCATGGTATCCGATATGGTACTTATTACTAATCAATTAATATAACGCATTCAAATCTATACACCCATTGTATCCGATTCTATGCTTATATCTAACCGCACAACTATAAAATTTTATAAGATATAATTCGCATAGATCCAAGGTTCACAGTATCCTATATCAGATAACAATTCCCTGGAGAACTATTGTTGTGCTTGGATACCCTCACTTGGATGTATAGACTGTATCTACGAATAATATCTATCTATCCAAAATTTAGAGTACTAGTAATAACATGAACAGTCCATATTATCGATACCCTCACTCAGATGTATAGTCTATATCATGTGGATTACACTATCGTATTGATAGTACCTATTTATCTGAAATCCAGAGTATCAACAACAACATCAACAGTCCATGTTGTTAATACCCTCACTCAGATGTATAGTCTATATCATACGAATTACATTATCGTATCGATAGTACCTATCTATCTGAAATCCAGAGTATCAACAACAACATGAACAGTCCATGTTGCTAATACCCTTAATCAGATGAATAGTTCCCAAGGATCTCAAACTAAATTGAAAATTCTAATTACATCTATTTATGCAAAGGAAATGCGGTTGCAGAAATAAAAGATGTTATATATCATATTTTAAAGTTCGATTACATGATTCTTCATAAAGAATTTCTTATTACAAAAGTATTACATTCAGCTAGACAGTAATGTCTAGAATTTTTATATTTCAACCATTTCTGGATTTTTTATTTCTGTCAGTCACAAAGACTTAGAAATCATGTTCAGATGTGAGATAGGGGATCAGTCTATTCAACATCCTAGGAGTATGCATCTCATCCTAATCGTGCCCACTTGCACTAAGTGTCAGATTCAATTGCCACACATTTATCCCTCTTGGGATATACAACTCAGTATAGGATGTCTTACCAAAATAATTTGGTTTGACACAACAGTTTATGCTTAATAAATAATATCATATGTGTAACGGCCCCAAAATCCATACAGTTTAAATCTCGACTTCGGTCGTTAACCATACATTCAACCTCTAATTTTACATCATTATTCGATATTAAAAATCACTAAAAATTGCGAAATATTTAAAACATTTGTACATTTTCTTCTTTATTGCCCTAAATCGCAACCTTTATATACATCTCTTCGATTCCAATATATATCATGAATCGCTACAATAAACTAACTGTAAAAAGTCTTACATCATAAATAGATATCCATATACACTGGATAGCTCATTTTACAACTCAACAACATTTACATTCAAAATATTACATACATTTCTCATAAAACATAAGTAATCTTCGTGAATATAGTTCTCTATAACTCACCTAGCACATATCCTTACCTTAATTCCTTGACCTGCAAAAGTGGTTATTTGTAAGAGTGAGCTCGACAGCCCAGCGAAATCTAACAGTTTTCATACATCATATAGCATATAATAACATGCTCGATATACATTTCATTAAAGTAACATGGCATACATGCTTTTAATTCACATAGCAAATATCAAGATTGAGTTCTTTACTCAATCATTATTCTTTAGCCAAAATAATGTAGTCATATATTGACTTTAACATTTCATTATTTCAACATATATATAACATATCATGCAATTTAAAATAGTTCATCAAGTCCACGTAGAAAATAGGAACCGAAAGACTTGCCTTGATCGTTGTTTACCAATAATAGTTTAACAGCTTATAGCTATCTGCACTTCACGTGCCCTACGCAATTATATGATCATACACATCAAATATTAGTCACATAACAACACATAGTAATTGTAATGTAAACTCTACTCTACGTCTCATAATCTTTCCTATTAATAAATATACAATGTTCAACTTAATTGTGTTAACTTTCAACTTATATCTAACTGTATTTCATATTCGCAGTTAATTCAAGTGCTCAAGTCTTGCTAGGACTACTAATTGGCTTTATATTAAATCCACTCCATATCTTATAATATTCATTTCAATTGAATTGAAACACTTTTTAAGTTCATTAACACTTGGCATGACGTTTCGACGTTCATTCGTCACACGCCCGATTTGCCTCTCTTGTGTATGCTAATTATGCTTCTATAACTTATCTAACACATTATTTATTAATGTTAAACATCATTATATTTACTAACATTCATGTTTTATAACTTAGGACATCATCTTTTATGATCAGGAGCACTACACATGCATATGCGCATGCCCGACGCCCTCCAATTGCCTCTGAAAACACAATAGTCCTAAATATAACCATTTTGACCCATTCTAATGACCTCAAATTGAAAAACTTAAAGAATGAAAGTTGTAGGTCTATTCGTTCTCGTTCTGGATCATCTTGAATCACCTCAATCGGAGTTCGTATAAAAAAGTTATGGCCATTTTACTACAAGAGGTAAAAATTGTCCAATCCAGACCACTTTTCCAGCGCTGGGGCGCGAGACAATGGCGCTGGGGTGCGAATTCCAGCGCTGGGGCATGAATTCTAGCATTGGCGGGCGAATTCTAAGCTAGCCAGTGGCGCTGGGGCGCGAAATTTGGCGTTGGGGCTCCATTTTTGGCGCTGGGACGCCGAAACTTGCAGAACCCAACCATCAGAGAATAGAACAACTAATTTATGTGTATTTAACACTACTACCATCTAAATTAACACGCATAACTTATATAAATAACTCATATACACATTACCCAACATGCATATACTAATTTAAGCCATTAAACAACAATCACAGAAAACTTAATTCCTTGAAAACCATATTTTAAACCCAAAATGTCCATTTTTATACTTCTAGACACTGTGAACACGGTAATCACAGTTAATAAACCAATTTTGATTCCTTGAGACTACGATTATCTGAATTTCATAACAAGTCAATATACTCAACGTTAAATTCCAAGTTTAGCTAACAGTCAATTACTCATTTATTACCAAGCCATGCTCATGCTTATCTTTACTGTTAAACCAATTTCGTTCATGTTCATGCTAGTTATAACAATACAACCACCTACAATTATCATAATTCAGTTGTATGGACTAATTCGGAACAAGAATTCACAGAACATATAAATTTTATGCCGTAAAACTCATACATATTCATATATCTATATAACAACACAATTTCCCATTTATAGAGACTTTACAAAATTTTGAAAGCCATATAATATAAAAATTTTAACAACGTAATAATAATGGGTTGAAGAATTTATCCAAAGTGTAAAGTGTGATTAGTAGGAGTTGAATTCCTTCTCAACTCTTGTTCAATCACACACTCACAATCTCCCCAAAAATTTCTCAATCTCTTTCTGTGATGCTAAGCCAGACTTAATAAAAAATGAAGAAGAAGAAGACGTTTATAATACTGGAAAAGAACTGACGCGTTGAGGTCTTGGGTAACTGCTCTTAACTTCCCAAAAACCATGTTTGGCTACCATTTAATTATTACTTCTATTTATTTTAATCAATCCCCTATACTATAGTTTAATAATGTCACATCCAATTATAACATAAATCAAATATCTTATTTAATTTAATTTAAATAAAATATGATAATTTCTCATTAATTCACATAATCAAATAATTAAATTGTCATTTATTAATAATGTCAAATTATTAGATCTCTAATTAATTATTAAATTAATTACAATAACATTAGGCTTATTAATTATTTCTTTTAATTCAATAAGCTCACATAAATACATACTTGAATAATCAATATTCTCCACATTAATTTAATAAATATAGCACACATAATTACATTAATCTACCATAATTTCATTAATTAATTATTTACTCGAATAATTAATTCATCGAAAAATATTTATTCAATTTAATAAATATTTAATTTAATTTACAAAAATCTCGGTTGTCACAATATGAATAAACAATTCACTTCTTAGTTATGCTGAAGCTATAGCAATAACTTTTCAATAATTGGCAATTCAAGTTTAGGTTTGATAATACATATCAAAAGCAATTTAAGATAGGAATCTTATTCAAAAATAAACAGGGTTTAGTAACTTGTGTAACGAAATTGACTAGGTTAGAAGACTTGCGTAAGTAATTAGGGTAGGGAACTTGCCTTAGCGAAAATCAAATTGAACAACGCTACTCGATTCGTTTATAAACACCTAAGATGTTCATTCATATAAATCTAACACATTAGTATTGATAACAATACTTAAATACATAAACTATTTATGTTCGGGTTAAGCTCGATATGGTTTCGGTGTCCAAAGACTTTACCGGGTAATTAATAAGTTAATAACTCGGTTAAGCTTTATTATATTTTTATGTAACTTATATATCTTTTATAATAATTTCTGGAAGCTTATAACAATTTTTAGCTATTTATTTATCCATTAAATGATTTTTAAATCATTTATTTCTATTTGTAAATAATTAATATTTACCTAGAATATTATAGAAATCTTATTTATTATTTTTAAATAATTTATAATCATTTAATACGATTTTTAAATAATTATTTATTGTTTATAAATAATTAATCTAATTACTATATTATTAACTTAATTCTTAATAATATCTAAATAAATAAAGTATTTATTGAATTTATGTAAAAATATTAAAAGTTAATTATTATAACTTAAAATAAATTTTTAAAACTGTTTTAATAATTATTTATATTTATTTATTAATTATTTCTAATTTTTATTAATTTATTTATTAGAAATTATTTACTGTCTGTCGCTAAAGCTCTATAGTGACAGAAAGTGTCGCTATAGGTGTTCTTGAGTTTTTGGGAATCAGTTGGTCATGGTCTAGAGGTCCTTTTGACCTTAGCTTAATTTACTGTTGTTAATGATTCTGGGTTTGACATTAGAACTACTATGTGTTGCTCTGTGAATAATAGTTGATGTGCATTATTATATAATTGTATATGACACGTGAAGTGTAGATAGTTGTAAGCTGTTAAACTGTTATTGGCAAACAACGATCAAGGAAAGTCTTTCAATTCCTATTTGCTATGTGAACTTGATGATAAAAAATTTTAAATCTTTATTGCAAAGAGCATGATGTGTTATATATATTGAAAGTATGAAATGTTAAAGTCAATTTATGACTACGTTAGTTGAATAAAGAATGTTAATTGAGTAAGGAACTCAATCTTTATACTTGATATGTAAACTGCAACATGTATGTTATGTTAGTCCATTGATTATGAGATGTATGTTGAGCATGTTATTATGTGTTATGTGATGCATGAAAACTATTAGATTTGCTGGGTTGTCGAGCTCAACCTTACAAATATCCATTTTTGCAGGTTAAGGATTCAAGGTAACCTTATGTGCTACTTAAATGACATGGATCAAATGTAATGCATGAAGATTAAATACTTTAGCTGTAGCTATTATTCTTTTAAACCATGTTTAAGGTTTTGAGATATGGACTTGATAAGTTATGATGTGAATTTAGTTGTAAAGTTTGAGCTACCGAATGTATAAGGGATATCGAGCTGAGATGTAAGATTTTATATAATAACTTTGATGAATCAAATCATAAAATAAATTTGATTCAGAGATGTGTAGGTGATGAAGGTTTTGATTCAGGGAATTAAAGTAAGAAGACAGAAAAGTTTAAATTTTTTCGCATTTTATTAAGTTTAACATCGAATAATGATGTGAAATCAGAAGTTAGACGTATTGTTAACGACCGGAGTTGAGAGATGAATTGTATGAATTTTGGGGCGTTACAGTAACAGCTTTCACTTCAACAAGTTGGGACATTGGAAGAGAAACTGTAGGGAGTATCTTGCCAAGCAGAAGCAAAAGAAGCTTGGAGAAGCTTCAGCTTCAGCTACAGATATAAGTTTGTTCATGATTAAAATAAATCTTTCTATAAGTCAAATTTCTACTTGGGTATTGGATATCGGTTGTGGTTCTCACATATGCAATTCTTTGTAGGGACTGAGCAGAAGTAGGAAGCTGAACAAAAGAGAAGTCACCCTGCGTGTGGGGAATAGAGCAAAGGTTTCTGCATTAGCCGTGGGGACTTGTAGTTTAGCATTGCCTTTTGCAAATCAATTAATTTAATAAGTTGTTATTATGTTCCAGTTCTCATTAGAAACATTATACCAATTCCATTGTTTGACAATGAATGTTTTAATATTGTAATAAAGAACAATAGTTGTTCTATTTATAATGATAATGTTTTATATGGAACTTGTATATTAATTGATGGATTGTATCTACTTAACTTGCATGAAAATATTTTGCAAATTAAACAAACAAATAAAAGGAAAAGGGATGATGTGAATCATACCTTTGTATGGCATTGCAAACTCAGTCATATAAATGAAACAAGACTAAACAAGTTGCATAAACATGGGCTTTTAGAGTCCTTTGATTTTGAATTATATTCAACTTGTGAATCTTGTCTCATGGGAAAGATGACTAAATCTCCATTTAGTGGACATGGAGAGAGAGTTGAAAGATTGAGAGAGTTGGTACATATATATGTATGTGGACCTATGACAATAAATGCACGAGGAGGGTGTTTGTATTTCATTACTTTCACTGATTATCATTCGAGATTTGGATATGTTTATTTAATAAAATACAAATCCGAATCATTTGAAAGGTTTAAAGAGTTCAGAAGCAAAGTTGAGAAACAAACTGGCAAAAGTATTAAGATTCTTCGATTAGATCGAGGAGGTGAATACTTAGGCAATGTGTTTCTCAATCATCTCAAGGATAATGGTATCCTTTTACAATGGACACCACCTGGTACACCACAGTTGAATAAAGTATCTAAAAGGAGAAATCGTACCTTGTTGGATATGGTGCAGTCCACGATGAGTTTCATCGATCTTCCAATATCATTTTGGGGTTATGCCCTAGAGACAGTTACGTATCTACTAAATAAGGTCCCCTTGAAATCTGTCCTAAAAACTCCATACGAGATGTGGATACGGAGGAAACCTAGTCTTAAGCATGTTAAGATTTGGGGATGCTTATGTGAAAAGGTTTCAGAATGATAAACTTGGGATAAGAATTGATAAGTGTAGTTTTGTGGGAAATCCTAAAGAAAATTTAGGATACTATTTTTGTAATCCTATTGAGCAAAAGGTGTTTGTTGTCAAACACACTACCTTCTTGGAAAAGGAGTTTATCCTCTAAGGGGCTAGTCGGAGGAAAATTGATCTTGAAGAAGTTCAAGAACCACAAACCACTACAGGTCAACTGGATGAACATGTCCAAGTATAAATACCTTCTCTACCACATCCAACTCATAAATCTGGAAGAGTACCGAAGATACCTGATAGGTATAGATTCATCATAGAAGATGATGGAGAGATAAGTGTCATAGATGATGATAATGATCCAGTTACATACGATGAGGCAATGAGTAGTAAAAACTTTGAGAAATGGCAAACCACCATGAAATTTGAAATGCACTCCATGTACCAAGTGTGAACTTTGGTTGAACCACCGGAAGGCATAGTGCCTATAGGGTGTAAATGGGTCTTTAAAAGAAAAATTGGGGCTGATGGCAAGGTGGAGACCTATAAGGCCAGACTGGTGGCAAAAGGTTTCAAGCAAAGACAAAGAGTTGACTGTGATGAAATCTTCTCACCAGTTGGTATGCTCAAGTTCATTCGGATTTTACTTGCGGTTACAGCTTACTACGACTACGAAATGTGGCAAATGGATGTGAAAAAGGCCTTCCTCATTGGGAAACTAGAAGAGGATGTATATATGATACAGCCAGAGGGTTTTGTTTCAAAAGCTCAAACAAATCAAGTATGTAAGATACAACGATCTATTTATGGATTGAAGCAAGCTTCGTACAGATGGAACATCAGTTTTAATGAGACAATCAAAGAGTTTAATTTTATCAAAAATGAGGATGAACCTTATGTGTACAAGAAGGTTAGTGGGAGTACTGTGACATTCCTTGTAATATATATTGATGATACACTATTGATAGAGAATGACATACCTATGCTACAATCAGTAAAGATATGATTGTCTAAACACTTCTCCATGAAGGACTTGGGAGAAGCATCCAATGTGTTGGGGATAAAAATTTATATAGATAGATCTAAAAGGATGTTTGGCTTGACCCAAGGAAGTTACATTGAAACGATGCTAAAGATGTTTGGCATGTCTGACTCCAAGAGAGGACTCATACCGATGAGTTTTGGAATGAATCTCTCCAAGAAAATGTCCCCAAAGACACCTGATGAGAGAGATCGCATGATTAAGATGCCTTATGCTTCGGAAATAGGTTCTATCTTGTATGGGATGATATGTAAGAGACTTGATGTTGCTTATGCACTGGGAGTGACAAGCAGATATCAATCGAATACTAGAGAAGAACACTAGAAAGTCATGAAGAACATTCTAATTCTACAATACTTAAGAAGGACTAAGGTTGTACAGACTCAAGTTTTTAGACTGGCCAAGAGGACAACAAATGCACCTTAGGTTATGTCTTTATCCTAAATGGTGGCGTATTGAGTTAGAAGAGTTCTAAGCAGCAAATGGTTGCTGATTCAGTGACATAGAAGCAGAGTATATAGCTACAAGTGAAGCTGCAAAGGAATATGTTTGGATGAAGAAGTTCATCGCTGAACTTGGAGTGATTCCTAGCATAAAAGGACCAGTGTCTGTATATTGTGATAACAACGGGGCTGTTGCACAGGTCAAGGAACCCAGGTCTCATCAGAAATCCAAGCATATATTGCGGCGCTTTCATCTGATTAGGGAAATCGTTGAAAGAGAGATGTTAACCTGGTGAGAATCAACTCTCAAAATAACATTGCAGATCCATTTACTAAAACGTTAACTTGGGAGCAATTTGATCGTCACTTAGAGAAGGTATGTATGAGATACTAAAGCGATTGACTTTAGTGCAAGTGGGAGATTGAAAATAATATGCCCTCAAGACAATTACATTTGATGTAATAAGTATTTACTTTGTAATCTTATTCATTTATTAATAAGAGAATTTATTTATAAAAGGCTTCTTTATCCATGTTAATTAGTTGAATTAATAAATGAGATAAACCCATAGTTATTGAGCAATACTTTTAGAATCATAATGTTGATCATGCTAATAAGATCTAATTTCTTTATAGCTTAAAACTAAAATATTCCTAATCGATGGATCACTAATGTGGGGTTACTAATTTCAGATAGATTAGTACATATTATGATTGCTCTATTGAAGAGGATGATTGATCTCATTATCATTTATGTGGAGACACTAAAGCAAGTATGTAGATGATTATTGGAGAATAAGTTCACTGAATGTAATGTATAAAGGAACCATAATGGAGTTTTACTTGGTTGTCAATAGGAGTTCATAATGTGATAGTAGTACAAGTGATCTTTAAACTTGAGATATTCATACTATCTTGTATATACTGAATTATGTTTTGACATATTCTTTAATACTCTTAAGTATGTCGTAGGGTATTTTTGAATATAATAAAGTATATATGAAGATAGGTGAATGATCAACAAAGGATCTACCACTTTCAGTTAAGGGAGAGAATTGAAAGTAGTATGCATACAAGCCAATCATGTTTGATGATATAACATATACTTTGTAAACAATCTTATTCATTTACTAATAAAAGTATTTATTTACTAAAGGCATTTAATTATCTACATGGTGCTGTTTTAATAATATGTGATAAACCCATAGTTTTAAGCAATACTTTTAGAATCATGATGAAATCGTGCTAATGAGATCTAAATTCTTAGATAACTTAAAACTAAAATGTTCCCAATCGATGGATTACAAAAAAGGGGATTAGTGAATCCGGATAGGTTGGTACATACGTTACTTGCTTATTGGATGATGATGATTGATCTCATGATCATTTGTGTGGAGATACTAAAGCAAGTATGTACGTGCTTATTGGAAAATAAGTTCACTGAGCGTGTCTCGCTAAGAAATACCTAATAGAGTTTTACTTACCTATGAATAGGAATTTCCGTAGTTATAGTAGTACAAGTGATCATTAGACTTGAGATTATCATAGTACCTTATGTATAATGAATTACACTTTGACATATTCCTTAAGACCCTTAGGGTATATCAAAGGGTATGTGTTAGGAATAAGCATGTGAATGATATTCCTATTTTTATAAGATTTGATTATGATCTTAATGAATGAATATGCTAATATGTGTGCATTGAAATAAGTTGTAAAGTCCTTGAATAGAAAATAGGAATATATGTACAAGGACTTAGACTGAAATGATCAAATATGTTAGGTTGATTCTACTTGAACAAAACAACTTTGTAAAGTCCTTTAAAAGAATATAATGTACAAGGAATAAATATTAAAAGATCAAGCTTGTTAGGTTGATCTCATATGTTGTAATAGATAGGCATGTCTTATCGTCGAGTACTGCACAAGCCTTCGAAGACTGCAAGGAGAAATAAGGAACTCGGAGACTATCAAGGCAGAAACGTAGTCTGTCGAGCCAGCCGAGGGATTATAGAAGCGAAGGCAGAATCGTAGAGTATCGAGAAAGTTTTATAGATCGTAGTCTGCCTTAGAGGGCCTTACTCAGTATCGTAGAGTTCGTCCAAGCGTCTGCCAAGCCAAGTCAAGAATCGTAGACCACACTTGAAGTCGTAGAGTCTACGATTCATACAAGAGGCAGAAATCGTAGTCGAGCTATATCAGACACGGACAAGTAAGGCAGAAATCATGGTCTGATGTATAATCAGCTCTCGGAGTCGTAGTATCTGCAGGACCAGAGCTAGATCGTAGTCTGCAGAACAAAATCTTCGACAAAGCCTATCAGTGCTCACAACGATAAGGAAGAATCGTAGTGTTAACACGATTCTCAACACATGAGCACTCTCAAAACATCCAAAGAATGAAGCCTCTGGACAGAACTATAAAGATGCAATCTACCTGAAGGAAGCCAGAGAGTACTCACCAAATGGCTAGCAACCAAACAGAAGATCAAAGCACCAATTCAATTAGCATCCTGATTAAGTTGTAAAGCCATTTGAGGGAAGTTTTCCACAAGTAATAGTGAGAAGACTTCAGATAATGTGACTGACAAAAGGAAGACAACAATGCAGTAGCTGTCAAGAAAAACAAAAGATAACGATCTTGGGTATAACCATGATCGTAGTGCTAGCCAGATGAGAAGCAGAAACTGATGAGGTCTATACAGAGATACTGGCCAACCTTTGAAGAATAGATAAGGAAGATTAAGCATGGGTCAGACCATTGATGATATGTGAACAGGAGATCACAATGAGAAAGAGAGCTAAGCATGCTCAGATGAGTCTTGAATCTCAGGAGGACCAGAGCATTCAAACAAGTTGTCAGTATCTAATGCAAGTTAAGGCAAGTAGAAGTGTTGAAGCCACTACTACAAAACAGTAAATAGGTAACGCGTAAAAAACGTTATGGTCGCTATCTCATAAACGTCGTATTTAAGGGTGTTATCTATTTGACACCCTTTATACAACGTTTTTAAAATGTTGTAGTTTGATACATTATACGTTTTTTTCTAAAAAACGTTGTAGATTTATTTTTTAAAAATTATTAAATGCTTGAAAACGTTGTAGATGGTATGATTCCACAACGTTTTCTGCTAAAAATGTTGTGCTTTGGTACATCAGACAACGTTTAGACACATTTACACAACGTTTATAAAGTGTCATCTAATTAGACTACTTTATACAATGCTTTTAAATGATGGTTGAAACACCATGATGTCATTGACACCGACTCTCTTATGAAATCAAACTAACTTTTGAATATCTCGACATTACAAAAATTGTAAAATTGTTTAAAGATAAATATATATTAAACTTTAGCTGAGTCACCAAAACAGTACAAATTACCAGATATGCAATGGGCTCATTAGTTCAAAATTTGTTTGATAATAGATAAATCCAACAGAACTGAAAGAACAATGGAGAAAGAGAATGCAGGTAAAGTCTATCGCTTCTTGGAGACACCAACAGTCTTTCCCCTGCGGCCAGTAGTTTTGGTATGTTGTCCACGTACTCGAAGACCCTACTAGTGGCGGAGACCACGGTGATTCTTGTTAAAATTTAAATGACAAAACATGAAAAAAAAAACTCCAACTAGGCAGCCAATTCTTTCTACATTTATAGGAACAAAATTCATAACTCCAAAAGAAGAATGCCTGACCTAATGTTCTACAAGCGTTCAAGATCATCTCTCAGTTTCATGTCCAGTGCATTTGTAATCCTTCTTCCTGTTCAAGAACCAGTATGGTATTTTGAACTGATGTGGGTTTGCAACAATAACCATCAGGCTATCAATTTCAGCAGCTGAAAGTTCACCAGCCCTACAAGTGATCAAAGTTCACCAGCCCTACAAGTGAACAATAACCATCAGGCTATCAATAACAGCATCTATAGTCTCTTATTACCAGCCTTATTTATATACATTTAAATAATCAATAACAAAGGCTACACCAATCACTCTTCATTCTTTAGTTACTATACTTTGGAACTTAAACTACATCAGGAAATCTAAAAGAAGACATTTAAATGGGACAACAATCAATTACAAATTAAGTGTTGACAAATATGATTGACTTAGATCAAGAAAATGAATGATAGACTCCATACTACACTTGCTTCAAAGATTACCTCTCCAAAATGTCAAAGAAAATACAAGCTTTTCCTATATGCTTTTCAAAAGTTTCATCTACAAGAACCAAAACTAGTAAATCACTTTCAATCATTACATTTTTAATTTCATAAATTGAATTGCTACTAGAATCATAGATTCATACTCATATAGATATTTTCACAACATTGGGTTTGATTTCGACCCAAACTCTTGAGGAGGTTTGTAAGTTTGATTACTTAAAGGAAAAACCAATCCTCTGAATCTCAGACTTATTAAAATATTTTCCAGTCGACGGAAAGAGCTCCAGGAGCACCTGAAGATAGCCATCAATATTGAAGAATGGGTTATCCAAAGAAACCGAACCTGGAGTGAGGCCCAATTTCATCCACAGACTCATTTCTAACACATGATTTACTGCCACAATTAGCTACGCTGGTAGATTACGGCTTTGAGGTTTGTTGTTGAAGCTGACAGAACTCCGTATGTGAGAAAGTATTGGCGCATACAGGGTTTCCAATCAACCTAAAGAATCAGACACACACGATGAAAGGTTGGATGAAATAATTAAAATATACTTTATAGTTTACGTGGGCTGGCTGGATTAATTATTAGGAGGCATGAACTCTCACATTAATGTATTTTTGTATCCAAAATAAGCTAGTGTTACTGAGGATATCTGGTTGTTCTGCAAGTCAACAAGCTGTAGCTGCTGGCTAATGTTGCTACTCATATTTAACGTATGGAATGCTTTGTTTCTCAGTTTCCTGTGACATTATTTCAGAGAATCAATATTTTGATTTTCCTCCTTTTTATGGATTACATATAGAACTGTAAATGGTCTGTTAGTGTTATATTTGAGCTTACACTTGTTGTATTTGTGGGAAATTAAAAAGTTGTTGTGGCACCACCCCTTGAAGCGACCCAATTTCAATAACCCTGAGCATCACACCAGAACTCCACATAAGATGGATCAACAGTTTATACAAAGAATAATTTAATGTAAACTGCTACTGTTTCTCTCTATTAGTGCACATAAAAGTACTCTTCAACAAATTCTCAAATTTCAGATCAGGCTATTACTGAAGACTCACAAAGTTGTAAGCGACGATAAAGTTGAGAAACATGCTGGAGCTTTTGATTGTTGAAAGGAGTTATTGCTCAAGTCTCTGCATAGAAGAACCACATCAAAAAAGCATCACTCTAATAAAGACCCAGATTGTGAGTGAACAAAATTTGATTCCATTAATTTCCCATGTAATGTCGTACACATAATTGAGGGAGCCCATTCCAGCCAAGTCTGGTAAAGGGCCAGAGAGTTTGTTGTGGGATAATAAGTTACTGCAACAAAAGGAAAGAGAATGAGATAATACAGTACATCCCAGTGAATCACTCGAGACACGTTAAATTTTACATTGGATTCAAAAGAAGTACTCGCAATTCAACGACATTTATGAGGTTGTTGATGTTTGATGGGACTTTGTCTGTCAGAGCATTCCTATCTAGCCGACTGTTGCACATGAAATAATGTGTGATAAAGTGGAATTAATCTAAAAGGATGAAGGAGCTAGTTTAAGGTGGCAAAGACCACTCACAGAACTTTGAGTGTCTGAACGGATCCAATTGTGTTGGGAATTTTCCCTAATAACTGGTTTCCGTCAAACAGTCTGTCATTGTATAAATTAAGCACAGGGAGTTAGAATAGGATAATTTACCAAAGATAAAATAAGTACCCATCCCTAGATAATTGAGTCTCAACTCTCAACTTACACGTGTATTAGTACCATGTCAGAGCTGAAAAGTTTGTCAGGAATTGATCCAGAAAGCTGGTTTTTGTTGAAATGGCTGCAAATGCATATATAAATTAGACAGTAAGAGGCTTTGAGCAATAATGACAAGTTGCGCGCAATACAAAGGAATGCGGATTGAAAACTTCTAGTATGAGTAAACCAAAAATACTACTCACAAGTGTTTTGCATTTTTAAGGAGGTCCAAGCCTGGGGCAGTGGATGTTGAAACAGGGAGGGATCCTGTAAACTGATTATCTGCCATGTCTAACCAGTAGAGTTTGGAGATGTTACCCAAAGAAGGAGGAATTTCCCTAGTGAAATTGTTAGAATTCAGGGCTCTGCCAAGGAAAAGTAGTGGATCTATAATTAATCAAGAAGATCACTCCTATATAGGAGGAGTATAATGCTATTATGAGTGAAGACCATTATTTTTTTTATCAAAGACTTGATAGCAGTTCTTACAAGAAGGATAGCTCAAAAAGAGTCCCCAGTTCAGTTGGAATAACACCAGTGAAGCCACAATTTTACCAGAATTCTGAAAGTATATTATAATATACATAACAAATGATATATTATACAGTAATATGTATTTTAGATATAATGACACATACGTATTTCTAACAGGAATCAGGATGAATGTAATGAAAAATATAGATAAGCACAAGAATTTAGTACGTGGATATTGGACATATGCAATATATTCAGATTTTTCAAATCTCCCAGCCGCGGAGAGAGGGAACCTGTTAGGCCTTTGTTGAATAATAGGTCCCTGCAACAGAGATATGTACATATAATTATCTACTGAACAAGTTTGCACCAAATTAAAATGAAATTAATACTATCTCCGATCAATTCCAAATTATGAGATCAATATTAATTTTTTAAAAGTCAATTTCAAACATTTTCTAACTCAAAATTGACTTGATTCATTTAATAATCGGTAATACCTTTTAGATAGTTTATGATATTTGTTATTATATTGACATAAATAAAATGAATTCATGTCAATTTTGAGTTAGAAAATGTTTGAAAATAATTTTTTAAAAAGTCAATATTGATCTTATTTATTTGGGGCCATATATATGATGCAACCTTAATTACATGTCTCTACTAATGCTAGCTGCATGCCTAGCTCTGAGAAAAGGGTAATAGAATTAATTACTCACAAGGATATCAATTTACTGAGTCCCCCAATGTCACCGTTTAGTTTGCCCACGAGTCCCATAGTTGATGTTAACGCCAAGATCTTTGATGACGTTCCAATCACGTAAGACGTCCTAATCCTGCAGACTAAACACGATCAACACCAAAAGCTTGACGGCTGGACCGTCGGGGGATAGCTCCGGCGTGAGAGTCAATACAGGCGTTCAAGGTTTAACAATGGAGGATAAAAAATCTCTAGTGTATCCAGAGAGATGAAAAGTGTATGCGTACCTTTTGTTAGGAGACCCCCTTGCTAGGTTATACTCTCATACTCGGTTTTTTGTGCCACCAACCATGATCTGACACAGCCCTCTGCTTCTCTATGGTCTCAGTCGTGTGCATGCAGGTTGTCACCTTTTTTCCACTGTTTCTGCCGCCGGCCGGATAAAATCCCATCCACATTAATGATCTGCAGACTTTGGGTCAACTACTCTCTCTTTTCATCATTACCAGTCAAAGTCTTAGATACTAAAAGATTTTATGGACCGGCCGCTTGATCCAGCCCAATGTTAAGGAGATGCAATAAAGACAGGGTAAAGGTTAAGCCCAATGATTATAAGATTTAATAGTAAAGGTCCACTAGGCTAATTAAATGGATGGGCCCAATCTGCTTGGCCCAATAAAAGAAATATCATGACCCAACATTGCCCCCTAGTTTTTTATTAAATATAATATTTAATGAAGAACTATAAGCGGGCCAAGATGTCATGAGATCCAACAGGGTTGACATAGACCCCAAAAATAACTTACCAATGTCCATCTGGTGAAGGGCGAAAACAGACTGAAAAGATGGATTAAAACTGAAAATCCAAAAGGAAAGTCCAAAGGGCTAAATATCTGAAGCTTAAACCGGATGTAACCTTTCAAATTCGTAATAATGACTGTCAAATTAAAGAGCTGCCCTCGATTCTCGTGCAAAATTTGAAAAGACCGCTACTATAAGACCTACCCCCATTCACCTTGGATGGTTCCTTGCAATTTCGAATTTACAAGAGCTTACTGCCTTCTCTTTCTCAAATATCTTCATTTTCTCTGCAAATTCTCACCAATGGCATCTCAAAACCCTGACACGAGTTCTCCACTTCGTGTAGCCCCCATCTCCACCGTGACCCCCCATTCAAACCCTGACAAAGAGGTTCCGAGCTCAAACCCCGAAATCGGTGCTCCGAGTAAGGAAGCTCCGCCTCTGGAATCGCTTACCAATCCCTCTGAGTTTTTCAAGAATGAGGAAGATTTTTCTCACGCCAACACCCTCTCCACTGTTACTGAGGCTGAGCTCTGTAACATTCGGGCTCTTTATCACATACCAGATACCCATAGGGTGAGGACAGTAGCCTCCCACGAAAGGATGTACCAGCGTCCCGATGGTTGGGTCGCCGTCCCGGCAACGTTTCTGGAGAAGGGGGTGAGGTTCCCCCTCCACGCCTTCTTGATCACCCTCCTAGGGTTTGTTGGAGTGGGGTTCGCCCAATTGGTGCCGAACTCGTATATCCATATACTGGCTTACATAGCCTTCTGCTACGAGATAGGGTTCCTCCTACTGTGGATTCCTTCTTTACCCTCTTTTCGGTAGGGAAATCTCGAGAAAAAGGCTTCAAGGTGCTAAGTAAGATAGCCCCTAAGCCCAATGCCAGGATAGAGAAGCGGTCCCTGATGGACACTCCTTCGAGCAACCGAGGATGGCATAATAAATGGTTCTTCATCAACGGGCCCGAAATCTCCTCTGTCCCAGACTGGACCACTTCTGATCGCGTCTCTGTAGACTTCAGAGATATATCCGAGGAACGTATAAGAGAAATGACGCGCATCATAGAGAAGATACCTCTGAAGGAGTGGAGCTTCGGCCTCCTGAGCAAATAAGCATGGTTGTATGACCACAAATTATCCCTTATCAAGCCGACTTCGATCGATCGGAAGGATCTGGATAGGTACCTCTCTGGTAAGCCTTCATCACCTTCCGCCGAAGTCCCACAGGAAGAACTTCCGGCTTCGGAAGCCCATGACGCGGAAGTCTTCCACGGATCAGAAACTGCGGAGGAACCTAGCCGACCTCGACAGAAGAAGAGGGCAGTTCGGAAAGTACGGTCAAATCCTCAGGGATCTCAATCAGCTTCTGCAGCGAGTTTGATTGACATGCCTGCGAACGAGCGAATGCAATTTATTCGGATTAAAAAGAGGAAGACCAAAGTGACTCCTCTGTCTGCCGACGAGCATCGGGTTCCTCCTTCTGCAGTTGATCCTCCCATCGTTATCCCCGTGGAGATCCATGTTTCCGAGGACGAGCTCAAAAACCCGACCGATTTTCCACTTCTGTCTCGCAAAAGAAAACATCCTTCCGAAGATCAACCACCACCGCCCCCGAACCATCGATTCCTTCTCCGCCAAGATCTTCCCCCTCCGCCTTCAAGCGAGAAGCTGCATCTTCTCCCACTGTATGGCCGGAGTTTAACGAGAATTTTCATTTTCAGCTGTTCGACTCCTTTGTTCGGGAGACTAACGATCATCGGTTCGGAAATAGCTCGATTAGGGATTTAATCGAGGAAGGCATGAGTTATCAGGCTAAGGTTAGTATATTCAATTGAAATATTTAGAAATCATCTGTTTCTTCTACCAATTCACCGACTTTCTTTAAATGTCTGTAGGCAAATGCTGTCTTCGGGAGACTTCCTCCCCGATACAGAGGATCCGAAGTCGAAGAAGATGCAGCCAGGTGAGAAAAGGCTACTCTGGCATCTGCTTTGGAAAGAGAGAGAAGGGCCCATGGTACCACTCTCCTCAATAACGAAGGCCTCAAGAAGGATGTAAATAAATTAAAAGAGAAACTGGAGACAGCCGAGGCCACCCACCAAATAACCGTTTCTACGAACATAGACCTGGTTCGTCGAAATGAGGTCCTTGTTGGGAAGAATGAGACGATGGTAAAGACCAATAAAAGCCTAGCGATGCAAGTACATGAACTCAAAGCTAGGGACTTGAGACATCTGAAGGAGCGGGGCAAACTCGAAGAGGAGCTCCGTGAACTCCGGGCTTTGAGAGATTTGGGTCCTCCTCTAACCGGAGATCTTCGGAGAGAAATTCAACAAGAATACCGAAAATCAGCCGAGTTGAACGAGGAGATCGTCCAAATGTTCTCGGATGGATACGACGAATGCCGAAGAAAAGACAAGACAAGACTTGTCGCTGCCAAGGTTGACCCGACCATTCTGGACTCTTCGGAAGACGAAGCTGATCCCGTTTATCAATGCTTCAATATTGATTCAACTTGAAAAATGTACAAGCTCCTTCGTGGACTTAACTTTAAACTGTTAATCAACAACTAGGCAAGTCGTATAACAGATAAGATGAGGTTAAAGAATGTGGCCTTCCGAACTCAACACTTAGGAAACATTTAGTAATAATAACAAAGTAAAGGAATATTTATTCGTTACCAAAGTGTGAGGTAGATGCCATGAAGGGCCTGACGAAGTCTGAATGATGACACTTGCTTACCACGAAGGGCCTGACAAGGTCTAAAGGGTGATAGTTGCCTATCACGAAGGGTCTGACAAGCTCATAAGGACCTCCTGCCGATGAGGCTACCATCGAATGGTCAGCGAGTCCACCCGAACCTCCTTACTTCGGTGATGTTCGCCTACCACGCAGGGCCTGACGAAGTTGTAAGGACCGCCTGTCGATGAGGCTACCATCGAATGGTCAGCGAGTTCACCCGAACCTCCTTACTTCGGTGACCATTGATTTTACCACCCTTGATAAAAAATAATATAGGATCCAGGATTTGACTACCACGCGGGGTATCAAATAAATTGGCTGCCATCGAATGGCCAGCGAGTCCTACCATACCTCCATACTTCGGTGACCATTGATTTTACCACCCTTGGTAAAAAAAAATATAGGATCCAGGATTTGACTACCACGCGGAGTATCAAATAAATTGGCTGCCATCGAATGGCCAGCGAGTCCTACCATACCTCCATACTTCGGTGACCATTGATTTTACCACCCTTGGTAAAAAACAATATAGGATCCAGGATTTGACTACCACGCGGGGTATCAAATAAATTGACTGCCATCGAATGGCCAGCGAGTCCTACCATACCTCCTTACTCCACTGTGACCTTAGGACAAATGCGAAGATCAGTTGTGAAAAAAGTGACTTTTTATTGATGATGAATGGTCATGTACAGACTCCCAGTGAACTGACTCGGTTTCTATTGAAAGTACTTTCGGAGCCTGCCTGCGTGCCACGTGTTCTTAATTTTGGATCCATCCAATGCCTTCAGTCGATACGTCCCGGGCTTTGGTACTTCGGCCACTTCGTACGGTCTTTCCCAGTTCGGCATCAACTTCCCCGTGTTCTGCGGTGTAGACGCTTTGGCCTCTCTGAGAACGAGGTCTCCCACCTCAAATCTTCGGAGCTTTACCCCTTTGTTGTAATACTTGGCAACTCTCCTCTGGTAGGCTGCTAACTTGATCACAGCCACTTCTCTGACTTCTTCTAACAGGTCAAAGTTGGCCTTTAGTCCCTCGTCATTGTAGATCTCTCTGAACTGACTAACTCGAAGACTTGGAGATCCAATCTCAACCGGGACCAAGGCATCAGTGCCATAGGCCAGTCTGAAAGGCGAATCTCCTGTTGTCGTCCTCGGTGTAGTCCTGTAAGCCCACAATACACTAAGCAATTCTTCCAGCCATCTTCCTCTGGCTTCGTCCAATCTGCGCTTGATCCCGTTTAGAAGTGTTCTGTTAGTCACCTGACCTGCCCATTCGACTTTGGATGAGCCACTGAAGTCTTCCTGTGCTGAACTCCCAGTTCCTTCAGAAATCCTTCAAATTTTGATCCCACAAACTGGCGTCCGTTGTCTGATATCACTACTTGAGGGATCCCGAAGCGAAACAGCCACCACGGGACAATTTCGGGGAGATTGGCAGCATGGACCATGGAATTGTCCCAGTTTTTCCTTGAATACCATCCCCGAACCGCTATCAAAGGACAAGCTTTGGCCGATTTTATGGTGGAATGTTCCTTCACCGAAGCAGAGGCAACTATCACCCTTTAGACCTTGTCAGGCCCTTCGTGGTAAGCAAGTGTCATCATTCAGACTTCGTCAGGCCCTTCACGGCATCTACCTCACACTTTGGTAACGAATAAATATTCCTTTACTTTGTTATTATTACCAAATTTTTCCTAAGTGTTGAGTTCGGAAGGCCACATTCTTTAACCTCATCTTATCTGTTATACGACTTGCCTAGTTGTTGATTAACAGTTTAAAGTTAAGCCCACGAAGGAGCTTGTACATTTTTCAAGTTGAATCAATATTGAAGCGTTGATAAACGGGATCAGCTTTGTCTTCCGAAGAGTCCAGAATGGTCGGGTCAACCTTGGCAGCGACAAGTCTTTTCTTGTCTTTGCTTCGGCATTCGTCGTATCTATCCGAGAACATTTGGACGATCTCCTCGTTCAACTCAGCTGATTTCCGGTATTCTTGTTGAATTTCTCTCCGAAGATCTCCGGTTAGAGGAGGACCCAAATCTCTCAAAGCCCGTAGTTCACGGAGCTCCTCTTCGAGTTTTGCCCGCTCCTTCAGATGTCTCAAGTCCCTAGCTTTGAGTTCATGTACTTGCACCGCCAGGCTTTTATTGGTCTTTACCATCGTCTCATTCTTCCCAACAAGGACCTCGTTTCGAGGAACCAGGTCTATGTTCGTAGAAACGGTTATTTGGTGGGTGGCATCGGCTGTCTCCAGTTTCTCTTTTAATTTATTTACATCCTTCTTGAGGCCTTCGTTATTGAGGAGAGTGGTACCATGGGCCCTTCTCTCTCTTTCCAAAGCAGATGCCAGAGTAGCCTTTTCTCGCCTGGCTGCATCTTCTTCGGCTTCAGATCCTCTGTATCGGGGAAGAAGTCTCCCGAAGACAGCATTTGCCTACAGACATTTAAAGAAAGTCGGTGAATTGGTAGAAGAAACAGATGATTTCTAAATATTTCAATTGAATATACTAACCTTAGCCTGATAACTCATGCCTTCCTCGATTAAATCCCTAATCGAGCTGTTTTCGAACCGATGATCGTCAGTCTCCCGAACAAAGGAGTCGAACAGCTGGAAAGGAAAATTCTCGTTAAACTCCGGCCATACAGTGGGAGAAGATGCAGCTTCTCGCCTGAAGGCGGAGGGGGAAGATCTTGGCGGAGAAGGCATCGATGGTTCCGGGGGCGGTGGTGGTTGATCTTCGGAAGGATGTTTTCTTTTGCGAGACAGAAGTGGAGAATCGGTCGGGTTTTCGAGCTCGTCCTCGGAAACATGGATCTCCATAGGGATAACGATGGGAGGATCAACTGCAGAAGGAGGAACCCTAAGCTCGTCGGCAGACAGAGGAGTCACTTTGGTCTTCCTCTTTTTAATCCGAAGAACTTGCATTCGCTCGTTCGCAGGCATGTCAATCAAACTCGCTACAGAAGCTGATTGAGATCCCTGAGGATTTGACCGTACTTTCTGAGCTGCCCTCTTCTTCTGTCGAGGTCGGCTAGGTTCCTCCGCAGTTTCTGATCCGTGGAAGACTTTCGCGTCATGGGCTTCCGAAGCCGGAGGTTCTTCCTGTGGGACTTCGGCGGAAGGTGATGAAGGCCTGCCAGAGAGGTACCTATCCAGATCCTTCCGATCGATCGAAGTTGGCTTGATAAGGGACAATTTGTGGTCATACAACCATGCTTGTTTGCTCAGGAGGCCGAAGCTCCACTCCTTCAGAGGTATCTTCTCTATGATGCGCGTCATTTCTCTTATACATTCCTCGGATATATCTCCGAAGTCTGCAGAGACGCGATTAGAAGTGGTCCAGTCTGGGACAGAGGAGATTTCGGGCCCGTTGACGAAGAACCATTTATTATGCCATCCTCGGTTGCTCGAAGGAGTGTGCATCAGGGACCGCTTCTCTATTCTGGCATTGGACTTAGGGGCTATCTTACTTAGCACCTTGAAGCCTTTTTCCCGAGATTTCCCTACCGAAAAGAGGGTAAAGAAGGAATCCACAGCAGGAGGAACCCCTATCTCGTAGCAGAAGGCTATGTAAGCCAGTATATGGATATACGAGTTCGGCACCAATTGGGTGAACCCCACTCCAACAAACCCTAGGAGGGTGATCAAGAAGGCGTGGAGGGGGAACCTCACCCCCTTCTCCAGAAACGTTGCCGGGACGGCAAACCAACCGTCGGGACGCTGGTACATCCTTTCGTGGGAGGCTGCTGTCCTCACCCTATGGGTATCTGGTATGTGATAACGAGCCCGAATGTTACAGAGCTCAGCCTCAGTAACAGTGGAGGGGGTGTTGGCGTGAGGAAAATCTTCCTCATTCTTGAAAAACTCAGAGGGATTGGGAAGCGATTCCAGAGGCGGAGCTTCCTTACTCGGAGCACCGATTTGGGTGTTTGAGCTCGGAACCTCTTTGTCAGGGTTTGAATGGGGGGTCACGGTGGAGATGGGGGCTACACGAAGTGGAGAACTCGTGTCAGGGTTTTGAGATGCCATTGGTGAGAATTTGCAGAGAAAACGAAGAAATTTGAGAAAGAGAAGGCAGTAAGCTCTTGTAAATTTGAAATTGCAAGGAACCATCCAAGGTGAATGGGGGTAGGTCTTATTGTAGCGGTCTTTTCAAATTTTGCACGAGAATCGAGGGCGACTCATTAATTTGACAGTCATTATTACGAATTTGAAAGGTTACATCCGGTTTAAGCTTCAGATATTTAGCCCTTTGGACTTTCCTTTTGGATTTTCAGTTTTAATCCATCTTTTCAGTCTGTTTTCGCCCTTCACCAGATGGACATTGGTAAGTTATTTTTGGGGTCTATGTCAACCCTGTTGGATCTCATGACATCTTGGGCCGCTTATAGTTCTTCATTAAATATTATGTTTAATAAAAAACTAGGGGGCAATGTTGGGTCATGATATTTCCTTTATTGGGCCAGGCAGATTGGGCCCATCCATTTAATTAGCCTAGTGGACCTTTACTATTAAATCTTATAATCATTGGGCTTAACCTTTACCCTGTCTTTATTGCATCTTCTTAACATTGGGCTGGATCAAGCGGCCGGTCCATAAAATCTTTTAGTATCTAAGACTTTGACTGGTAATGATGAAAAGAGAGAGTAGTTGACCCAAAGTCTGCAGATCATTAATGTGGATGGGATTTTATCCGGCCAGCGGCAGAAACAGTGGAAAAAAGGTGACAACCTGCATGCACACGACTGAGACCATAGAGAAGTAGGGGGCTGTGCCAGATCATGGTTGGTGGCACAAAAAACCGAGTATGAGAGTATAACCTAGCAAGGGGGTCTCCTAACAAAAGGTACGCATACACTTTTCATCTCTCTGGATACACTAGAGATTTTTTATCCTCCATTGTTAAACCTTGAACGCCTGTATTGACTCTCACGCCAGAGCTATCCCCCGACGGTCCAGCCGTCAAGCTTTTGGTGTTGATCGTGTTTACTGTGCAGGATTAGGACGTCTTACGTGATTGGGACGTCATCAAAGATCTTGGCGTTAACAGTTGATAAGCCCCTAAGTATACATATTATAAATAAATTTCTAAGGGAATATGCAAATATATGAATTTAGCATAGATTTATGCATTTAAAGTTGTTGTTGATCATATATATATAAAAGATACTCACAGTGCAGTCACCCTTGACTTGTCGCAGGTGATGCCTTCCCAGGAGTCACCACAAGGTTCATCCGACTTCCCCCAGCTTGGTGGTGTGTTTTTGCCACTGATCCTTCAACAGAGATATGTCCATCTCTTCTGAGCAGCTCCGAACTCCATTGCAATAACAAAACTAGCACTTGAAATCGAAAAACTGAGTAAATCTAGTAGAGTAAATAAGAAAAAAGAATGAAACAAAACCAAAAGCGGAGCAAAAACCCTAGGCAAAGAGAAACGAGAATGGTTAGGGTTTGGAGGAAGTAAACAGACTGGAGAGAGAGAGAGAGCGCGCGAAAGGAGGAGAAAGAAAGGGGTTGGGGAGATAGAAATAAAGAGAGGGAACGAAAGAGTATGTCTTTTTATTTTAAGTAGCGCAATTTTTTGCCCCATATTTTTTATACAGATAACCTTTTTTTTTATAAAATGTTATCTAGTTAAAATTAAAAAATTCCCTTTTAAATAGATAACATTTTTTCATATATATATCTACAACGTTTTGTAAAAAAATGTTGTGAAAAAAATATCATAACATTTTTTATAAAAACGTTGTGGTTTAAGCGTTGTCTATTTACTACTTTGTACTAGTGAGCACTGTATGAGTAAGGAAGAGAGGTTCTGCATTGCAAATCCAAAGAACACTCTCAGAATCGTAGAGTTCGGTCATCTTAGTATTGAAGCCTTGATAACGTCTCAATACAAAGACTGACATTCGAATGTTGTTAATTGAAGACATCGATGCAGAAGGACAACTCCAGATGTTCTGATCGAGGAATCAGAAAGAAGAAATAAAGGTGACTACAAGCTTGATGCGTTAAAATGACATCTCTGATATGGTGGGTGAAACAGTAGACTACAGTGTCAGAAAAGAAAAGAATGGGCTATCACGTTTCATCAGCAGTCTGCATCAAACAACTCGAGATCTGCGAATTAATTTAAATAGCTTTCAACGGCTATATTCTAACGGAAAGCTTATGGAAGGATATTTAACAGCTGAAGCTTGAATGAAGAAGAGGTGTTGGTTTTGACTAGTTATTGACTCTACGAGTTCTACAGAGCAAACCAGAATACGTCTCAGTGGTAGTGAGACTACGAAAGTAGAAGTGAAGCAAGATAAGAGAAAAGCTTTAACAGAAAAGGGCTTCACTCAACAACGATGAGAATGCCATTAAGAAGGTCAGCCAAGCTGAGAGCCGAGAAGGCCAAGAAAATAGCATTCAAAAGATTGGCAGATCAGAGAGAAGATTCAAAGAGCCAGTCTACGAATCACCAAGAACCTCTAAGAGCTAAAGTAGAACAGATACAGAACCAAATCTGTACACAAGTAACCCAAGGTTCGGGTGATGCTAAATGCCAGACTGAGTCTACCAAAAGTGCAAAGACTTAGCAAACCTCAAGTGGTGAAGGTGTGCAAGCTTAGATTAGATAAAGATGAGAACTAACCACAAGATCAGCTGCACCAAAGAAGAGTGACAAACTGCTAAGTACTCAAGGAGATCGAGCTTCATGGACAACTTAGCAGTCAGTCCAATAGTGATCCAGTCTCGATGTAGAATCCAAAGAGGATCACAATAAGTTGCTAAGTATCAAAGGATGAACTAGCTTAAAGTCATCTTAGCAGCTCAACACCACCACCAACAACAAGAAGCTAGGGCATGAAGGGTCCTTATCCTAGGGACTAAAATAAGTTCCGAGGCTGCTAGCCTGGAAGAGTTCTTAGTAAACTGAAGGTCTATGTCTGCTAGACTTGAAGAGTTCTTAGTGAACTAGAGTTCCAAGGCTACTGGCCTTGAAGGAATCTTAGTGATTCAGAAATTAATCGAATCCTTAGTGGAATCCATGCTTGCTTGTTGAAGCAGAAGAGTAGATTAGGAGCATTCAATCTCTGAACCACTTAAAACCTCTGGTGTTATTTATTTTATGTCATTTACATTCTTTACTATAACTGCTATATCTGCTTGCAATCAACTCTACATTAGAAATGTGTTTAATGATTATATGTCTGAAGGGTAGGTTAATCTATTTCGCTGTGCATAATTTGATTCCTCTATTAAATATCTGTTAATCACTTAACAAGATAAAATAAAACAAAGAAAGCGTGATTTAAGGAAGAAAAAGGATCTATTCAACCCCCATCCTAGATCTATATTGTGCCTCCGGGAACCAACAGTATGATTGGGTGTAATAAGTTATATGTGGAGATAATGAATGATCAATAAAGAATCTATCGCTTCTTATAAAAGAAGAGAAATGTCATATGTGATTTGATAAATGACAACCCAGGAATCCTTGGTCAAGGTGGAATGAAATTAAAAAGGAGTTTCTAATTTGCATTATTTGGAGTTGTGCATTTGTGAATCGAAATACATATAATTAAATAAAATAGGACTTCACATTAATTTCATATTTTATATTTAATTGGGACATTGTATGGTGGAATGATTGAATTACACGGTAACTATTTACTCAATGTAGACACTCAAAATTTTATTTTCCTGTTACTAACTATTCAGGAGGGAAAAACGTCTATTTCACACTCCAGAGATAACCCTGGAGGACCACAACATCAAATCTAACCATGGAGACATCCTCATGGAACATCAAATCAACCATAAGGAAATGAAGGGTTGGCATTAATCAAACCTCAGAGATAATCCCCAGGAAGATAGATGTCGCACCGTCAAGCCCAGAACCGACCCGAGTGGGCAAACTAGTAATTTTACCAACTAAACATTAATTCATCCCAAATCACTGCAAAAGAGTTTATGCAGAACCATAACGTCAATCTCAAGTGAAAATAACACAAGACAGCTCAACGGATGTATTGGGAAGACTCGAAGATTTGATCATGGACCCATCTTCTTGAATTTGGAAAAGGTCAAATCCCATTTCATTGTTTGGTTCTCGGAAAGGGCTTTCCGAAAAGGTATAGCATGCCTCTATCGGATTCCCGGATTGAAAGTTATGAAAGTTCGAGTAGACAACGTATTAGCCGAAGTGTACGTACTTCGAGACAATAGGACCCACAGGCCCGGACCCACCTGGGCAGCATCGGGTCTATAAATAGACCCCCCTATCAGCCAAAATAAGAAAGAAAAAAATGAAGAAAATAGAGGGAATTCCGTCCATTTCAGCTCTTAACCCCTCCTATAGTGTTCCAAACTTCAATATTCTTAATTGTAAACACTTGTTGTAATGCCCCGAAATTCGGTCTATCTTCACACCCAGATTCCATATGTCACGATTCCATCTTCTTCCAAACATACATCATTATATAGTTAAATATAATAACATACATTCTCAAATCCCAAGTTCTATTACCTTATAACCTCGTTCATTACAAATAATGATAATTACATTATTCTTTATATCTTGCAAGAGTGACTTTTATCCGCCACCAAGCATACATATTAGTTCATTAAACTAGTCTATAGTTTAATTTTCTACATTACAAGTCTTGGCTTGATCTTCACGCACATTAATATACTGAATGACACTTCGTCTAGATCCCAATCAGCTTTATCTTTACGGGATTCTTAAGTTCTTTCTAATATCGTTCGCTGAAAATATTTTTATTTAAAGCAAGTGTGAGCATTCAATTGCTCAGCAAGTCATAGCAGTTGAACAAACAACTTCAAGAATTTAAACATTCTTTTAAAACTTCAATAACCGAACAAAGCTGAAGCAGCTTGAATAATAGGAATAATCTCTAATTCCTATCATCTTAAAACATTAGTCACATTCACTTCGAAATACTTTCATTCTTCTACTTTTTTCATAACATATCCTGCCTGGCTAGAATCATTAGCACAGACTTTACAATAACGGTTCATGTATAAACAAAACATTCTCGTATTGAACAGTTCAATCACAGAACAATTCATCTTATAGAAATATCGAAGTGTTCAAATTGTGGCACAAGGCCTCTTACATATTACCACCTTGTACAAATATCGCACATTTGCACATAGACAAAACTTCTCAAGTTTAACATCTGAGAAGTTTAAGAAACTAGCATTTATGTAATATGAATGAAGTTAGGAAACTTGTCTTACGCACAGCTACAGCTTACGCTGAACTGCTCATTCCAATTCCTATATAGCATATAAGGAAAATAACACACACACCCATTAGTCATATACTTGACTTAGGCATTGGTTTACTTAAATTTACTTCTTAGGGTTCGCGTTCTTGAAATCTAAGCTTACGCGACCAACTTTCTTTACCAGTTTACGGCTTCATGACATACGGAGATGTCTTACCCATACGATCATCATCTTTGATGATTTACATTCTTATCTTCTTCTTATAACTTTTCTAGGACTCAGTACACATCGTGTCTCTGCTAGTAGTCCATATGGTACTCTGAGTGGTTTCCCACAAATAACCAATAAACAAGTTCCCGTCTCGTCTACACTGTCTTTCACAGTGAGTTAGATCGGTTGCCAGTTTCATATATACCTCCGCTCTCTGAAGGAATTGTTTGGCCTAGGTCCCATATGTCAACCATCAAAGATTACGATTGTACTACAACCTAAACTTATTTGAACCATTATAACTATAATGTTCGTTAAGTTGCTTCCTTATCCTTATGTCTTTCTAGCAACTAAATGTCATACCTCAGGATCCACTCTTTATCGTCTAAGTCATGCAGTCTTTTGTATACTCAGAACGATCACTTAATTTTAATACTATGAGTTCATAGCATTAAGCATTTTACGTTACCTTACTCATATCTTATAACATCTGGTTCAATCGAATCAGAATGTCCTCCAAGTTATCATTACTAACTCGGCTTCTTTACGTTATACGTCATTGTCTTTAATTCAATTTCTTCACCATTCACGGTTAATCATCATTCTTCATTACCTTACGGTCAAACCATACACGGCGTGTAGGTTCTGCCCGTTTAATATTCGCGTACACTCAACCCTTACGTCAGCTAAAGTGTTCAATGCT
The DNA here is from genome assembly GCA_016801055.1 of Panax notoginseng. Lineage (NCBI taxonomy): Eukaryota > Viridiplantae > Streptophyta > Magnoliopsida > Apiales > Araliaceae > Panax > Panax notoginseng. The sequence continues at coordinate 82,668,339 of CM029017.1, read as the reverse complement.
TACTTCATTCTAACATTCTTTATCCTACTCATTCGAACTTTCATTAATCTTATTACAGTTCGTTACGGCTTTCATGATAATTCATATCTTAGTTATTACCTTTGTCAACGTCTAAGTCATACAACCAATGCATACTTAGAACGTTCGTTCAACGCGAATACGATTCACGAGGATCGTTTACGTATTTTGTGTTCACATTGATCATCTGTTCATCTCTCGTTCAACCTTTACCTAAGGTTTTAATCTCTTTCATTCGATATCCATTACATGAACCCCATGTTAATTTTTCTTTCTTAATGTCGAAGCCATACTATTCGTTGTATGTTAAGACCGATCATTATCGCAACTGCATTGCGTTCACAGCATCTATACGCTTTACACTTAACTCTCATTACAACATCATTACATCAAAATGTTATACATGATCCGTCACTCAACGTCTAAGGAATCATAATCATAGAAATCCCCCATGTTCGTTTTATCGCGACCACGGTCCCCGTATATAGATTACGTAATCTAGCGTTTACATTCTTTGTCTTTTAATCTCGTTAAATCTTTATGTTCAACCTTTATTAAGGGTTTAAATCACTTGTTTAAGTGTTAAATTACGTGAACTACATGTTCATTATCTATCCGTACACTTCCCCCAGGATTTGAGTAACTAAAAGTTCATCACTGGGCCTTGCCCTGCATCGGCGCTGCGGCGCCGGTTCCTCCTCTTCCTCTCACGCTGTAGCGCCACTCAGCAGCAGCTGATGTCCAGGGTTAGTGCTGCGGCACTGCCTCCCAGGGCTTAACTGGCGCTGTGGCCCAAGTATGAAACCTAGAAATTTTTCTAAGTCTTTGAACTGATTTGAGACGCTTACTTTATGATCTCATATCTTCTTCGTTATAGCTCAGAATGAAATCGTTCCAAAGTCATTCTCTTCCTTATCTTACGTACTTCAACTCCCCTCGGACAGAAATTCATTCTAAATCTGTTAACATGCCATTCAATTGGCTTAATCTTCCTCCTTCGTTCGTTTTACGTTATTAACGTTCTTCGTTCGTTCATCCGTAATTCAGTCATCCGAACCCAAAACTAGTTGTTCTTGAGTCCACGACTCACGTTTTCTATATTCTCTTACATTCTTATGAAACCCTACACATTCGGGTTCATTTATATACTTTCTATTTCTCATTTGTCTTTTACAAAATTTTTGCTATAACTTCGTTATAGCTAAGTTTAATAAGTTCTTCAAGAACGTTTCTACCAATCCTAACCAAGAAATAAGCAGCTAACTTATACGCGATAGTTTTAAACTTGTCCATCAACAACAAGTTATACTATGATGGTTTTAAATTTGTCTATCAACAACGTTCTTCGTGTTCTTCGCTTTCTTCATTTTTAATTGATATTTTGATTACGATTTAACTTTTTCTTGGAATTTGGTGTTATAAAACACCATTCCTTATTAATATCACCGAATCGTTCATATGATTCATTCGGATCGTTCAAATTTATTACGAATCTTATACTTCCTTAAGAAATTTATAAACTAAATTTTTAATTCTTGTTTTTTTCACTTTCTCATGATTTCAGCCATATGAAATCATTCTTAACATCTCTTACTTCTTATTCTCATTAAGCTATGTTTTAAACATAGAAAACTTAAAGAAAATTACTTAGAAGTTAGGTTTCGGATTACCTTTCTTCTTTAATCTTCTTCCATTGGACAAAACATGCACTTGGGCTAGCTTTTCCTCTTCCTTTCTCATCTCATCTGACTTCTCTCTCTCTCTAAAGTGTTGGAGAATTTTTCATTAACGAACAAATGAGCTTAAGCTCTCCTTTTATAGATTTTCAAGGCTAGGGGCAAAATAGTCATTTTGCCCCAAACCTCCTTACTATTCACAACTCCTTACTCCACCTCCTTACTATCTTGGAAGCTTCGTGCTTCCGTCTTGCGGAATTCGTCCGACAGTTTTCAAATTTGCGATTATCGGAATCCAAATATTTTTGGATATTTCGTTTTTCCTCTACAGTTTAACATTTACGCATTCTTCGGAACTCCGAAAAACTAAAAAACACTTTTGGATGATAAGTGTTTTCCTTCACGTTTTACCCTAACGAAGTCAAACGAATGAGAAGTACATAACAATATTTTCGTCATTTTTATTTCATCTGATTTCTGTACATTTTTTCGAGAAAAACATTTGTCGACTTACTTAAATTTTCACAATATATTATTGTCAAATCTTTCGACGGAATGTCATTTTGACATACCGAACTCTCGAAAAGACTTAGGCTATTCAAACCCTAACTCATAGGTTTCGTCGGGTGAATAGTGCATATTCCGTCTTTTTCTCCATAAATATTTTTATTCCCTAAAAAATTTTATTTTCGTCTTGAAAATTCTTATTTGTTCAATCTAGCTTGTAGCCAGAATCCTCCCGTATTATAATCATCCTAGGTTATAGAACGATTAATAAACACATAGCACATAATAGTATTAATAAAAATTTATTTTATTAATAACTAATTCTTTAAACTTAAATTCTGGACAATCCGATTTTCTGGGTTGTCACACTTGTATACTTATATACTACAACATATCAAATTTTAACGGGTAGAAACAAAGTTTTCAAGCTTCAAAAGCGGTTTAAAGCTCTCCTCGCTTCTCACACTGTAAGATCCTTAATTTCAAATATGAAGCTTTTACTCGCTTTTTCTATATATATATATATATATATATATATATATATATATATATATATATATATATATATAGTTGACTGTGATTAAAATATTTATTTTAACTATTTATTCAATGTAAAGTTGTGATATTAATGTTGGTGGACTAGATTTATCTAAATCTAGCCATATCTAACTTTTAATTATATCAAAAGTTGGAAAATTAGAACCATTAAGCTAGAATGGCTAAGATTTATTTAAATTTAGTTTTTTTTTCTAGTTTTTATAAATATTAAGCAACCACGTGTTCCTAGATTTGTATCTAGAGGAAACAGAAGCTTGGCTACGTGCATGCAAGGATTTAACTGATGAATCCTTTGTTTTACGACATTTAGATTAAGTATCTATCTTATTTTACTATATTTACTATGCATGCTATTCATGTGATATTATGTGAGCCTAGGAACCATGAGATCTATGATCCAGCTGACAGATCTAGATCTGGTTCCCGTGATGGACTCTTTTCAGTTGTTCAATTAGCTTGTAAAACATATTTGTGCTCGGGTAACTTCGATGGCTTTCATGCCCCTAAGGAGCTAGACACTTATATGTATATTATTTTGTCGAAGATGTTTCACATCTTGAGAATAAAATCAAAACACGCTGAATACATAATAAAATAAAAGTATCAATGGTCTCAATTACTATGTGAGCATAAGGGTTTGAAAACATGTTTTTAAAACATTATTTCTTTATATTTTGATTAAAATTGAACATTTATACAAATCAAACCCTTTGTATATAGATGAAAATGAGGCATAGTACTACTTACAAATAATGCAGTTAGGCCCAATTAACTGCACACACACACATACTTTAAAATAATTAGGGAATTAAAAAGATGCGGTAACCGTGTTTTCACGAAAGTCAGGGGTTGCCTAATACCGCCCCCCGCGTAATCATGCCCCCTAACTCTAAGAATCTCGGTTTCTAAGGCCTGTTAAACAGAAGTCCAATAATTGGGCCTTTTTGCAAAACTTTTGATAACTTAGTTGAGTTGGTACAACCATTTCATTATTACCAACTGGTGACTCTAAATTTTCAAATCGTCGACATTTTATGTCGGACTCTTTTGTCAAACTCGCCCTTTCAAAAAAAAATTATAACCCATAAAGAAAATATAAAGGTTAGAAAGACTAAAATAGGAATTCCAAAAAAGAAAATTTTTCTCGACATCGACACTCAAAGGTTCTTTTATCATTAATGTTGAAGTCTATATTATATGGAAAGTCGTTGATCGCTAAGGAGGTTTATCATTATTATAGAATAAATATTATTTATTTAAAAAAATTAATTGTTTAATTTATTTATTTAAATAAGATTAAAGTTATTCTAATTAATTTATTCACAACCGATTTAATATGGAGAATGTAAGACCCCAAATTTTTATTTTTTTTATAAAGAATTTTTTCTATAAATATCATTTTTAAATATTATAGAATGAATTAATATAATGTTATAGTTGTGGGTAATATTTATAAATTTTGCAAAGTACGCAAGTTGTTATATAATATTCGATTGGTCAGGGAATATTTATTTTAACAGGGAATATTCGTACGACGGTACAATAATTGGTGGACCACACAACGGAATTATTGTCGGATTGAGAAAATGATAAAAATATCTTTTTATGAAAATAACAACGGAAGTTTTTACCATTAACTGTTGAAACACCCGGTGTTAAAAATACAGTAATACGCATGGTTGCATAGTAACACACAGTATTGATTATTGATGCTTACGTGAGAAGTCACTCAGTTATATTCAATTATATTACAGTAATTGTTGCATAGTATCTCACATTATTGATTTAATTATTGTCAATTTTTTATATATATTATTAAATCAATAATTGAGATGACAGAGTTATTCACATTATTATTTACAATATTGACAATGTCTAGAAGTTATGTCAAGGAGAGGTTTAGTCACCTAATTGCGCGCTAATAATGATAAATTCTTATTAGAAAGCCCCATCTTTCCTGAAAATGACCTGGTTGTTAAATATTGCGAATTATAATAATAATGATAAATATTGTTAAAATATAGAAGAAAATTTTTGAAGTATTTGTAGTAGGTTGGCGTATTATATGAACCCCCACTTTCTCATTTTTTCAAAATTGTCGGGAGAAAGTTATCTCAGTTTTCCTTTATGACTTATATATATATATATAATATATATATATATATATATATATATATATATATATATATATATACAGAAAGGATCAAGAGTAGAACTCTTAAGTAGTAGAACTCCCTTAAATAATAGAAATGTATCAAAACGACGTAGTTTTAATAAGACGCGGTGGTATTTTTGTAAATACCATGCGTATTTACAAAAATGCCACCGCGTCTTATCAAAACTACGTCGTTTGATACATTTCTATTATTTAAGGGAGTTCTATTACTTAAGAGTTCTACTCTTGATCCTCTCCCATATATATATATATAATATATATATATATATATATATAATATAATATATATATATATATAAGGTAAGTATTTATATATATGATATATATGTAAAGTTGTCAAGTGGGTGGGGAAGAAAAAATGATCACGGGTGGGGGGAAGAAAAATGCTGAGGTGTGTGAATAATAAGTGTATATATATATATATATATAATATATATATATATATATATATTAACTTTGTGAGTGGGTGACTGGATGTTGATTTTGCTGGATGTTAATTTTGGTGTATACGAGTGGGAGTTGATTTGTTTTGTTTGTTTCAAAATAAGATGTGTTATATATATATTTATATTATATTTTTGGTTGGTAGTTGATTATTGCTTTGAAAATCAATCCCTCTAAAGACGTCTGTCCATGAGAATTTCAAACAGTACCCCTTCTATTCTCCTAAAAATAGGATGCTTAGTTAGAATTGAAAATCACACCAGAAATTCAGAGAATTCTCTTCTATAATCTTGAGCGTATTTCTTTAGAGTTTTCATAAGCTTTGAGCGTAGAAAAACAGTATAAGTTTTCTTCAAGAATATCCTCGCCCTACCAGTCGGAATACTCTTCTTTTACGATAAGGGGTATTATTTCTTTCGTATTCATAAAGAGAACTTCTGTTATTCCATTCTTCATTATTGTGTTGGAATAACCTGTATACGTGGACTACCCTATACTTGGTGAAATTCTTCTGTTATTCCATTCCTTATTATTCTGTTGGAATAACTTGTATATGCGAAGTACCGCATACATGGTGAAATTCTTCTGTTATTCCATTCTTTATTATTCTGTCGAATATCATGTATGTGCGTTTACGCATGACCTGATTCCATTATTTATTATTCTGTTGGAATATCCCATCTGTGCTTTTACGCACGACCTGGTTCCATTATTTATTATTCTGTTGGAATATCCTATCTGTGCGTTTACGCATAACCTGGTTCCGTTATTTATTATTTTGTTGGAATAACCTGTCTGTGCGGTCTATCTCATGCCTGGTGATTTCTTTTGTTATTCTATTATTTGTTATACTCAGTTGGTTAAAGTTTTGACTTTTAAACTCCATGAAATTAGTGAAATATCCTTGATATTTACGCTTCATCCAGTATCTTTTCATGGAAATATTCTTCTAAGCATTCTTGAATGTTACTCTACAAAGCAGTATCATGTTGACAATTTGGATGTTATTGATTCCTGGATAAGTTAATTCTTGAACTTGTTTTATTGAATTCTTATATCATTGACATCATCCTCATGTTTATATTTTGTTGAAAGTCGTCTGTGGCCTGTAGTGCATAGATGGACTTGGTATGATTATGACCAGGGATTATTCGGTGTAATCATGACCGTAATGTTACAAATGATGTGATAAAAGTCCTCATTGGCCCGTAGTGTATTGATGGACAGTTGTTGGCATGAACATGACCATTGATGAATGCATGAATATCCTTGGCCCGTAGTGTATGAATAATTTGTGGTCGTGATACTAATGAATATCCTTGGCCGTAGTGTAGGGATGATGTTGATTATTTATTAAGCTGAGTATCAACGATAAAAGTGATGAAAAACCTTTTTAAATCATAAAAGATAGTATATTTTATTCTCTACTTGACTCTTTTAATGGATAGCTTGTTCCGTTATATTTAAAGTTGACACTGTTGAAGACTATATAATTATTAATTATAAATTATTCTACATTATCTTAGTCATAATATCTCTTATTGGGCTAGTTGAGCTCACCCTTTTGCTTTCATTGTTCTCTTCAGGAAATGAGAACGTAGCGGGAACTAGTCGGGGAACGGAGTGACGGTTCAGATGATTGCATTAGTAGTCCTCACTATTCTATGAAATAGTGTGAAAATAAATGCATTGAGGACTTATTTTGAGTTTGAATACTGTTTAGAAGAAAATGTTATATTAAAACTCACAGCTTATGTTTTGTCGTATTTTACACAGCAGTTGTATAATTAAGTTTTATTTGTATTTTGTACCATGTATTTGACGACTCAGAATATGTGATGTATATCTATTTTGGGGGCATCACAGTTGGTATCAAAGCTTAGGGATATGATCCCTGGCTGAGATGTGAGATAAGAACTAGGAGGGGAGAGACGGGGAATTCTTTCGCTAGTATGACCTACTTAAGTTTATTTGATATTTAATTGGTCGGTCAGAGTATGGAAATAATATGTGATATGTTAATTAACCCTTGTTTTGTGGCAGTATTTGAAAATGAAATCCAAGAATGTTGAGAATATCAATGGAGCACAGGAGACCGTTGAGTCTCCACAGATCAATAATCAGGATAATGTGCATCAGGAAGGCGACAATCCTAATGCAAACAATAACACTGACCAAATGATGAACGATGGAATGTTCAGAGGCTTTATGCAATTCATGCAACATCAAGCGAGAGCGGCTCCTGTCCAAAATACAGCTGGAAACACTAGCAACTCTCGGACGGTCACCGCCAAACAGTTTAAGGAGCTGGGACCACCGAAGTTTTTGTGAGAGCCAAAACCACTTAAGGCGGAGATGTGGATAAAGCAGATCAACAAGATATTTGATGTCTTGGGATGCTCCGAGGAGCAAAAGGTTCCCTTTGCCACCTTCATGTTGCGGGCAGAGGCAGATTACTGGTGGGAATCTGTAAAGCGTACTCAACCTATCGCACTAAAGATGTCTTGGGAAAAGTTCCAAGAATTGTTCAACGACAAGTACTTTCCCGAAAGTATTCGTCACATGAAAGAGGTAGAGTTCATCAAGCTGGAGCAAAACAACATGACCGTGTCGCAGTACGAAGCCAAGTTTGCTGAGTTGTCTCGATTTACGTCCCACTTAGTTGATAATGAGGAAAGAATGACACGGATGCTTTTAAGAGGTTTGAAGCTAGAGATACGTCAATATCTTATCTCTCATAAACTGTGTTTGTATTCAGATATTGTTAATAGGGCTCAGTTATTGGAACGTGATAATGAGTTAACACAACTAAAAGAGAGCAGCCGGCAAAATGATAATACCAGTGATAATAGTCATCGAAGCGGTGACAATAAACGTGGAGGGAATTAACATGCCAGAAATGGTAACCACTTCGGTGGTAATCATGGCCAAAACAATAAGAATGGACATTTCAAGAAGAGAAGATTCAACAATGATGGAAAGACGTCAGCATCAACACCCGTCGTTAAGGAAAGAGAACGACCACCTATCATATGCTTTAAATGTGGAGGGGAGGGACACATCAGTCCAAACTGCGCGATGCCATCCAAAGCATGTTACAATTATGGAAGAGAAGGTCACCTTGCCCGATTTTGTCATGCACCAAAGTCAAGTTCAGCTGGGATGGAGGCATCAAAGACCGTCCCAAACAAGACAAAACTGGTAGTTAAAGGAGAGCGCTTGTCGTGACCTCCCAGAAAGTAAGGAACCCGAACGAGGTCATCACGGGTAAGCTTATCATAAACTCTAGTGAAGTATATACCTTATTTGATATCGATTCTATCCATTCTTTCATATCTCCTACTTGCGCTCATCGTTTAAATTTGACTTTGGAGAAATTAGACTTTGACTTATCTATTAAAACTTCGTTGGGAGAAACCTAAATTACATCCACTGTTTATAAGTCTTGTTTGGTTTAAATCGGTACCCTCAAATTACCTGTCGATCTTATTTCATTGAAAAACTTGCATTTGACGTAATTTAGGGATTGATTGGTTAACTACTCATCATGTAAAAATTGATTATTTTTGTAAGATTGTTAGTTTTTCATATTCCTAACCAACCTATATGCGAATTCAAGCAACCAAACCATTAAAAGCAATCATTGTCATCTCAAGCCATAAAGCTATTCGTTTATTAAAAAATGGATGTCAAGCTTTCTTTCTTAGTTCATGTCACGGATTTAAACAAAAATACGTTAGTTTTGAATGATATTTCTATTGTTAATAAATTTCCTGACGTATTCCTTGAAGAACTTCCTAGCCTACCCCCAGAGCAAGAAATTGAATTTTGTATCGACCTTGAACCTGGTACAAAACCCATTTCCAAAGCCCTATATCGAATGGCTCCTATTGAACTTCAGGAGTTAAAGACCGAATTACAGAAATTGTTAGACATCAGTTTCATTCATCCTAGTACGTCTCCTTGGGGTGCTCCTGTTCTATTCATGAAGAAGAAAGATGGGAGTATGCGACTTTGTATTGATTATCGGGAGTTGAATCATGTCACTATCAAAAATAGTTATCCGTTGCCACATATTGATAACCTGTTTGACCAGTTGCAAGGCGCCAAATTCTTTTCAAAGATCGATATTCATTCCGGATATCATCAGTTAAAGGTTAGAACCGATGACATTCCAATGACGGCTTTCAGAACTCGGTACGAGCATTATAAATTCCTAGTTATGTCTTTTGGAGTGACTAATGCTCCTGCTGCCTTCATGGATATGATGAACCGAGTATTCAAGAAATATTTGGATCACTTTGTGGTCATCTTTATTGATGCATCCCTTATTTATTCTAAAAGCCATGAAGATCATGAGCAACACTGAGGTTGAATACTCCAAAAGCTTCGTGAAAACAAGCTTTATGCCAAGTTGAAGAAATACGAGTTCTGGCTTAAAGAAGTAGCATTCGTTTGCACGTGGGGTCAAGTCATGGAATATCTGTTGACCCAGCAAAGATTGAAGCTATTCAAAGCTGGGAGCAACCCAAATCAGTGACCGAAGTACGTAACTTTCTCGGCTTAGCTGGTTATTATCGGTTTTTCATGGAAGGATTTTCTCGAATCGCTACTCCATTAACTCAGCTAACTCGGAAAGATACAAAATAAGGTTAGAGCGGAATGTGAGGAAAGTTTTCAAGAATCAATAAGAGACTCATTCAGCACCTGTTTTGACAATACCATCTGCTCGGAGGGATTTGTCTTCTACAGTGATGCTTCGGGCAAAGGGTTAAGATGTGTTTCTCATGCAACATGAGTAAAGCCATAGCCTATGCCTCTCGATAA